>NNCF01126358.1:250521-326486 GCA_002313205.1 Laupala kohalensis | reverse complement strand
ATACATGTGGAAAATTTATAAAAATTGCTAAGAAATAATGGCTAAGATGTACTCCACTTGCACTGGCGGTTCTATTTCCTTTCTCTCGATCGTATTCTTTCCGGACTTAACCGTATTTCCATAGTCATTTGAGCATCGAATCGCGATCTCTTGGAAGATGGACAGTGTCCAACAAACGAAGCGAGTGCCACTCCTCTTTTGCTACTCTGGCAGTGAATAATCGAGTCGCCAAGACTTCCTAATCTACTGTTCCTTTTTATTCAAATAAGAGAAAAAAAGACTTTCACTAGTTTTATTTCAGTTAATGATAAGTATCAATACAAATATTGTGGGTGAAAGTAAATACATATTTGTCTGTTCGTTAATTATTATATTGGAATTGAATTACTCTCAGTATACAGTAATTTCATATTCATAGAAGATTTGATTTGTCATCCTGTTTCATTTTTACATACATCTCTTAAAATAGTTTGACCTATTATGTAAAAGTATGTGCCTCACTAAAAACTTTGACTAAAATTTACTAACTCCCATATTATTCTAAACTAGTGGTGCAAAACCATTGCACATACTTTCTCAGTCTGGGCTAGACAGAGGCATTAAAGCATTTTGTTAGGAGAGGGATGATTTTTACATGTTACTCTGTATTATGATCGTCTTCATTTTACCCAATTTAAAAAGTTTATTAAAGAAATATTTTACTAGCATTTAAATAAAAGTGTCTCTAATATACAAATTCTGTTTTTTCATTTCTTGGGGAGATAAGATCTGCAAGATTTATATTCTATTTCGAAATATATATTTGTTAATAAATATAAAGATAAATAGGATAATATTAATGCGAAAACAAAGCCAGAAGACCATAAATAATAATATAATTTAATTAGGAACTAAAGAGTTAAATTTTTTTGCAATTTGAAATTTCAAAATTATATTAATAATTACGAATTGTATCTGTTTATTATTACGGTTAAATAGGTGCTAGTGTTTGTCTTATTTACTTCCTGTTATTTCGTAACGCTCCTTATATATTTCATGAAAGAATTCTGTAAGTGTTAAAATATATTTTTAACAATAATACTAATTTTAACTACTATAAAGCATTGAATTAAAAATATCATGAAAAATAAAGAAAAAGATTTATCAAAAATTACCTTCAAAACAAAAAAAACATGTAGCCAAGTTAATTCTTAAAACGATAAGAAATAACATAAAATAACATCCTCACGCATCAAATAATATACACAAACATTAAATATGACATGAAGCATGCACCAATTAACAAGAAAATCCGGCAAAAGGAGCAGTAGACACATCTGATACGTAAGCTTACGCAGCAAAATAATGCAGCGTCACCGTATGTGAGGTTACGGCAAAGTGTGAGTCATTTTTATGTTACTTTGAAAAGAGAACTTTGTCGTAACCTCACATACGGTGACGCTGCATTATTTTGCTGCGTAAGCATAAAAACGAGTGTAAGTAATAAGTAAAAATTCAAATCCAATATTTAAAAATGTATATGATGAGCTAAAACTAACATTTTCGTCATAACATTAACGGACACACGGACATTACATTTGAGTGTTCCTTGGAATATTTTACGCTGAAGCTACCAACGACTATGAAATGATAAACGACACATTTCCCAGTAGCGTGGGCACCACTCCGTGACACCGTCATAGGTTACGGTATTACAAGAAATAATGATTCATCAGTACTATAATCGGAAAACCAGAAAAAGAGAATTATTTTATTTAAAAAAATACTTCAAAATATTCTTATATTGACTAAATGCGAGTGTTGCTCTGTCCTCTAGTAAAATAGTACTAAATGTTAGAAAAATAAATACATAAAAGGTTTTTGTTTTTTCATATATTTTTGACATAAATTTCATTCAATTAACATATTAAATTAATTTATCAAATAAAATATTAAAAATGTCTATAAATTCATTTATTAAACATTCAATGAAAATTAGTTATATAATGAATAAATCGGAGGGTAGCTCGGTCCCCTGATATTTTGTTTTAATTACATTCATCTGTTAATTATATAATCAAGGATTGATAAGATTAATGTGCACTGTCTATTATTCCCTTTAATGATTTTCGAATTCGTTTTCAATTGTCCTCAATTTGTATTCAATTATCATCCAACAAATTTGTGTGTTTCATCATGAATGTTTGATCTAGTGATATTTCTATTGAGAACTATAAATGTAAATTTGAGTGGGTTACACTCAAGATCTTTTTACATATTAGATTTTGGCTTCCATTTTAATAAAGGAATCAGCAGTTATAGGCCGGGGAGCAGTATTTTTTATTCATTTTTCATTGTCCTAGTGTGCATCTTAAATTACCTTATCAATACAAATCATTATTTATCTGAAAGCTCTCGGATTTTAATTAATATAAGTTGAGATTGATATTTTTTCCTTGCCTTAGAATTATATAAAAAATGTGATAATATCATTAGTGTATCTCTAAACGATAAATTAGGATTATCACTTTATAAATTATACATAGATTTATTTTAGAAAATAAGCGAAAAGACTATGAAAATCTGCAAAAACATGAAAATTTGAGAACTCAGTTTTTCATGATTTACCCGAAATTGGTGATAAATCATTATGTAAACAATATATACCAAGTACAAAATATTTTGCAAATTAATGTGTTTCATCCGGGATACTGTTCAGAACCAAAATTATTTGAGATTTAACAAAATGACATGTACAAATAATCGTACCTCTGGTTTTAAAGGAATTTATTTGAAATACCGTTAACCAATGGAAATACTCAGGAAAACAATGTACGATGAAACATTCATAAGTTACTTGAAATAAGGTCAGTATATAAATTATAGATATTTTTAACTCATTAATAAAATGAATTTTAACGACTTCATGGAAAATAATAAACGAAATATTCTTAACGCGGTTGCTTGTAAAACATTTCCAACGAAAATGCCCAGGAACAGAACCAGCACATTATGTGAAGTCAGTGTTTCCCAAGATGTTTCTTGATACAGTTTAATTACGCTCACAAATGAGATCTGTACAAATTTCCCTGCAAAAGAGCTAGCGAAAGCAGCGTTCAGTGATGCGTGCACGGAAAAACGCAAAAATACGAGCACAGCCAAAAATACAAGCACAACGAACTTGAGCTCGTTGAATGGAGTGAAAATTCCAGCTTTCGCTTTTTATCTCTCGACTTGAAGATAAATGTTATATTATCTGTAGCTTCCGGTAACAACCAGGTAAGTATACTCTGTGTTTTTTCGAGTTATCGCCGTTTAAAGTTTCTAATACGTTTTTCCGTTTTAACTTTGTCAATTTACCATTATAATACCTAATAACTGCGATGAAAAAACATGTTTTAAAGAAGTAAACTTAAAAAATAATGATGTTTTGTACCATGAAAAATGATGAAAAAATAGTTACTCGGTTACCTTAAGTTCATTAAGTTTTGATTATTATACATATATTGAAATTTTCAAGTTTGTACTAATATTTATATAAGTAATTTTTTTATTGTGTTAGAAATACCTGTCAATTCCTATTAATCGTATATTTGATTGGTTACTTCTGGTTTTTTTCATAACTTTTATGGATATTTTCATATCTCGATTTGGGAATTTGTACATTTTTTAATCATTTAGACTATTAGGAATGAAACTTAGCAAAAAATATACATGTTTGACATTATCTCGTTTTTAAACGTGCACTTACATGGTTATTACTGAAAGTGATATTAAATGCTCTCACTTGGTACTTGGTACAAATCTATTCGTAAATCCAGCAGATACCAATTGACTCTGATAATAAATAAGTACCTAATGAAACACTTTTATTTGCTGATGGTGTTTTCCCTCTTGTTTATGACACTTCAAAATATATCGTCTTGTTCCTCCAATTAGTATACAATTTAATACCGAGAAATATCCCATAAATCAAACAATTTTTATAAAGGAAGACATTGTAATTTTGCTTATGAATTTTGAACTTCAAATTGTTCATTTGTTTTTTACAGACTTACAAAATATATACAAAAAACTTTATAAAAGCGCTCATCGTTAAAAATACTTTTGATAGCATTCATGAGAAACATCATTCATTCAACCATTCTGACTTTTTACGACCACTTGAACATACCCGCAATAAGATGCATGAAATATTTATAATTATTTTTTTAATCAATATTTTTTTCTGTATTGTATTTTCTACGAAAAATTTTAACTACTTCAAAATTGTTGCTTTTTGTAACCGACTGTCCTTAAAACAAACAGCCTCTGTGAATTACAATAGTACTGATTGAGTTCTGGAGTACTGGTCACTACAGAATTACCACATGCGGTATCAAAAGATCACTTGAACAAGCGCGTTTATTTGCTCACATTAGAACCCTAGAAGTAACTACAACAGCAAATGTTCACACGTGGAAACGGAGTTTGCTCTGATTCCTCTCCAATCCTAGTCATGAAAAATATATTCGACGACTGCATATGATATTTCAACCGTTTAATCAACTGTCCAGATACATCAAATTCCCATGTACATATGTTCCAACAGTCAAATATATTGATTTTCTGTATAAAGATATTTTCACTTAATGTTTAAATGTAATTTTTCTAGTGTACTAATAGGAAAGATATCCTGTTTCACGAATATTCATATATCATTACTATTGCGAGACATTATTTTTCTTCCCATACTTTTGGCAGTGGCTTTTCACTTAATTCTCCATTTACGATAATTTGAAGTCCTTCACCCAAATGAGACATTCGAGAGTAATAACACGAATAATAATCATTACTGTGTTATATTTTAATGCTGAAACATATAACTGAAGTATCAGTAAAATGTAACACGACGTTTCTAAATGAACATTCTATATATCAAATATGTGGTATAAAAAAGGAAGAAATTTTTAAACCTATATTCATTATTTTAAGTCAGTAATATATAGAAGTATTTTTGTTTGTTTTTACATAATGACATTACTTGCCATTAAACAATTAATCTAAGTTAACGAGAATGTAAAAAAAAGAAGGAAAACAAATTTAATGCCAACCTAGATGAAAAACATACTGTTTACATTTTGCAGTAAAAAAACGAATTGGTGCACATTAAGTATCAATGCCATACAAATTTCGACCTGCTGTCTTCGATCACTATCGGATTTACTCTTCCGTATAACAAACATTTTGTCAGAATGTTCAGGAGGTAGTGCTGTATTGTAAACTAAACTATTCCAATATTTAGACAGAGAATCTCTCAATAATCAGTGAGTACAAATGAGGCGTTTGCAATCCCAAACAAAAGAAACATCAATAGCGGATGTACATTAGTTATCATCTGATAGAGTAATCCTACTCTCAATCTGCTCTCACTATCCACACGATTATAGTTCGAATTACTCGCTAATGTTCCAATTACATTATAACCCGTGAAGAGAAGGGCTATCGCAAATTGACCTCACTAGCCGATTTTGGAACATGTTGACAATATGATAGTGATAATACATAAGTGTTAGCGGACGAATATTAAATACTTTATTAAAATAATATAAAAAAATGTGATTCATTTGTTTCAATACAGTCATTGTATTTTTCTAATACTCCAAATGTAATTAATATCAACTTTCATTAAGGTAATACTAATGTGTGTAATCAATGCGAAGTAGATGTAACCTACGGAAACTCATGAATTTTCTGTATAACTCTTCAAGTTATTCCGTTTACATTGTCGCCAGTCTTCACTACGTCATTTGTTGTTTTGTGAGGGCAGAAACTAATCTGCTATTTGGTCCTCGTTCAGGGAGTAAAGCTAATCATATTTTTAGAAAATAATATTAAATACAGCAAACAGTAAGTCCATTCTAACATTGTAAATGCTATCTTTTTTAACTAAAAGGAGAAGATAGATACCAATTCCGCAGAGGACTATCTTAGGAGTCAGACAAATGTAGTGATGAGGAAATTAGTCTCAGATTGGTTATTGAGTAATAGTTACTTCTGAAACGTTATGTTTGCTCAAAATTTGAAAACATCACACTGATTATTGACAATTAGATATGAACCTGATCGAATAATTCCCCAACACAGTTAAAGAATAAAAGAAACATCAAGTTGATTATTAAAAGCATGTTATTGCTATGTACCATAAAATAATTTATCAGTGCACACCAACATACAAGTAATTATGAATAACAGAAGGCACAAATAAGTCAGTATACAGTGAGAGTCCAACAATGGTCTAATAACGTCTGAAGTAAAGAAATTTATGCATGATATAAAAAATCAGTACCCATGTATTATGATGTACATCACGATTTTCATAACAATGAATTCATAAACAATGGTTACAGAGTGGCGTTCAAAACATGGATTTCTTGGAAACATTCAGTGCTACCTGGATGGTAATTTGTCTATTCTGACATGCACAATAGATAAATATATATAGTAACTAACTAAACCCGTGCGATTAAATTGCCCAGAAAATGTAATGTAACCAATATTCTATAAGATAATGCGAACGTCCACGTTTCTTTAACAAGATTCATTATTGATCTCAGTAATATGGCAGATACTACTTTGCCACGTCAGCATGATTCGACGCGTTAGATCTGTCATTTGTTAGGACTCATGTAGTCAAGTAACATCCTTCTAAAAAAAGAAGTCAGTTAGTTTCTTTTCTTGATGCAATTTTTAAATTTTGATATCTTGGAAAGGAAAAGGTGAAAGATGAAACAATAGGAAATCGTCGACATGTCTTCTACCACTATGATGTGTGAGATTTCACACATGAAACTTCTTCTGTCTGGCTACGCAGAAAAGGAACTCAGACATTTGGGTATTAATAAAGTATTCAATAAATGGGATGCATCCCGATGCATTTCGGTCTCTGCACAAACTTCAATAGAACCCACACGTTTCTGAGACCTTCAATCGTGTCTTCATTTCTGTTATTACCTCCATGTAACACACCGTCCCCATACGTCTCTCTTGATATCATCCGCGTTCGCTCGGTATTCACCACGGCCGAAATTCCAATTGAAATCACGCTGCTGAACCATTTGCGTTCTCGAACTCCACTCAATGCATCGTCACACTGAAGCTTCGTAAATTATTCCACGTCACCACAAGCTTTGAACGCGCGTTTTCATTCATCGGCTTTCGAAGCCTGTTTGGAAGTCCGTTTGTTGGCGTAATTCTTGATGAGATGGAGAGCATGTGCAGGCGGATATGTGACATAGACAAGTTTATCCGCACAACTCTCTTTTCAGCGCCAGACGGTCATTCGTTTTCAATTTTTGCGTCAAAAATAATCATTTTGTTAAACGTAACAATTACTTAACACTCATACTTTTTTAATCTATTCATTTGGAATTTTAGAGGAATTTTTTGAGAGTATCTTTCAATAAATTACAAATATAGTACAACGTTAAAATTTAACGAGTAAATAGAACGGACTCTTTTAAATAAGCTTCAATTAAATAAAGATAAATATATAATAGTTGTGAGCAAATATTGCGACATATGACAGATCTATTGGGTGGAATACTAAATTGTACTTTAAGTTAGATTCTTATTTTTAATACACAATATTTATGTAAAAAGAATAAAGAACTCTCTGTAATGCTAATTCAATATATAATCCTTTTTAAATAAATTAGTTAATGATTTGGTCCAAAGTACAGATGTTCTCCAGTATTTTCCATGTTATTTGTTAATTTGTTTCCGGATAGTGAATATTTTAATTCGACCTCACACAAATTAAAAAAAAAATCTTTTATAAGGATGTATAGATATAGATTTTACAATAAATAACGTTCTGGTTCTCATTCACATTATAATACACATATATTGAGAGTGGTACGTCGGGATGATGTATTTCCAGGTAGTAAAAAGTAGCCACGTAGATTCGCAACAAACGTTTTGTGAATTATAAAGTTTGAAGACTGTTAAGACGAAATAACTCATAACTAGCATGTATGTTAACAAATAAAACCAAATGTAAATTAAAATCAGGTTAATTCTAATATTTTCATCAACTTTGATATGTGCAGCATTAAACAAACGTTTAAGGGAAGTATTCAACCTAGAAACATACAAAAGCGTATGATATTATTTTTTTCATGGAATGTAGTTCTGCTCGCCAACAAGAATTTAAAAATATCACTAAATTGGAGAAAGAATGATCATTTGATTTACAGAATACAAATTAATAATAATAATAATAAAATTTACTGTCAAAACAGCAGTATAAAGTGCGCCTGATCACGTGGAGGACAATAAACTAATTATTTAAATTTGATTAATTGTCAATGTCTGGTTCGAGGTAAAAGAAATGTTATAAGGGCAGTACGAATTGAATTATTGCGTGTCCACGATGGTGAGATACTTCGGAAAGCAGGGGATAAACGAATTCAAAATGCCATTTTACTGACATCTCAAGGTCGTCAACTGACATTTGTGAGTGATGAGAATCCTAGCTGAAAACCTCACTTAGTTTGATCGAGCGGGACGACAACTCGCAACCTTCACTTCAGAATCACATTGCGAGCGAAGAGAATTCCACTCCACTGCACTACACCGTCGATATGAAGAAACAGCAAACAGTGTGGTACTTCAAAATATCTCATCCCTTGGGCACTTGATGTCAGTATTTGGAAAGATCTCGAATTTTTTTCATTGTGTTTATTATTTAATTATGTTTGGGAACCATTTATATTAGAAAAGATCAAAGGAATCGGTTCACTCGGTCACAAAATTTTCAAGTCCTCACAAAACATTTCTTGTGCCTGAACATATTCGTTTCCCCAGTTCATACTCATTTCACTTGTTTAATAAAATATACTGATGTGAACTTGGAGTGATTTTATTTCCTGTACCAATCTCGTTGTGTTGGTTTCCAATCTGCACCGCCATCTATTAAATGGATAGTTGATCATGTTTTTATAGTAAATGTAAAATATGAAGCAACGCTACCTCGAGAGAGTAAATTGTAGCGAGCAACCAGCAATATATGGGATATACAATAAAGTAGAACACATTTGTGGGTCACAAAAACATCTTCCAGAACACTAAACTGTAGTGATGTGATAGTATTTCCGGGTCACTCATGTTGTTTTCAACTCTTAATAGCAAACATTATTATTAATTTATTGACTTTCGACAACTTTCGACACATATACTAACAACCAAATGTTCAGGTGCATGAATGCAACCCGTTACACGTGTCTCTTCTCTAGTCCAAGAAACGAAGAAATTAAAGTTTCAGCATCCGATCACTTTTATGGATCGACTTTCACCATAAGTGTATAAATTTATAAATTTATTGTCAAGAAAGCAGTACAAACTGCATAAGACCACCTGGAAGACAATAAACCAATTTACAAAGCAAATTGTCATTAACAAAGCGAATAAATCTTTAAAAGTAATAAGATAAAATTGCAATGTTTATTATAAACTGGCGCAGAGCCACTACGAAAAAACAAACAAAGAGAATAAGCGAGGAAAAAATCTCATTGGGCTTTGGGAGTATTAGCGACGAACAATACAACATTAGCAACACAATATTACAAAATTTTTTGAAGATTCACATACGTAATGTAATTTTAGTAATTTCGATGAAAATTTAAGAATGTATCGCTGCGAAATCCAAGTACCCAGCCGGTTCTCTGTCCAAACGTGTTCGGTTCCAAAATTTGACTTTAAGAATTGGATATAAATACAGGGCATTGATTTCTTATTTTATACATTGATTTCATTTATTACATGAGTAATTAAATATAGATTGCGTAATATTACGGTAAATGATCCGAGATGATTTCAGTGTAAAATACAAACTTACGTTACAAGAAACACTCAGGTCTTATCTGTAGGTATACAAGGTCTTCATTGCAATTTTGAGAATAAATTTTAAATTTCTACGAATCTTGTAAACTATGAAATTAAATCATTAAAAATAATGTTAGACGTATATTCTATGATATATACTACGAGTATGACGTCATCAATTTTTAGAAAACATTTTGAGTAATCGAAGTTCGATTTGAATCTTTGTCCTTGCTTTAGTTTAATAAGAAACGTAGACGTATTTAATAATTCAATGTTCTTGAGAAGAATCTCAACAACCAATCTCATCGTATAAATTAAGTACATAGTATCTGCATCATGTTCCTACTGAGGTAGACTGAAGTCTCCATTGAAAGTACACCCTGGCTCATTTCAGTTCACTTATGGAAGAAAATCATGTTCTGTATGGCCTGACGCCTCTGTACCTCCGCATTGTGCTCAGCTGTATGGAACCCGTTGACAATCGATCGACCTGTGCCTCAGCAGAATACTGTATTGTACTTGTACTCCCTCCGTAGCGTATTGTTCAACGTTTCATATACAGGAGACGAAAGCATTCATCAGTCTTAATGTTCACTACAATTATCCTATGTCAACTTTCAAGAAATATTAGTAACATATTATACTTAGCATTCATTGCATTTGCTTCAACATCACATAATCAATAATAATAACACAAACATTTCATCAAATTATAATATAAATTGGATGTTAAGATTTCATCAAAAACTTATTTTTTGTTGAAAATACATATAAGTATTACAGTTTTGGATTGATTTTATACATTTAATTTGCATATTTTCGATTTATTTTCCTACCATTTTTTCTGAAGATATAATTCATACTAACAAAAGCATAATACATATATGAGGTAAGTTAAATGCAATATGTTAAATACATGTAGAAAAACAGGAATTTTTTAAGTTCATAGAACTGAATATTTCACCATGGGAAATTCTTTAGTAAATACAAAAGAAGGAAAGTTATTATGGAGAGCGAACGTAAAACCTCAACCCTAACTGCCTTGAAAGCCTGCTCGTGGCACTGGGGTACACTCAATACCACAATAAAAGAAGAAATTCCATCTATCACTCATTTTTATTATGTGAATCTCTTAGATTCAGATTCACCAAATTAATCTAAGTTCAGATTTCACCGAAAGTCATATTTTGATTGTAGTTTGGCGTTAGTCATATGAAAAATAAAAATTGAAAAGGATTCGATTGTTCATATTAATCCGGATCTAGCCTTTCTGTTAGATATTTTATAAATTATCAAACTTTTGTCACTTTTCAGAACTGATTCGGAATAGTTTAGAACAAATTCCAACATAGGCGTATGTATTCGAAATGTGTCACAAAATTTACAAACTAGTTTTGTCAAGGATTTAGCACCTTCGGGGCGGGGGATATGTGGGAACACTCGCCCACCCCCAAAAATGTCCTTTTTGTGTTTTTCCAAATATATGTATGCGTACTCACGCACAATATACATATGTATAATTATATAATCGGGTATAAAACATACACTTACATTACACGCACTTATATACATATACAAGCAGAGCTACTCGACGTAGCCCGAGATTTGAAAAGAAACTTAAACTAATCATTACCGGACATAAAAAATTAAAACAATTCACAAATAAAACAAAAAATTTAATCATTATTTATTTCACTTGTTAAATATACATAAAAAATACATCAATATTCCATGGTACTGTGAATTGTATTAGTTTACCCTACAGAGGTTACTAAAATATTCGTCAATAAAGTCTGGATTTTTTTAGATCATTCTGCCTAGCGTTGGCCGGAGTTCTTATATCATATTCATAGTTTAGGTTTCTTAATTTTTTTGTAATCTTGTGAAATAGATTTTCACATTTATTAATTAAAAAAATAAATACCACGACGAGTAGAATGATCGATGGTGAGAGAAATCATAGGATAGTCGCAGCAGGACGACTATTTTACGTCATAGCCAAAGGGTTCACCGGGAAGTGCGAACTAAGTAAGGAGACGAAGATGAGCGTGTACTACACAGTGTACCAACCGATATTAGTTCACAGCTCGGAGTCATGGAAATTGACCACAAAACATCGAAGCAGTCTGCAAACAGCGGAGATGCGTCTCCTGCGATAGGTGGAGAAAAACACAAGAGGGGACGAACCAGACCATTAGAGGGGAGGAACCAGACCATTAGATCTGCGTTGAATGTTATGCCCCTGGAGAAAAGGATAGAGGAGAGGCAACTTCGATGGTTCAGTCATGTAATGCGAATGCCCGCAATGCGCTACCCCAGAATGATCCGGAAGGTCCGCTATGAAGGAAGAAGATTGAGAGGAAGGTTGCTGCTGAAATGGGATGACAATTTCAAGGATGTGCTGCGTGGGATGGCCTAGTCACAGGCGAAGACCAAAGTGAAAGATGGTCTTGCGAGCTCTCATCCACCTCGACACCGCTCGGTAATGAAGAAGAAAAATATGACGAAGGAAGCCTAAATAACACCCACAGTTTTCAGTGTGCTATGCTAATATGAACGTAATTACGAATTGTTTAACAACACACTTTGCACAGAAAGCGTGATAAACAAAGCGTACAGTTCAGACCTGAATTCTTTAATTTTCGATTCAGGTTATGTACCTGAAAAACTTTTCTTCAACGTCTTTAAATAACTTTGATTCTACAATTCTGTCACTTAAGATTATACGTTCGGTGGATTGTGCGCCTCACGTAACGCAATAGAACTCTGGCGAACACATTTTAAAACTACAAAGTCAAAAGTCATCCGAGTGACGATTAACATCTGATTAGCAGACAATTTTAAGCGTTTTACTGCTCTTGTAATTCATCAATATCAACCATACTTTGCAATTTAGTTGCAATAACCCTTATGACGAGTCCTTTGAAATATCAAATAATATCGATTACTTTTTCCAATTTCCATACCAAAGATATTCCAAATAATCCATTTTTATTACTTTAGAAGATTACAGAAATCTTGCAAGTAAAGCAACACTACTGTCTTCTAGAAATTAAATAGTTTTAAAGATAATGAAAAAATAGAAAATAAAACGCAAAAGTCACTCACTTATTTGTAGAAACAATTTTGGCTTTCGCCTTCTTCACGTAGATAATGATGTGATTCTCCTCTGGTTTACGAGAACCGATCGTTGAATGAAAGGAGAGAAAACTAGGAAGGATATTTAAATTTGAGGATAGGTGTATACTATATGGGTGTCTTATTGTCCCTCCCCCCACAGAAAAACAACCTCTCCCTTGGTATGCCCCTGACTTTTATTGCAAACAAAAAGTTATTGTCCTTGCCGGAATGTAGATTAGCTGATACACAAGAACATTCAAAGATGTCATCAACATACAATTCCTCGCTAAGTACTAGAATGTTATTGGCAGCTTGGTCGCATCATCTGTATGCAGGTAGACTAAGCTATCGTGGTAACATTGTAGTCGTAACCGTCCGTGGCGAAGCCGGTTATGGCAGCATTGATGTGCGAAGCGAAGCGCCAGTAACAGGAGCAGCAGTGTATGTCAGAAACGGATCTACACTGCCAGGCGCTCCTACACCGGCGTAAATATTGCAACGCAGCGCAGTGACAATGTTGAAATTGCAAATGAAACTGTAATTGAAAGCTGGGCCGGCGTCGACGCAACGCCAGTCGATAGTGGCGCCACTGAGGGGACTGCTGGCGATTGTGGGAACAACTGGCGAGGAGAGAGAGTAGCACTCACGCAGGCAATGGCTTTAGAAGCATAAAGGGAGGTTTACGGATAAGGAGGAGCTAAAGCGAATGGATGAGAGTTGGGGAAAAGCAATGAATGAAAGTGAATCGGATTATAGAGAATACAGAAATGTGATTTAACAACAATGGTACGTTTTGAGGGTCATACGCTTATGTGAAAGTGCACGATGAGTCAGCTACTCACTAGTGAAAGATAACACTTCAATGAAGTGTCTAAAAACAATATAGAGTTTTTATGTTACTCTCACACTGTTATGGAAGAATGTGTACAAAAAGATGGATTTTTTAGACCTAACATAATATTCTGTATCACAAGACAAATGGAAGATATAATTGTAAGGGGAAATATGAAGAAAATTCAATACAGAAATAGGAAGGATGTGTAGATGGTTCAACACAGAAATGAATAATGGTCGTAAACGAGTATACTACATTTTAAAAATTAAAAGAACATTCATATTCAATCATACAATTGCTTGCCATCTAATCATAATAACGAAGAACAAATCTATTTTACTTTCCAGCTTTTTTTTGACAGAATATGTATACCAGAAATTACTACTCTACAATATATTGCTCAAGAACGTCGTTTAACATAATGAATCCGAACTTAACGAAAAATAAAACGAACATAAACGTAACTATCGTACCCTACTTTTCTACGTTCCTAGTTACAGACATCATTAAGCGTGTGAAGCGTGGGAAATACCACAGGCAGCAGAGATAGAGCGCATTCGAAAGCATTTATAACTCTATTTGACGGCAAATAAACCGAGCGAATGATGTGAGTCATAAAACAATCACGACGCGCTCGCTGCCCACGGTAAAGGGACAACAAAATTCAATTACTCTCCATTGCTAGTCACTGACCCCATACACTCATGGGTACGGAAGCGCATTCCACCACGAGAAATATTCTTACATTCGCGAGCGTTTTTTGGGCGAATATTATTGCCATTGGAGAATGCGATTTGAAGCCGAAATAAATAATGTATGTGTCAATGTTACTCCAATTCATAATAATTCTCCGAGATAAAGAATCGTTCATTTTGCAACATATATGAAATATATGGCCAAACTGCATTTTAATTTGTACTCGTCCCACCCGTTGCACAAGATTGCCGTGCATTTCGCAACTTTAAAAAAATAATTTTTAAATTTATAGTAATTTTTTACTTCTTTTAGAACTTCTTTGAAAAATACTAAAACAATACAAAAAGAAATTATTAAAAACTTACGACCTTTTATGGATGAATAATTTTTTTTTGTGATAAGCTCACTAAGTTTCGACGTGCATTTAGGCCGTCGTCAGGTGATAAAGTATTAAATTATTTATTAAAGGTCGTAATTTCATAATTTATTTAATAACAATACGAAAAGGGTACTCTCCAATATTTACAATTTCGTTGATTTTAATGAAACATAATCGTTTTGAATACAGAAATGGATAACTGTTCCACCAATAACAGGTATTAAAGGACGTAACTTTTATATTTTTCTTCTTCAAACTGGTTTGATTTTTTTTATAAAAGAATCCTATTTGTATGATTAGAAAAATAGTGGAAAGATTTTTTTTCTATTTCTTCATGGTAATATTCCTGAGACTTCAATATTTAATACTAAAAAGATTTTAAGATATCAATGAAGAAACCGACAGTCATCATATCAGATTTATCAGAATATAAATCGTTGTCTTTCCGATGGCAAAAATGTGGTGACGTATGTCCTATAGCGGTAAACGTCCAGAAAAATCTAGGTAAATATTTAGAATATAAGCCACCAATTTGCGAATTGGAATCCCTGATCCTAGTGTGAACTTAATTACATGGCCATAGCACCATGACGCGCATCACCTCATCAGAGTAATACTTGTTCCTACGACATTTTGTCACCCGATTTCTTATTTCAAATTCCACGCCATTCTGACAAAACACAGAGCGGGAATCTCAGACCGTACAGAGGTATTGAGTCACTCTGTATCTAGTCACTTGTCGAGTCAAAAGCATACCGAGCATTTACCGACATTTCACGGGAAAGAACGACCACCCCAAATAGTTTTCAGCAATAACAGTTTGTCCATTCAGACGATGCGAAATAAGACAAATTTCTGGCCAGGGGTAGGAAGAAGTCTTACAAAAAGAAATTAACGGAATATAAATGTAACTGAAGTTAATAAAACCGTTAATGGTTTTAAAAATTAATATAAACTTAGAGTTCAACAAAATATTAACAAACGGATAAACGCTCTTCTGCCAGTTATTATGTTAGGTTAGGTATGAGGATCCTTGTCTTTACGTGGTAAAGCAGCTTGTTTCTCTCTCGTGTTCACATGTTTTTTAATAATATTTATTTATTTCAGCCTACAACACAGCTACACATTTCCGAAAACAATATTTTGATCTAATTTGCTGATAGAGAATTCGCCGATACTTTTTTCTTTGCTACTCTTTACTTCGTGTTATTTGGAGGTCTTGATCCCAGCACGCAGAAATTCTATAAGGAATTTCTATAATATTATTTAACTTATCCATTTTCTAGCAGGTTCGAACAAATCGTGTTAAATCAATTAATGTCTAACTAAACAAATACATTAGCTCGTCGGTCGCTAGCAACAACAAATTTTGTTGATAGCGGGCATATGACACAATACTTGGCAATTGTCGTGATCCGATGTAAATTACGCAAATGAAAATTATCTACGTCATAACTTTTTGATTCACAACCGATCGCAACTTAAAATGCTATTGTACCAACATCTGCGACAAGAATAAAATAAATAACGGTTCGAAAAGCTGCTCTATTATTCTACACTATACGTCACTCGCAGATCTTTAAAAATTTGTCTTGAAAACTACGGAGATTAGAACAAAATGCTCTGTATAATGGATATGAATTAGATATTTGCTACGATTCTGCAAACTTATCAGAGTACATCCCTGGTCAGAAGGTGGATTCATGAAATCCTGCCTCTAAACATGTACGTCCCTCCCTATGTTCTCGCGCCTGTGCATCAGTGCGGACGCTACAACGTCGTCCGTTCACTCAGCGAAGACCATCTGCGCCCGGCAGGCGTGAGATCAGCCATCTCTTTTCTCTCCGAATAATCGCCGCCAGCGTCGCCGTCGTCGTCGCCGTCGTCACGGCTCTCTTCTCTTGCAGCCACTCGACCGCCGTTTCCGGACCGCCCTCGCGTCGTTCACTCCCCGTCAGCTGGCGAGAATCCTGGTCGACCAGCGTTGCGGGTGGGATGGGATAAATTCAGAATACTGCAGAATGGAGCATTTCGTTGTCTCTGTCTCCTCCGCTTTATCCGGATTACTTCATCATCTTTTTGTACCCGTTCACAATTGGCGTCGTCTGTGAATGGTGATGCAAATGGCACACACGCTAATGTTTACAGAAGAACTCTTTCTCTGATCTCCAAATCGAAATAACATCGGAAACAAAAAGAAGGTGCTGATATGAGTGACTAAATAATAGTACTGTTTATCGGTAGAGTGCATCACATCTAGGATGCAATCACGCACATAGCGTTTTTATGAATTTTTAGGCGTAATTGCCAGTTCTACTTATGTCACAAAAACTGATTTATGGCTAATTAAATACGAATAAAAACATCACAAAAAGAAAATTTAAGACACACATTAAAAACAGAATAGAACCATCCCACCTATTATTTGTTCATATAAAAATTTTACCTCACAAATGCATGTTTGTTTCAAAATTTTGAAAATACTTCATATAACTAGAGGAAATTTACCTCAAAATAATAATACATTTACAACTAAATTGTGAGAAGTAGACATATTTTCTGTTCCAAAACAAAAATTCTCCTTTTTTACAATATGCTATGAATTATGGGCCAAAGAATATATAACAAGACTCTACAAGAAATTAGAAACACCAAGAACATATATTTTTTTTAAACTGGCTGTATAGCAATAAAAATATTGATTTTCTTATAAATATGCACATGTAAGAAAACTTCCTTTATCCCATTGTTAGTCTAGATTTACTTTGAAAATGCTACGGAAGTTACTACGTAAAAATTGGAATTGATGAGTTAATATTCTTTGTAACGGCGCCTCTTCACAGACTTTGCCTTTAGAGAATATAAGTTTTCCTGAACAATGTTTGTTTTATTCGTTGTTGTTTTTGTAAATAAATAAATAAATCTATATGTTTAACTGATAAGTTTCATTAAATGAACTTGTAATAATATTTCCTTGTTTCAAGGGAAAAACCTATTATTTACTTTTATTAATATTGTTCCCTTAAATGTGTCTTCAAGTTGCGTGAAAATGAAGCATTGTTAATGTCGCGATACCTAAGGTACCAGACTATCATCACGAAGACAAAAATGTGCTCATCTATCTGAAACAACAAACTTAAAATGAAAAAAAAAGTTAAGTAAAGTAGAGAAGTAAATACGAGCACATTTTTCTGAAAATATCGCGTCACATTTATTCGCGCTCTATATATTCAAGAGTGCATGACGAGTGTGTGTAATTGCGATATCGCATTCCTACTTCTGCCTCGGAGTTTTCATGTTTGTACCCGCGTTATCAGCCACCTTTTGACATGAAAAGCCATATTGACTCACAAATTCTATTTAATTCAGTCATGGACGCTGTATGTACCGCTAAATGCATTCAAAAATGTCTATAAAACTGATTGAAAATTTAAAAAAATCATGAATAAGTTATTGTTCTTTTTCTGCTTCATACTTAAATACATTAGTACGAAAGAACTTTTGAAGCAGATAAAAAGAAGAAAGAATTATGACTGAATGATTTAAAATAAATCTATCATCACATGACACTATTTAAAAGTATGGCAAAGTACGCTATTAGTTTACAAAAAAAATCTTAAAAGAATTCGCATTACTTATTTGTGGATTGCGACAACTAATAAATAAAAAATTACAATAAAGTTAGTTCATTAAGTAATGGAACCATTTTCTTTAAGAAATTAGATTCCGAATATAATACATTTTGGATTATGAATTGTAATTATAATAAAAAAGAATTCGTTGTTTAATGCTGATACTCCATAACACTGCCTTCTTCTACTCCATTCCCTTTTCCGTCGTTTTCTCTAACCCTACTTCTGCATGTCACACTCATCTCGCATGACGAAGAAATTCCATCGGGGAGCTTGTCTATGCGTCAACTCTCGACTACGTCATTTCTTTCCAGCATCCCATCTAGGAGCTGGCAGTGAATGTTTGTGATTCGCGGATTCCTCAGCCACTGCTGCATTCAGCTCGTGAACTAGGACTCCTTCGCTCCACACGTTTCCTTCCGCAGACACGCTGCAACTGCTGCTTCTACTGCAGCGATCGGGCAGAAGGCGAGGAAATGACGCTGGTATCTGAAATTGCATTCCACGCGGAGGAAGTGCTTTCCACTGCAGTTTGGTGTACGAGAACATAACGGTGAAATTCTGAGGCTTACTGGAACATTTTTGGAGGGCATGAAGATAAATAGCGCCCAGCAAGAAAAATAATGGTTTCCAATAATAACTCGAAAACCGAAAATTACTTTTTTTGTAGGGCTTTACTGCTCGTCGACATCAAAAATCATTGGTGTCCTAAAAACTTGTACATGTAGGGAAAATGCAGTTACGCACTAGAGAGAGCCAACAAGACTCTCCCCGCGTGTGGGACTCGCCAAATGACTCAACCATAACCACTAAAAACTCTCCTAAATTACAACATACCAAAACATATCTCAAAACACATCAAAACATTGAGGTCAAAAAATGAGGGGGGACAAAAAATAAGGGGAGACAAAGAATGAGGGGTAGGACAAAAAAAGCGGGGAGGGACAAAAATTAGGAAAATGAAAGATACCCTAGCCCTAATAGCGTCGGGATCGAAAAGAACAAGAGATGACCAAGGAAGGTCAGGAAAGAGAAAGGAAAGAGCCTAGAACGTGTAAGTGGAAGTAATGCCAGACTCAGCTCGGGGCCCCATGTTCGCCAAACACGTACTTACTAGATGTAAGTCCCCTGGGGGATTACTTTTTCTATTTGCCTTTATCATATTCTATTAGATTCTACCTCCTTTCGAGCACTGCGTGGCGAAAAGAATGATTTACAAACTAAGAAAGTTTGATTGCATCTCCAAATACCAATATAATAATATTTTGAGATAAAATATCAGACAAACATTTCATTGCTTCACACTCCTCATTAAAATACTTTAATCGAAAACTGCGAGAAACACCGAGAAAATCATCAGTTTCTCGTTTACAAGCACAGATCATCACATACTTGACGGTAAATATCATAAGCGAATGGAGTAGTTTACCACAATAAAATCAGGAACTGTACATCCCTGAATTCGTTTAAATCAAATTCGACATATTACCTACTATCAAAATAAACTCAAGTGTAGGTTGTGCCACGATCTAACCCATCGATTGATTATTCTTACATTTACAAGCTTAAATAAATCAAAAAGGGATCAACAATCTTTCGGAACAACAAAACAATTTATTATAAAAACACAAGTACTATATTGGCAACAACTCTTACATTGACCAATTATTACCATACAAATGAGATATTATTATTCTTTACTAACATCCTCGACTCTAGGCTTCTCGTATCTCCTCGTCTCGTTATTGAGGCGCCGACCTCTCATCAGGATGCTCGGGCCTCTCCGGAAATCGCTCCCGCTAGCGACGCCTCGACACCACAACAAGGTTTTCTCTCCACACAGCGAGAACCAGAACTTCTCCACCCTTGTTCTTGTAGAAAAAGTTCCTTTATCTCCTATTTTACTGACTGCGTGAGTATCAGTGAGCGTGTTGAAAGCAAAGTTAACTAGCCTCGGTGACAGTAACTGATCGAAATGAGAACTAGCATCGTAGACGGATACTGAGCTAATCAGAAGTAGCATCGTTGGTAGAAAACGAAACGAATGAGAATGAGAGTTTTTGCTTGTGCTACCTTCGTGAGGTAAGCGTTTTCAAGAGTGTGTGTGGGGGGGGGGTAGGGGTTCACATCTCACAGCCATATGCTCTGACCACTAGAGCGGAATAATTCACTATTGGCTGGGGACGTCACTCGCGCGTATTTGAACCAAATATTTGGAGTGTCTCAAGGTGTTTTCCGGAAATAAATCTCACGGTCATTACTGTCATTTTTGTACTTACGAGTTCATATAAAAAGGAAATAGTAGACGAAAGTACCAGTATCCAGACTCCTCCCCTAAAGTGGATCCCCCGGTCTCCTGCCTGTACATTCTCCTTAACTCCGGCGGGATCTAGTGTAAATAATAGACTAGACTTCTACAACTCCGTACGGGAGAGACGCTTCACATGCGTCTTATTAATCTATTAGGTGTTTTGACGATGGAAAAAGTTTGTACATTTTTCGTTCTTTGTCCTAGATTCTGGAAGATAAGCAAATTGACGTCTATATATTCCTAAATGATAAGTTTAAGGTGTATGTTAATCATTAAATAGTTTACTTAGAAGTTCGGTTAAAAATTTATTGGGTTAATAAAGTGTTGGCCTTGATCGCGCAAACCGGACCTCTCATTTTTTCCTGTTTATAGTTCGTTTGCATTTGTACACAATCATATTCTCTTCAAATTCTCTTACACATTCCAAGAGGATACTAAGGAAGGTTGATGAAAGAAAGTGGAGTCCACCGAAGATTATTAAAGCTATTGATGCAGGTCGGATAAAAAAGGATTGGAAGATGGCCAGTAAACAGGTTATTGTTCCGAAAACAACAATTATAAGGTTGTCTAACATGAAGTATGGTACACCTGAGAAAGCACCAAAAGCAAAAGAAAAAAAAACAGTTTTGATTAAAGATCTTGAACAGCTGGTATCTCGCCTCTCTTTGTATGTGTGTATGTGGGGGGTCTTACTCGTAATTACTCATGAAGAATGGAAATTTTTTTAATTCACTTTGACCCAACGACATCCTTATCAATGTTGACGGGAAAATATAGGTTCAGCAAAGAAAACAAAGAAATTCTATAACCTTCTGGAAAATTATAAAATTATTTTCTGTGTTGTTCAGAGTATTTTTCAATTATTTTTGAAAGGCGTTCGATTTCGGCGCTGTTTTCAAAATTGATAATGGATAAAATTCCTAAAATATGTTTTTTTCATACTAATATGTAATTATTTTCCTAAAAAGAAAATGTAAATCGTGTATAACACTTTAAAGAAATTTTTTTATGGTATAATTTTTCACCTTTCTTTATTTCTATTTAATCAAAGGAAAAATGGTGATTCGGTTTTGGACACTTTCCTCAACTTATGTAAGTATACGGATAACTTGATGTACTATAAAATATAATTTACAATTTAATATTAATATTTTCGCTTCACTTGCGTATCTTAAAATATTATTTTTCATTTTACCATGGAATGAGGTGTGTTCAAAAAGTAATGGAAATTTTGTTATTTCGCGGGTTGTTAGTCGGATTCGCACAATATTTCGTAGTTGGCAAACATATCTTAAACGCATCTGTACATTGCTAGCCATATTGAATGATTAATCTGTCGTCAGTTGTGAAGAAGGTTACGTGTGTTTGTTTGCGATTGGCGATTTTTTATTTATTGGAAAAATGGACCAGAGAATTTGCATTAAATTTGGCTATAAAAACTGAATGAAATGTAACAAAGTTTTAGAAATGTTGAATGTTGCTTTTGGTGAGTCCGCCATGAGTAAAACAAGGGTTTACGAGTGGTACAAGCGTTCCAAAGATGGCCGTGAAGACGTTGAAGACGACGAGCGCTCTGGACGCCCCAGCAACTCAACAACCGATGAAAACGCGGAAAAAGTGAAAGAAATGATTATGAACGATCGCCGAATCACAAACACAAAAGTTGCTGATGATGTTGGCATATCAATTGGCTCATGACATGAAAATATTTCGGATGTTTTGGGTATAAAACCTGTGACCGCAAAATTTGTGCTAAAGGAGTTGAATTTCGAACAAAAAACTGCGGCGAATGGAAGCTGCTCAGGAGTCGCTAGATGAAGTCAACAACGATGCAGAACACGCGTGAAACATGGGTGAACGGGTATGACGTCGAAACTAAGGTTCAATCGTCCCTACCTACAAGTTCAACGCCGTTTGCGGGAAGCAATCCGAAGAAAACGCCCGGATTTGTGGCGAAACAATTCATGGCTTTACACGACGATAATGCACATATTTAATTGTTCGTGAATGTTTTGCGAAAACCAATACAGTAATGATGTCCTAGCCTTCAAAATCTCCTGATATGGCCCCGTGTGACTTTTTCTTATTTCCAAAAATAAACAGAACCTTAAAGGGCCGTTGTCTTACAAGCATAGATGAGGTTAAAAGCGCATCACTGAGAGAGTTAAATGCTATCCCAAAGATCGAGTTCCAGAAATGTTTCGGGGACTGGAAGAAATAATATTTTAAGAAATAATTTAATAATTTAACAATATGTATCTGATACGCGTCCCCTTACCCACACGTTGCTATTTAAATACTACACTAGACAATTTGCAACCAGTAAACCTCATAATAAATAAGGTCGGTTCCATGATACAGTAATGTCATCCCTTCGTATACTGACGACTGAGGTTACCGAAGTATGTGTGTACTGTTGCGACATGCGACGATAACAGTTAACATGCATCAATCAGTGTGCGCAGAAACTACAAAAGTCAATTTATTTTGTGTATTTAGTGACAATCTGAGGGTAGTTACACATCCTAGGTAAATATTACTCCCATATCGTTTATCAATGTGTGCATTTCAGCATACAATATTCACGAGAAAGGGTAAGAGATGTCATTGGATTTTATCCAAGTAATAATTTTCATCTTAAATACATCAATACCAGCAATATTGCGCGCGCGAAATTGGCAATTTTTGGTACAAATATTCTTTCTTGAATTATGATATCAGTTTACCTTTCTCTCTCCTTTCCAATCAACTCACACAAAATATGGTTTGTTTGAAGACCAGTCATTATGGCCTGAATCTTTCGTAAGACATAAAATAAGTAAATAAACATTTTTTTCATTTGAATTGATCTTCCGTTGACGTCTTACCACAAGTAGAAAATAAATATGGCATTCTCTCCTCAGTCGCACTAAAACACTCTTCATAATATTTAATACATTAGCTTTCATTGCCGCAAACTGAAAATTTCTTTGTTATAGGTTTCTAAAATTTTATTATTTCGTTTCAGGCAGATTTTACTCTTTATACACGCATCGTAAAAATATCCAGCTATGTTCTTGAATACAATACAATTCACGCACACTAATCTCGAAAAAATGTATTCGGAAATGACACAGTCTTCGATCCGTTTTATAATCGCAGGAATATCCGGAGATCCATTTATACACTTGTGTGAGGAAAAGGTAAGAGTGAAAGTGTTAGCGTGGACGTGAAAACCTCATTTCACACAAGTTAAATATCGAACACCCCATAATGCGAATTTCGACAATTGTTGTAACTATTGGTAGAAACCAAAACCAAGGTTATAATTCCATTAGATCGTGAGACATATAACTCCCATCTTTAATAGTTTTTTCCCCTCCCCAATGGATAAATCAAGTGAACCGAAAAAAAATACAGAATAACGTATGCTACGTGAAATATTGATTTTATGACAATGTTTGATCAAAAATTTCAGCTCCCCTAAAGCAAATTTTATCAGTTTCGTTCAACAATTTAAACGTCAAGTCACCTTAATATATGGGTGCAATTTTACAATTTCATATAAATTACAAATAAGGTGAGCCAAGTTAAAATAAAAAATAATTATCATTCCATCAGGTGTTGTACTTGATCAAGAACATGACAAGAATACTTAAATTTTGTCAAGTAATTATAACTGCTTTTTTCTGATTGAAAATTTCAAGGTACTACTTTATTCGATTAGCAAAATTTATTTCTCCCCATAAATTACAATTTATGTCCAACGTCAGTAATTCCAATTATTTAATATACCCTCCACAGAAAGAGAAGCGTGCTATGTTGAAATTAATATGAATCTATGTACAGAGAGGGCACAATAAAACTCTCGGAAAATATTAATAACACTGACAAGAAATTGATCTTTTTTAATGAGCAGGAGAACTGCTCATAACTGAAAATGCTGTAAATGGTCACCGTTAACGTCATTGCTCGATTTATCAAACTGTTAAACACACGTGGCAGCTCTACCAGAGGGATAGCAGCAATTGCATTTTCAATGTTCTGCTGTAGTTCTGCCAGTGTCTGAGGATTAATTGAGTACATATGGCGCTTCAAATTGCTCCACAGGTAAAAATCACAGGGAGAGATATCAGACGATTGAGGTGGCCAGGAGATTTAACTGCCTCTGTTGACTGTTGTCTCTTCATTGAACACCTCATACACTCTTGACTACGTTCTCAAGGCGGTGTGTGGAGTTCTTCCGTCTTGCTAAAAATATCAATAAAGTCGTTCATCTTCTATGAGATGATCTACAAATTTAAACAGATTCTGTACATAACGGTCAGCATTAACAGTTTGATGAAAGAATCGTGTTACGATGCGGAAACTAGACACTGCCCTCGAAACACTCATCTTGAAGTTACGCAATGGTTGCTCATTGTGCTGATGTGGATTTGTTGGTGCATAATTGCGCAAGTTCTCGCGTACCCTGAACAGGTCTCATCTGAAACAATGAAAACTGAGGATCCAAATGTCCTGATTCCACTTCACTCAGAAACCATCAGCAGAACAACGCGCGAAAGTTTGTCTGGACGCTTTAACTCATGCACAGCAGTAAATTTGTGATGATAAAGATGTTGGTCCTTTATAATAGCTTTTCAACGTGTCGATCTCTTTATTTCCAGTTGAACAGATAACCAGCGTTCAGATATTTCCAGGTTTTCCTACAATAATTTAGCAATGTTTTTTTGGTGTTCGAACTCTTTTCAGATAGTTACAGCTTTCACTCGCTTCAGAGCTCGTTTTGCGCCATAGTACCTCTTTATTTCTTCATTGCAGACGTTGCAATAGGATTAGCCAAAACAATTCCATTCTTAAACTCAAAAATTTCTGTACTCGTCTTCTACGAGTAGCGCTTCGCATAACTCTCGAAATGAACACACGCTGTTTTATCGTGAGCACCACTCTGTGTTGAACTTAATACGTCAGCTCCTCTCACCCATACATACGAAATGATAAGCAAAGAACTCGGGACAGAGCGTGCGCAGGCATATGACAGCAACCGATTGTTGCGTCGACGTCACCAGTGACATTTTCCAGCATTCATGTTAAGGATAGTTCTCCTGTTCATTAACAAGGGTTCGTATTAGGATTACAATTCTTTTCAGGGATTTAAATTTTTCCATCCTGCATTAATTAAAAAACAAGTACATTCCTTTTAAGAAATTCAACACAATCCTTCTCAATAATAAAATAACGTCCTAAATGTGAATTCAATTACAATTAAGCCACGCATTTATAACTTCCAAATAGAAAAATAAATAAATTTGACGTCCCTAATTACGAGGAACATCCAGTTCCACTAATCGTCCGCGTAGCAACATTACAAGCAATGGTTTCTATGAAGCGGTCTCGAATTACTCGTATTCCTGTTTCCAATATCCCACGCCTACGCAATGCGCTCGAACGAGGGTAGCCTGGATAATGAGCTTCTACTTTACGGTTAATGCAGCTTGGGTTGGAAATGAAAAATCAAATGTGCACGCGAAGTAGGAGTAAGGGCTCTAATGACCTTGCCGTTGACTCTACCTTAAGCCCCACAACAACAACAAAGTAGGAGCAAAAAGTTGATCTACACGCCCATCCTCGAAAACATACTTTTATATTTCCATTATGAATGTGTGAACTACTATGATTATTACTACTTACACCAGAAAAAAAAGATAATTCTAACTTCGTTAGAAATATCAGAAATCAACATTTCGTTACTTTTCCACAGTGTTGTAAGTCCACGATTTATGACGTATCGCTCGACTGGACGTTTCATTATCAGCTAAGTGTACTAACGGAAATGGAAACTAAGGAACATTATTCTACTATCCACCGAAGAAATAGAAGAGGTATAACAAAAGAAGGAGTCAAAATATGTTCACTGAAGAGTGTTCTGGATTCCAGTCGTTTTTTTAGATAAAGGGAATATATTTAAAGAAATATATTTTAAGATTGTTTCCCAGGCCTTATCCGAAACTGCTGCAACAATAGGTAACAAATTATAACATTAAGAACCAGAAAAGTGACCAATTTGTTTAATTGATACAATGTATCTTACGATAAAAAATTACTGCTTGATGGCCTTATTAATACAATATTTTTTAATTTTTCTTGTAGTTCAAAAACAGCTTTTTACTGTGAATCACAACTAATGCGCATTATTCATAGTTTTAATGATATGTATTATATAAAATAAAAATTGATTTAAATAAATTGTTTTAATGAATGGTTTGAAGAAAAGCTTTAATGATACATTTACAAAAGAAATCATTTTCATTACGGTAGTCAATTTTTTTTATAAAAATACTATGATCGTAAGTAAAGTATATTTTATTTTATATCTAAACCGTCCTCACTCATCTCCTGGCGCATCCCAGCGATTACCATTATGACCGATTTTACTTCGTAATATGCATAAGAACACAGAATAATCAGTTCAGAAGCATTATTTGTGTTTAATCAGTTCAGAAACATTATTCAGAAGCATGATTTGTGTTTTATATATGGTTTGCGGACACACCTTCTTACAACAAGAACATGTTTTTTGGCCAGTCTGTCTGCTTTAAAAAGATTGCCAGGATTATCCCAGTGGTAGAGACGTGTTTTGAGATGGCGGAGCCGATGAGATCATCCCTACTATCTTTCGGTGAACATCATCTGGCTGTCGGGCATTACTAAAAACGTCTCCCTTTCCACACTGATACTCGTCGCCTATGACCCTTTCACCAAAGACGTCATGAAATCCTACATCTTTTCAATTGACGCTGCGGCTACCTGCGGATGAATATATCTCTCCTAGAAACTGAATGTCGAAGTAAAAATAGCGTTCTTTGGTGGTGGTGTAAAAAGTGCGAGTGGCGTTCATTGCGGGAGTGCTTACCCTAGACCAGTGAGCATAGAAAGTTCGGATGGGCGTCTCCGGTGACTGATCTGATTGTAAGATAAACTTCTTTACGTAGTCAGATCGATTGAGGTAATATTACGTACGCAGTAAGCGTATGTAATGAATAGTAGAACGCTTCTCCATCTCAGTTTTCGACAAGCGTGGTCATTGCATCTCCTTTTACCGAGGACAGAATGTCACCCTCCCAAAGGACAGTTAGGACCAAAAGGGACAAATAATGGGTAAAAATTAAGCTTTAGAAATTGTTTTATGAATGAGGAAGATAGATTCCCAATAATATCTTCTCTCAAACAACGATATGGAAATAGAAAGAAGGGAGAATAGAACAAGGTAAAATATAGTTGAATAAGGCACGTCGAAATTTCACGCTCATCCCTCATTTGTCTAATCGAACTTTCCATTCCTCCCACAATCATCTCTATACCCCACAGGTATGTCCGTTCACTAATGACACTTCCCATGAAATCATCAGGGCATTTGCATTAGTTATATGCTGTGAGAACAAAATATTTATCAAGCATTTAGATTAATTATTCACTGTGACTGACATTCTATACATTCATTCATGTGTCACTCCATTCATGCGTCATTTAGATGAGCCAGCGTGGGTTCTCCAATTTTCAAGTTATCCTGCTCAAACCCCATTCATAAATAATACGAACCGGACATGCATATTTATGGAACTATGCATCCCTGTGTTGACGTCTGACGCCGTTAGTATTCGCGTGTTTCCACCATTGTTACGTACTACAACCTATGCCACAGTAATTACCACGTACTCTGATTGTCATTTGTTTCGTAACAAATGCTCTTTGCATGCCGGCACCCGCATTCCACATCGTAGAGATTTGCAACTCACGCATGGCTTCGTATTTATTCGCATGGAGAGGAATGTTCACTGAGATCAGGAAATTCTAGAACTTGACGCTAATTTAGTGGTGGGATAAGTGATTACTTGATTCAGTACATTAGTATAAAAGCTTTCATAAGATTACAGAATATACTTGTATACTAGTACACAATATGCTTCAATAAATATGTAATACTTATAATATTCTTACACAACTTGCCGAGGTAGAAAAAGATTTAATAAAAATAAAATTTCAAATATGAAATGAATCCTCTTTTCATCATATCGTATCCATGATTCCGCTACCAGTGTAGAGTGGAAAGGCGTATTAGTAATTTGTACATGTTCATACATGCGTTAAATGAAAGAAAAGCCATTAAGAGACGAACTCAACCAATCTTGGAATGTCAGATTTATTACGTGCAATTCATGAGAGCTATGACAAACCCATGAGTTCTAAAATTTGGAATTTGTAACAAAAAATGAATTCATGTTTCATTTTATGTTTATTGCTGGTAATTGTACATAATAAAAGAAGTAACTATACGTAAAATCCTTCTATAATTAAATTAGTTCAATCATAATGATCTCTCTTACCACAGAATTATCAATAATTTATTTTTGTTTCAAATTCAATTCATGCTTACAAAATTAACAAATTAATTTATTAAGTTATTAAAACGTCTAAACCTGGATACAGGTGGTAATTAAACAGGTACTAAAGTAAAACATTAAGACTGTGAAGAGCTTTTTCTCTACAAACGACACACGAGAAAAACGTACACAAACACAATTGTGGGAAATACGTAGCGATGAAACATGTTGATATTTAAAAAAAAAAAGATTCTTATGTTGCAATGTGAAGCTTATGTCATTTCCGGTAAAATAAAATAAGATTTCACTTTAATTCACATCTTGTGTATACCAACAAAAGTAGAATATACACTTCGCAGTTTTCTCTGCAAAATAATGAAATTAAAAAGAATTCTTGAAATAAAAAATATACCTCATTGTTGAAGTAAAAAGTTATGATTGAATATTTAAAAAATGGTTCATTGTCAAATTAATTTTACAATGTTATCACAGGAAATATACATTGAATTTTTTAAATAAAGTGCATAAATATTCATTAATTTAATGTAGTTAGAATTCATTTTGAACAGGGTATATAAACAATTTACACATGGAATATGTGCAATAAATAAGATACTTCACAACTTATATCATCACTACACGGTGTCTTTCTTGTATTCAGATACAAATAACAATTGTTCACACTTGGTCATCTTCGCACGTTTCAGGTGGTCAGACGGTGAATTCTATAACTTTCTTTTCTCTTCCCCGTATGACACGGCAGAAGCCGAATCTGTCGGAAAGTATTCCGTGTGGGTGACTAGGAGCATCTGGGATTATTTCGTCGGATTCCACGATGTTCCCGCCTTGTAACGTCTCAACCAATCACAGATATGCGACCACTGTGAGTTGTTGTGCATGGTAGAACGAACTCACGCGCTGGGAACCGCACCTATCAATTTTCGCTTCCGTGGCAAGAAACTACGGCGCCAGCGAGGATACATCATTTCATTAACACACCTGTAAAATCAAAATGATTCGTCTAAATTTTACGACTTTTTATCCTTGTTAAATGCATAAAATTAAAAATCTATTAAATTTGACAATTAAAGATTTTTTTCTATTTAGTTAGTCTCTTAAATTGAAGTATTTTAACACGTATATTTTTCATAACTTTTCTGCGTTAAGTATTTTTTTTTTTGGTTGGGGCTTTAGGGCTCGTCAACATCGAGGTCATTAGAACCCATGCAAGTAATTCGTTAAGTAGGTTGTCTTTATTTCGATAAGTACCTTTGTATAAAAATACATTCTGTCTCGGACTTTTTTGTAGAACTCGTTGAGGTGAACTATATTGTCATTCACAATTGTCATCTATCTCTGACTATTTAGGCAGTCTAAGAGAATAGATCACTTCAAAGATGGATTTTTCCTCCGACTTCACCAACATTCATCTTGTAAGTTGAAAAATTTTCACAAAATAATTATAATTATTAATAAATGTTCCATGTAATTATCACATAATCGAACTATCAACAGAAAGAAACAGAGAAATGTTACTGAATAACGCGTTTACTGTGTTCACTATTACGTTACCGACTAAGGTGATCTGGTCGGGAAACTATTTTCTGATGCTTTTCTAGCGTCGGCGGCAATTCCAATTTCTAACGAAAACCTTCGGAAACGATCCGAAGTTTTGCGCTTCCCGCACGGAAAGTGACGTCACATTCGTGCGATAAACCCCTTCCCGTACGGTTTGGGAGTTAGGCCATCGGCACACGGTTCGTCTGGCGTGCGGCGTCTGGCGTCTGGCGTGCGTCACGTTTGACGTAAGCGTGAAGAATGAACGGTGAGACGTTTCCCGTTTCCAATCAGCCACTTGGGGGTCCATTTGCGAGGATCTATGTCCCGTTCAGTATTCGTTTACGAGTACTTAACCAGTATGGTACAAAAATGATATTAGTAGAAGGTAAGGTATGGATAGAGTTATCAATTATTAAGGCAAAAAGATCATGTATAATGTGATTTATCAGTATAGAAAAAAGAGAACAAATAAAGCAGAAATACAAAGAAAGTATCGTTAATGAAATTTTATCAACTCCAGTCGTAAAAAAAATAATATAGGGTTGAAGACGCTATCCTTTGTCGTTTCGAAGAATACTTCAAAACAAAGTCAGTTTGTTTCTTTTTAATGATGGTCAGCTTCGACACCAATTCCGCCTCTGCTACTTGTTTAACATTTCTGGCATGTTGTCTAGAGTAAATTACTTATTCAGCAAAGCAGAGAAAACAGATTTTTCAAAATTTTGATAACCAAGTGGCGACTTAAAGTTAATTTGAGAAGTAAGTATGATTTGGGTGAAGTTTATTAGTAGAATACATTATTCGCATAAAACATACCTTTTTTACAATTTTTAAAGAGAAGTTTATCCGGTTCATGGAAAATAAACTGTCAAACATACTACATAAACTTCATGCTGAATACTTTGACAAATAAGTTCGATGGTGGATTGGCATCTTTAGCGATTTCCGACAGTCCCTTACTTTGCCAACTCCTTAAATGGAACCACCACAATATCTCTAACTCCTCTGGAGTTGCGACCTGTCATCAATGTACATGAAGGTGGTTAAATTTGTTTCCGATTGTAATCACATCATCAGCTGTTTATTTAGTATTAAATTTTTGAAATTCTTTTGTCTGTGATGTATATCAACATAATATTTCAAAAGAATACATCAATCAAATAATACTAAGCATGGCGCTCCGTGAGGATATTTCTCTCTCGAGGATATAGATTACAATTAATCTTCCGTTAAGAAATGGATTCAACGCAACTGTCTGGCGCGTGCGGAATATAAACGATTCAGTCTGGCGTGGAATTCAAAATCAAGGGTAAATGAAGAAAGAGGGTCAAAAGCAAAACATAAAGCGAAAGAGAGCTATTATTTTTCACCTGCTCCCTGCCGTTGGTGCAAGAGCAAGGGAAGATCTTGACGTACAGAGCGAAGCAGTGGAGGGGTAGAACTCCGAGAACTGTGATTTCCATTTCAGATTTGCTCGGCAAGTTCAACACTCCCCGCCGAGAGTAGGAACTGGCAGTCTGATGAGAGACACTCGGTATTTCCACATTCACGCCCCACACGTGTAAATAGACTTTTCTTCCACCACTTTTGTCCCCTCTTGGTTATGGTTTTATAGAATGGTTTCTAACGCTAAAATCAAATCGTTTTACCTAATGGTAATGCTTTTTAAATAGATTAATTTTATTTATTTATTTTATGCCTTTCGGCAAGGTTCAGGCCAAGAGGCCTGCTCTTCCACCTAACCGTTGGACTTGGGTCAAGGAATTGGGAAGGAGAGATGTTGGGTTGGCGGGGAACTTATGGTACCGAACCGACATTTGTCTGGAGCAGGTGAGGGTAATCCCAGCTGAAAACCTCACCTACTTCGGCCGAGCAGGGTTTGAATTCACGCTCTACCGTTCAGAGGGATCGAGGACGCAAAGACGCTACCACTACACAACCTAGATTAATCAAACATAACAATCAAATTCCCTGTTATTCTCACATTCTTACAAATGCATACAATTACACCTGTTATTGTTCGTTTGATTCATATTATATTATCCAGAAATAATGTCTGATAATAGTAATCAAAATATTTCAATATTTGGTAACTTCTATTTCATAGTTTTCATCAAAGGGTATTGCTGAGTTATTTCTTAACTACTGACGGTACATTACACTGGAATGGTCATTTGTTTCCTTCCATTAATTTGCTTACCAACAATTAAATGTTAATATTACCTCTCCCTCCCCTACACACATTCACTATTGCTTTTTTCTCAATTCTATTTTTTAGATCCATGCAACGCTTTTTATCATCTACGGATTTACATTGAAGGGTATAGCTGGAATGTGAAATGTAAAGGTGTTGCATTCATATCAGCTTTAGAAATGACTCGAAACGTATCATGTGATTTTTGCTTTTCATAGAAATACAGCCTCGGACTATTACTTTGTTTGTTGTGGAGACGTGGTACATCAATTTTTCCTAATCCTCCACACGATGTAGGAAGGGTAATCTGTTCTTTTCCTGCTTTGGGATGTCTCATGCGTTTGTCTATTAGTTGGGACCTGGTTAACCCTGATATTTCTTCCAAATAAGTATTTGACCATTTTATTAGACCAAAGAAATATGATTATTATTATTTTCTTTATTTATCTGTTGGGTATTTCAGGTGTCCAAAGAAGATAAATTTCCTTTGTCTGCACTTACTTTAGTAATTTTCAGGTGGCTAATTTCCGAATTACTCGGGCCGTCTCAAGGCTAGCTATTCATGGACCTTAAAATGTCTTTCCATAGATCCTCTGTAGGCTATCTTCTATACATTTGCTTACTTCTTTACTGTTCCCGAGGCTCCAATGATGATATAATAATAATAATTATTATTATTATTATTAGTATTATTATTATTATTATTATTGTTGTTGTTGTTGTTGTGATTTCAGCACAAATCGTATTAACATTGTAGTTTTCTTTTTGAATAAGGAACTTTTTAAGAAAAAAACATGGAAAAAAGGGTTTTGAACCTCGAAAGTGATTTTTGGCATGTAGCATGATTTTATCTCCAGAAAAATTCAACATTTTAAACTTTAAAGTAAAAACCATTCGAGAGAGTCTGTTGTACTCGATTATGATCTACTATTTTTTTGAATTCAACATCCAATCATTACGTTAATTGGTCGTCACAAGAAAGAATAAAAGTATATTACAAACGAGATATAAAAACCGATCACACAATACCAATAAATCAGTATTTCAATCTATTGATGAAACAGAGTTCTAATGCAATTAAGTACGGTACGTTGTCAGAAGTAGAAAAAGAGGAAAAGAAAACTCTTCAACTACCACATTGAGCATGTTAACGGCTGGTATGAATGGAAATGACAATTTAAAGTCATCAAATCATTAAAAGAGGAATATATTTAATTTTCATCGGAGTGATGTTGGTAAATCTAGTACTCTTAACTACATACACAAAACATGAACATTTTCACAATAAAACCAACATTTTATTTAATAAATAAACTAAAATATACAATTCTTAGTCATGTAAATAGAACTAATATTGTCTCTTATTTGCAAAGATCATTCAAACATTTAAATTTTTATGAATGGAACAATGAATATTTTATTTTATCATCCTGTAGCAGGGTATTTTCAAAGTTTTATTCAACTTCAAGGAATATTTTGATATAACTGAACCGTTTTAGAATATATTCTGATTTAATATAGAGGTTNAGAGACAGAAAACGGAATGTATCTAACAATAAATGTTGTTTATCTGTCTAAAAATATTTAGTATAAAATTATAACATTCTAAAATACAGGAAAAAGACGGTAAATTTATAAAATTTATGACAAGGTTTGTAAATTAAAATAAAGTTACGAAAATTGTACAAAATATCAAAGTTCAGAAATTTATATGAACAACGAACTGCAGGAAAGGTCGTTCTGTACAATACCTGCATATTTTTTCATTTTTTTCTAATAACATTTTATTTTTAATTTCATGTTATTTTAATTTCACGATGACGCAATAAAAATAATAACACTCGTCAAAATATGTACGATTCTTATAAAATACAAACTGATTTGAAAAATTGAAACGTTTTAACCGCACCAAAAAAATTAGAATTATATTTATAAGAGAAAGTACCATTGGCGGGTTAAGGATAGTAGGTTGGGCAGGTTGGGATGGAAATGGTGGGAGAGGAGTGAAGTGCTTATAAGCGCTGTATCCTCCCACAATCAGCCACTCTCTCCTACACACACATGCCGTAGTAAACATGGTGGGAAGGGGCGTGGCACTGTACCTCAGCGATGACTCTCAAGGGGAAACAATACTACATTCTCCATCTGAACCACTAGGCATTGTATCCATGTTTCTTGAAGATAATATTGATATGAAAAAGTGTGTCACAAGAATGCGAAAAAAGTTTGACAGTCAATCAAAAGGACCAGAACTAAAAAATCACCTATTTCCGTAATTTATTTAAATCCAAAACATGACAGGTACAACTTGGAGATAACTTGCATATTTGAAATTAGTGACATTCGGAGTACAAATATGCTAAAAGCTTAAGACAATATTTTATCTACTTAGCTCCAGGTACTGACCACAATCGATAATTGGAATTGCTTCAGAAACTCGTACTTTCGTACAGCAACGATTCATTGGAAGATCTATATTTTATTCACATAAAACTACCACAAATTCAAGAGAGTGATAAGGTAATTTAGATATAATGGTGAAGTATTCGACTGAATAAATGAAAAGTTATTACGAGTCAACTTAGATGATATTATACCCACTTTCACCTATTAATAAACTTCGCTTCCAACTAATAACTTTACACAGTGATGACAAACTAAGATATATTGCGAAATCAGACCACTGTAGTTCTTGGAATGATAATAGACCAGTAAGTCACAACTTATATCAAACAACAGAGTTATGGAAGGTGACCTTAACGTCATTCCAAACAAGCAATATTCCGCAATCGGGTTTACGCAAGTGAGGAAGTAAAAGAGAATGGCAAAAGAGAAGAGAGAATATTTTGTTGTTCTTTTCAGATAGGATTAAGATTAAGATTAAAAATTAGTATTAATAGTTCATTTTCAGAAATGGGCTGCCTCATTGGTCCCCCAAAGAATTCGTAAAAATAAATATAATGGTGAGTTCTTCATTTCTGAAAAACTAAAATGTCATAAATGTTGCTTTCTATCGAAAGAGTTGTTTAAGGCCCTTCTAATCGCTCATTTGCATTTAAATTTCCGGAACGTTACTCAAATTACCCTACAAAACATTAAAATGTAAATTTGACAAAAAAATAAAAATAAGCAGATTCCCTGGAAATTACAAGGAAACATAAGTTGCGGCGTAGAATGGTACTACAAAAATGTCAATTTTTTGCGTTCGAGTTCACAGATAGTCGCTGATTAAGAGTAATCGAAATATTTCCAAAAAATCTTCGATATTTTATCTTCTGAAAAATTGTAAGTTACTCTTTCGTGGGAGTTCCCTCGCCGTGGAACTCCAAGGATATTGCTGTTATCTTTGTTCCAACTCGGTCGTTTGCTAAGATTCGTTTCCCTTCCTCCCTCTCCTCAGCTGCACTGCAGTCCGAAATCCTTATCACGCTGCTTGGCCATCCGTAAAAGCACTCTGCACTCCGCTGCACCCTGCAATCCTCTCGCTCTATCCTGGGCGTCCTCGGTCATGAGGCACGGTGATCCATCTTGTTCACGGTCGGCAGATGCTTTTAATGCCTCTTGCCAGGTCAGCATTACCACCACGGCCAAGGTGGGCTTCGTGAAGAAATGTTCCATTTATCTTAGCAGGGCGGACTCCCACTCGATGCACCGATCCTTGTCTCGTTCGTCGTTCGATATCTTTTCTTCTGCGATATCTATGGGTCGGCCTTTTTTCTTATACATCTCAATCGACATATCTACTCTATGTATCATACTACTCCATTTCTCCGCGGTCATATCTCTCTTTCAATCAAATCTCATGCAACCATTTTGTACAGTTTTGTCGAATTCAATGATTCTATACTTTTTATCATTTTTTTCGCTTAAGGACTCTCTCCTTCATCTCTTATTTCCTCCATCTTTATACTTCTCTTACATCTCATTCATTACTCCATCAATCCAGCTCAACAACTTTTCAAGGGTAGTCCTCTTTTATCCTCACGTCTCTCCCCGTCTCTTTAACTTCCTTGTAGTTAAAGACGCAGTTACTCCGTCAACGATTCTTATTGTCTTGACACTTTTTTCTTTACTTTTTATGCCATCACTGAGATGCGATTTAATTTGCACCGGTAATGGAAATCCGCTCTCGGAGATCTAGTAATGGAGATTACCTGGAATTGTTTTTCATCTTATTTGATTTAAAATTCACTTAATTTATTTTCTCGTTCTTTAATGGTAGCAGTTTTTTCTTATTCCACGTTCTCAGATCATTCTTTCTTTAGTTCGGTTAAAAGGATACCTACTACTAGACTATCTATTTAATAATGATTCTAAATTCAGGTTAAATTCTATAAAATTACACATTTATTTGTCACAATGTAGTCAATAACTTTAGTAGTTATTTATAATGAAAATCTATCTGAAAGCACATCTTTTGCAAAAATATAGTAGTAGTCTAATTGTAGCTTTTTCGTTTCCAACGCTCTGATAAACGGAACATCCCGGGTTCATTTATTTCCTACTCAGCCAAACTTGGTAAGGGTCTTTGCTGGGGATTTCTCCATTTACTCGAGTCAAACGTCATTTCGTGGGACCAAACATCAAAGAAAGCTGATCAAAATTGAAGAGTATTTTAATTACTACGATCTTCGGTACATAAGTATTTTCCGGGTCTATGGTTGTGAATATGAAGTTTTCTGATAAATCAAAACGTCGAATTCAATACAGCTGCAAAAATTTGAAAAAAATGCTTTTATATATAAATAATAATTATCTATAAATTAATTATACATATCAAATTTACATGACATCCTAATTTAATTTTAGATGTAATTCTTCTTTCATTTTCTTTTCGAAGTCATAAGACATATTTCGGAATTCTTTGTTCGCCGGAATATATGTGACCGCGTACAAGTTAAATTGCTCCTATAAGATGAAAATAGCAAAATTTGGAATTTTATCGTAACTTTCTGAATTTCAGTTTGTTATACTTCATCAAATCTCACAGTTTGAGTCGAAGCTATCATTGACAGTATTTAACCATATACATGTTTCAAATGGTTAAGAATGACCGTACCGTTGTCATGACCTTCTGAAAGCTAGTGTACCGTTTTCATAAGTTTTATTTATCTGAATATGATAATTTATCATTACTCATTTTTTCAGCCTCCATATTACACAATAATTTGTTGTTGTTTTTTTTTTTTTTTTTTTGCGTTTAGGCTAAGTAAAACCCCAGTTTCTTTTTGTTACGGCAACGTTTTGATATTTTACATACATGCTTCAGAGTTTCATTTAACACGTATAATACATTGTTCATATTGTCACATAGCACCAGTCACAATTCTCATGATGCAACATAGACTTCAGAACCCACAATCACTCTCCATACTAACACGTAATGCCCAGTCAAATTAATTCATAAGACTTCTATTACTTGTTAGTTTATGTTGCATAATTGGTATTGTGAATGGTGCTTTTTGGTGATACAAATAATGTATTCGTGTAATTGCTAAAGCAAATTGAAAAATAGATAAAATTGAGAAATAGATATGAAAAATATCAAAACGCTAGCGTAACGAAAAAGACTGGAGTTTTACATGACCTAAACGCAAAAAATTTCTCTATTGTATAATTGTTTATAGCAACGCCATAAATATTGAGGCTTCAGAACAAAAAAAATCGGAATAACGGGAGGGAGTGAAAGGATGAATATTCGCTTTCCACGAAAGGATCGTGTCTAATACGTACACATCGGATATCAGAAAACTGAACGTCAAAGCGATATAAAGGGCCCGAAAACAAATTGCCACCGGTACAAGCCAGTTTTCACGAATGTGTTTTATCTGGAATATCCCCGCACAAGGAAACCGTTGAATTTGTAAATATGCAAATTTTTGTCCCCTATCTCTATCCCAGGGGCTCAGAGGGAAAAAAATAAGCGACGATGTTCGTTCAATTCTATGTGGTTGTCTCATTTATCTCCACGCTCAGTGGAGGCTCGTCTCACAGCTGTTGCTCACCCAATACTACCCGATCAAGGGCTTTCCTGTTAAGGGTAATCCTTTGCGTAACTCTCCCGATTGTCGATTTTGTACGCGTGGAGATCCACTTTAGAACGATGTGCAGGGATCGTTGGAACAGATTATCATAATAAATACTTCCCTCGTTTGAAATAACAAAACTGGACTTGAATTGCTTTGAAAACTGTACTTTTAGCTTGGTTCACATTATTTGTTCCGGAAAAAAATATGTCAGAAAGGTAATGTTGAAATTGGTGGGTAATATTTATTACATTTTCATCACAATTGCATATTTTTTCAACCAATTTACTGATTTAGAGGAGCTAAAACCTAAAGTATTGCTAGTAGTATTTTAAAAACATCCTTCTAATATATTTTTGATTTAAGTCTTACCTTAACAATTTTTGGGGAGAAAATTAAATTGTAACAAAGTGTGGAATATCAATAAATCTTTTAATGTAGTAAATTGTCTCTGTACAATCATCAATATTCTTTTGTCCGATCTCTCTCCACTGTATCCCATTCCTCTTTTTTAGACTGCTCCCAAAGAGTTACAATCCGCAATCTCCTTTTCCGAACTCATTCCCAGCTTTTCTCCTCGTCGATGGAAAGGGTTACTGCGACGCCTGTAGGAGTCTCCTTCGCCCACATGGAAGGACCAATGTTTTATGCAGCGCGTGGGGCGTTCGTTTCCAGACCTAGCAGCGCCGCCTGCCTATCCGCCCACCCCATTGAAACGCGTCGGCTTCGAATTATTAATGGCCGATTGTAGGTGGGATGTACGTCGACGGGTGAGGATGTGGGTGAGTCACATGAAGAGTGTAACGTGTAGTTTATCTCAAACCAGCTTCCGAAAACACTTATTGCTAGTTAGAAGGCAGATTTTATATTTAAATTTTAGTTTCCTAGGGGCGACATGTATCGAAATAAGTCTCGAATTTAGTGATATTTAATAGTTCCAATTTATAAACAATACTTCTCGAATAATCTACAGTTTCATAATAATGCGTACTTCTAAAATATATTATTATTGACTTTATGAAATACAAAATTGTTTTATTATGTTAATATTTGTAACACGCACCGAACTATTTTTATTTTTAGGAGTGTGCTGAAATGTTAAATCCGCTTCTGCCTTAGGGCCCTTGATCGGAATTGATGGGATGGTCCCTTGCTCGCTTCCAGAGAGTGAATTAGTTTATTGTCCTTCATGTGCTCATACGCAGTTTGTATCTGCTTTCACAGTAAATTTATCATTAATTTAAAATCTAGTTTCTTCACATAAACTCACGTGGCGTGATTTCATGATTTCCAAAAAAAGACGATTGAAGCATGTAAATGTAAAAAGTTCTAAGGACCAAAAACATAATTTTACATGAGACACAAAAAACTGATTAATCGCCACTGACTATGGAAAATGATTGAAAAATCATCATAGATTACTGTTAAATCTTGCAAATAATGTTGCTTAAAAATTAAATTTCATCGAACTTACGGTGTTCTATTGAAACCGAAGTAAGTTCCAAGTAATTAAAAAAGGGAGAAATATTCTTAGTGCCATATGTGATTTCCAAAAAATTCTCAAAGTTCCTCGAATATTCCTAAAGATTGTATGTGCCACGCATAAAACCATAATTTTGTTAGGTGTTATGACAAGCTATTAAAAATAATCCAAATATATTATAATATCGATTTTCACAACCAATATCATAATACACAATTCATAATAAATCTACGAGTAATAGGTAGTTTTTTCTATTTAGACAAGTTCCTAAACAAGGAGTTTTTTACTAACTTTATTACTTTTTGATATCAAGTCATTTTTTATTCAAAATTTCGGAACACAAAGAAAATGTACAACAGATTAATACATTATTAATAGACAAAATATTTTGTCTGAATTTTAAAACAATCGTCAGAGTGAAAAATGTATTATTTGTTACAGAGCCTATCTATTCACATTTCCTTCAACCCATTTGATAGGTGGGAATCGGCGAACTGACCAGATAGAAGTTGAAAGACAAAGTACGCAGGAAATGCGAAGAGAGGGGTGTTGCAAATAACGCCACTCTTCAAAGTCCTTTTTCAGGTGTAACCAATCACAGAAAGTTTGACCAGTTATTCGTGCACTGAGCACAAGTTATAGTGGAAACTGTCTTGAAGACTCACTCGTGTTTGCACTGATAAAGAAACAAAAGAATATTTATTTTACGAGCTCTCAGTGAAGAATTATTTAAATCAGAAGTAAATGATCTAAACATTAGTTAATAAAATAATACATTACTCTCTTATCTATAAACAGAACCCAACAAAATATTAAAGAAAAAAATTCTTTAGAAGTAAATAATTTGAAAAAAAATTGAACACATGCGAAAACCGACTTTGAATTTCCTTTTTTATAAAATTAACTATACAATAGCAGGAAAATGGTGTTGGAAGGAGAAAAAAACTATGGACCAAAGTAGTGTATCGTACACAATATATACTATGTACGAGGAATTAGCTGAGACAGAGAATTCATTTTCCACGTAGAAAAAAGAAGTGACAATGCATCTGCTGGGGATAAGGGGAGAATGGCTACATGCGGTTAATGAGACGTATAATGAATCGTTTGACGATTCAAGACAAATTGAAGAATGACATTTAAGTGAGTAGATGCAAAGAGGGTTGTGTCAATTTAAAAAGTAGGGAAAACAAGACTTCGTGAAAGAGCATGTGATCTAGCAGCCATGCGAGGAACACATATTATTCAATCGAATAATTAAAAAAGCATAAGCGCTCGGAATGTAAGGCATTGTTAATGAGATGTAAATAGGTTACTTTTGTGTGGTAAGGTTTTCTACTAAAGATAGAGCTCAAACGGTTAAGAAACGTGATATAAACGGAAGAGAGATCTTCATGTTCCAAATCGAACACGAACACGAGTCCGTTGTGAGCTTATATCTAACAAGGTCCAATAAGAAAAGTTCTAGAAAGGAGGAGAGAGACAGACCTTATCTGTACTGTACGACGTTGCGGTCGTTTGGCACAGATGACACGGAAACAGGAAGATTGCGAGTGGGAGTTGAAACTTGTGCGAGGACGAGGAGGTACAAGTTAACCTCTCGACTTACAGCTACATGTTTCGAAAGTAGGGCAGAGATGATGGGCTTCCTTTTTCTGTACCGCGCACTCATTTTTATCACACGTGCCACCCTCACATTGGCCCGTAATGATTCGAATAGTCGGCGATCGTTTTGGGGGCAGATTTCCTATTGAGCTACAAAATTAATATTTGTGTGTCAAAACAACTGCACCATTAATTATCAGAATGGTTATTTCTTTATCAATAATTTGGTTTAAAAAGCTATTAATAATAATAATAATAATATTATTGATAGACCACGTTTTAAAGAGTATCCAAACGCATTCCTCTCGTTGAAAATTGCAATCATTGAGAATTATAAAAAATTGTAATTAAAATAAAAGTTTAAATAAAATACATAGATTCTTTACTTATATTTTACGTCTGCAAATATAATTAATACCAAATCAAACGACCATATTTTTTATCAAAACTGACGTAAGCCTGAAGATGATCCACGAAAAGGATAGAAACGTTGTGCATGTCATTTTATTGATTTGTGTTTTAAGTTTAAATATATGTCTGTTCATAAAAATAGGGTCGTTTGATTTGGTATATAGATACTCTCATCACTTTTTTAAAATTCAATAATTTGATGTACGACTACATTACTTTAAATTAATAAAATATTATTAAATAAGACAAATTCGTAGATAAGGCGCATTGAGGCAAAGGTATCAATATTTTATGTCATAGCGTGATTGAAATATTGATTTATTTCAATTGAAATCAATTGAAAAGATCAAAAAAGAAATACAAATTTATTAGCACGACATTTTGACATGTATTAATAGATTTAAATAATACATTTTATAAAATTTAAAATAATTGTAATGAACAGCAATCTTTAAAAAAATACGACACTAAAGACTTACAGTAAATAACTAGTTTTGGAAATAAAGAAAAACGTAAAAAAGACTAATTAGAGTAAAACATTAGGAAAGGGATTATTTTTCTCTTATCACTTCAGTTTCCGAATTGTATTTTTAACAAGTTATATTTGCTGTAGACTTGATTGTATAAGCGAAGGATAACGAAACATATCTCATGTGTTGTAAAAAAATAACTGAGATGATTCATGAGATGTAATCGTCTTTTTGCTTTTACTTCCACATAAAAATGTCATTACAATGTACTCATGGTTATCTTACATAGAGCGACTGATAAAATATGGAGAATATCATTATTTTTTTCATTTTTTTTTTCGCACTAAATCTCTCGACATTACACGACACGATACATTATTTTATTTCACACATGCACAATAATTTTTTTATAGAAACCATCGTCTCGGACAACGGGCCACAGATCACGTCATCAGCGTTCCAGATATTTTGCAGACAATACAGGATTCATCATGTTTTATCACCACCATTCCATCCGTAGTCAAACGGGCTTTGTGCACACCGAGAGGTTTGTACAAACCTTCAAAACTGCTTTAATAAAAGTCACAGACGCGGATACACCCAAGGATGAACCGAATCATGGCAAACTATAGAGCATTGCCTGGACAATACGGAATTACTCCACGGTCGCAGACATCCTACAATCCTTTCCCTTTTGCAGCCAGCTGTAACGCAAGCACGCACCACGGGATTGCTAAAATTCTATCATGGGTAACCAGTGTACATCCGTTCCTTCAAGGATAACTCAAGGTGGTTCCCGGCAACGAACGTGGGAAACCGGGGTAGCCGTGTGTTTCTTAGGCAGGTGGCTGGTCGAGTTGTTGCTCGACACGCGGACCAGATACGTAATCGCATGGTAGACACGCCGCTGGAACACTCTTCACGCACTCAGAAGACACCCCCCACTGTTTTACAGCAACAGTTTCACAATGGCATGTTTTCAGGATACTCTCAGCATCGGCCAACACCGGACCTTCTAGACGGGAATCTGGAGAAGGAATCAACAGAAACAATGGCTACAACAACTCAGCAGACATCAGGGCCAGCAACGTCACAGCACAATACGTCGGCCACGGAGGACCCAACCGGACCGGAGATACCCACAGATCCAGCGCAGAACTACGACATTGCGCCCTTCAGGAGGAGACCGACTCGGTGATACCAGAGCCAATGGAGGAGTCAACCGAAGCAGCGGCCTATGCCAGTCCAGATCAACAACCCATGGAGATTGCACCCCAGAATAACGATCATCGACCAAGGCCCGAGCGCAGCAAGCGTCTACAACGTTTTCCCCCCTATTCCTGAAAATAGGTGGGGAGGGTGCAGCACGCACTGCTGCTTGAAGACCGCGGGAGCTAGTAGTTTCTAGATTACTTGCAGACGGCGCTAACTGCAGCTTGGGCGCGGTAAGTAATGCGAGCGCCGTGCTACATCAGCGAGCACCAATAGGAGGCGAGCGGAGGCTACGAACGGAGGGAAAGCGACCGCTTATAAGCTGCGCTGCGGGCAGCGGCAGACAGACCACAACCGGGGCACTTCAGTATCAGACTATCCCTCGGAACCGGATCTTGTTACAAATTACGTCACGACGGAACTTCGACTCGGCGCTACTGCAGCAACTGTCTTCTGGATTTATGTAACTATGACCATCGGCTATTATATTCTGTAATTTGTATGTGTATGGCTACTAGAAAATAAAAGTTGGTTGTTACTAACTAGAGGTAGTTATTAACGACATAACAGAAAACGTGAAATATTTAACAATAGTGAATCATCAACACTATTTTTAATGCTCTAAAGTACGACACTACATTCCTGTGATTTATTCCGTCTGGTTGAACAGAAAAAGAACGCTAATTTTCTAGAACAATTGCTTATTAATGGAAATGAATAGTTAACATTATTTATTCAATGAAGTGGAAATTTATTACCCCTGAATTTCTTCAAACAATCATTGCAATCTTGTATCATAACTACAAACATTAGTCTAAGTTTATTCAATAACATATATTCTTATATTCTGGATTACTTAACCCTCCAAGGTAATAAACGTTAGAATTGAACGTAATCTGAAAAAATATTAAGTAATATAAAAGTGTATCTATTTTGCATGTAACATTCGAAAATAAAAATCATAATAGAGGTAAAACTTCTATGCAAATATTGCAAAGCATACTTCCTCCAGGTAACGACACACTTCCAATCCGGATGATCCTGAACGTATCTCCTGTTGGGAAGCAGGATTCCCTTGAGGATAGAATCCCCTGAGCGCTGCCTGGCATAGCTTCCCTCAGGGACGGAAGTCACCTGCCTCGGTTAGCCTGCCCCACAGAGAAACGCATCCGTGTCCATCCGTCCTAAACCAATGGGTCCAATATGGTGGAAAGATATCTGCTCTTCTTTTCACGATGCTCACTGGACAGTGAAATATTTGTTCCCGAGAACGCATGGCGAGGAAAGGATGTAAAGACTTAACGTTAAAAATCTGATTTATCGTATAATTGTTCTCTCTCATGCACCGGTCTGTTCTTGTACATTCCTGGTAAATTCATTTTCTGCTCCTTAATAAGTGAAGTGTAATGAAGTCAGAGAAAAAAATGGTGTTTTGCTTGAGGCTTTTCAAATACGTCTTTTTGGTTGGCGAGGTTATCACGAAGGGAAACGATAATACTATACGATTGTATGAGGGGAAAGTCATTCTCAAGTGTTTCAAAATCATTTCAGAAAGACCAAGAAGTTAAATTAACAGATGACTGTAAATAAATAATTAAAAAGCTCAGTATAAAGAGTTTCTTGTATATACTAAGTATGATAAATTCGTAACACCGTAGTCACAACAATCCACTTAGATTTAATGGGATAGATATCTTTAAAGTGTAGTTAGTTGGTATACTTTCAATATTTAAAAAATCTTCCAACTTCAAAACAAGAAGTAATTTAGTCATTTTGGTTCTCTAGCAATCCAGCTCGCTTAAAAGAGCAGTACTCTTCTGCCAATCCATATGCTACAAATTCGCCTTATCGTACTACCACTATTGACTAGCCAACCACTATTGAACACGAATCCCACCAATCTCTCTTAATGTGTTCTGTACACCCATTCTCATATTCTTCTTAGCCGCAGAAAGAGAGAAGTAAAAGAATCTACACTTACTTCGCATCAGAAAGTACGTCTTTTTGCAACCCCTGGTCGCTGGGAGGAGAAAAGCAGTTAGTGTCTGCAGTCACGCCCTCTGTCGAGCTCATCCGGAATCCCCTTGAGCTTCCAAGATCTCGTGGCTAACAAGGTTTGCAACACTAAAGACAACGAGAGCTAACAGACTTATGCATGAAGAGGATGAGAGCACAGAGAGAAAATGACCTCAGAAATAATAGATGCAGGAACGTAAAAGATTCGGAGTGTAGTGCAGCAGGAGTAACGGTATAGTTTGATGCTTCCTCCACCTTCGTTGTTATAGCCTCGTATCCATCTGAAACAAACAACGTTCCTCCTAAATAAAGAGAGTCCTACCTCTTGGAAGCATACGTCAAGGCAAAGTGTTCATCAATCTTCATCTTCAACGGGAGATCGTATCGCCATTTTTTGTTCAACCTCATTCTACAGTATATACTTGATACAATTGTTTATTTTTCATCTTCACCTCCTATATTTTCTCCGGAGTGCTTAGCGTCGACGAAAGTACTACATATATCAAATGCACAAAAGCTCTTACTTTTCTATGATGTATGACCCATCTCACTGCATCGCCGAGAATCTGCAGCACCACTACATTATTCATCCCAAAGTTATTAACTCACAACTTTATACTACTACAACACCTAGACACTAGATATTATGCGACTGAGCTGGTGTGGTGTGAATAACTGTTTGAATTTTACGGACATTTTTAACAATCCGGTGTTTTTGTTTATTTTAAATACATAAACTCATAATTAGTAACTAATTATGCATTGTTATTACCTAGTACCCGTTTCTACTGTTAACTAAAACATAATTTATTAAACATATCAACCTTTAACAATTTTACGTCCGCAGATGTGTAGATAAGTACTTTTTCATTGCTCTATTCATATGTAATGATCCTGAAGCATTTAACCGGCTGCACAAATACACTGTATAATAATTCACGCTACACTTATGTTATATGCACAACATATACATCTTATCTTACAATCCATATCATTCACCATCCCTTACAAACACCTCATAAACCGCGCGTGTTTGCACGGCAAATTAACCTGCGGCGCATCGGGCGCTCGGGGACGGCTCTGGGGATCTTCGAGGGGGCGTAGCGGACGTCTGAGGCAAGAAGCAGCTCCGGCGGTGCGACGGTTGGCGACAAGGGCACACGCTTGGAGGCCCGAGTTGCACGATGGGAGCTGGGATAGAGAACGGGTTAGAGATCCCGAAAGGTCGTAGGGTCGCGCCAAGGATGGCAGTCACGTTCGGGAGTTCGGAGCAGCGTCAACGGCAAGTACCCTGCGCCGCTTCAGTCAAAACACGCGAGGGTAGGACTCTGCCTTGTGGGACGCCCCGTTTTCGTAGGACACGATGCCGGCGAGGGAATGTTGAAGACTCTAGTAGCGATTATAGAGGATATTCGGTGAGAGAATTTTAAAAAAATTATGTTCTTAGAATTTCGAGCATTAACGATTCATCAAAACTCAAGACAACATGCAATACGAATATATCGTTAAAATACCCAACTATTCTAGAAAATAGAGAAAGGATTTAGGAGGGTTGGGAAATTCATCAGAAGCGAATAAATCTAAGTACTACTACTAATAAAGTATTTAGTAATATTTTCATATTAATAATAACTCAAGCTGTTCAGAAATATAAAGATTTCTATACTACCATGTATGTTTGTATAAAATATATAAAATCGTTAAATATTAGTTAACTTAAGTGCATGAATATGAAACAGGGATAAATGTCTTTTTGCTACATACATTTTGGGTTTTCTAAATATCTAATGACAGAAAAAAATTAATAACGCACTACATATAAAATTTTTCTCCGGTTTTGAATAATTTAAAATTGATAATCGTTTTTATTAGCATCCATGAATTATTTGATAACACTAAATGAACTATTTGTTAGTGAAATACATTCACAACCACGTTTTAAGCAATTTGCAAAGAATAGATTCTTCCTTCCCTTCATCCGAGTAAGCAGTTTATTTCCTTCCCAGCAAAGTAAGTCGCATACCGCCCAACATCTCCTTTTATCACGAAATGCTGTGTGTATTCCCCACAGATCCCTGCAGTCTACTCCATATGTCTTGTTACATAAGAGCTTCAAAGAATTTCCCATGCAAAGCAGCATGCAGCGGAACCAGAAGAATGAAAGATCCCCTGCTGTGAATCTTCTCGCATCCGCACTTCGCAATCCATAACAAACCCCCTTACTTCGTGCAACGACGCGGAGTCACGCAACTGTTCACGCGACACTTGCACGCGATATAAATCTCTCAATCCTAACTTCATGCTTCACGCTTTTGTCTTCGAGTGTGTGTGTAAATGTCACGCTGGGAGTTTCAACAAGATCTTTTCTAAACAAGATAATGTGATGATTCCACAACATCTATAATTCGTAGCACACGACAGATTTACTTGAAAGAAATTTATTTGATTTCATGGTGTATTTAAACTGTAATGAATTGGCCATGCCGAGATATCACACGTCATTGTACATAGCGAGGGAGAGTTGTAGTTTCGGGTCCTTGTAGAATATTTACGGCATAGTCTGATATATCGCGCCAGAGTGAACACGAAATATCGATATTTTGGTGACTATCGAGAGATTGAAGGACCACGCTTCTGATAGCTGGCGTAATACTGCTAGTTGTGAAGTTGCCAGCGCGGGTAGAGCATCGCTGGCTGTAACAGGGCTGTGATGCCGACTGCAGGATCATGCTGGAGTGCGAGAGTTTGAGTGTTGCAATTGCTTCCATTGACGCCTCGTGAAGGATCAGGCTATAAAGAGCACTCAAAGCGTTCAGACCGACACAGCAAATCTTTCGATTGGCTATTACTTTGTTGATTTGATTGTATTGCTCTACATCAATAAATAATTAGTTATGATCATATTAGTGTGTAGTTTTTAATTCGCGTGAGACACATTACGCCCTATTATCGAACACAAAACAAGGCGACGAGGAATGCGTTAACGAGGTCGTTCATCCACGTTGTTCACCGTCCTCGTTATTATACATATTATTTACAAGGTGTTTGTTTGAAAGAAATAACATTTAATGTCAAGTAATTTATACTTAAACAACTCAAACTCAATTCTGTTTCTTATCAATTCTCATTGAGAACAGCTGGCAAGTCGTTAGGAACGAGATGGCCTGTGAGTTCCGAATGCCACAAAATTGTCAGTAGGGCACCGTTGTATATTTTTGTCAGTAGGGCACCGTTGTAACTAGTTTGATATATCTCGATGCCTGAATACGGCTAATAGTAATGGCGACTAGCCGGTAATGGAACCCGAGATTCCTGCATTGATCGGAGGGGTGTTAACAACTACATCACCCGTTCACCTTCCAAAACAGTACACCATTTCCATCCAGACCTGAACCCCGGAAGAGCTGCGACACATCCCCATAAAAAGATCAGTGGGGGGTTAACCGAGGAAGGATCTGGGGAGCATTTCTGTTTGAAAATCGTGGTTTTAGAACACAAATGTTATAATATTATATTTTAAATAAAACACGTTAACTCACCAAATAGATAATAAACAATTAACAATATTAAATAGTAACAAATTTATTAATTGTTTAAAGAGGCAACTCTTAACAGATATAGGCCTCTTATCCCCCCTAGATGCGTCACTGCAAGAGATAAGAGAGATTTAGGTCTTTGTGGAAATGGAGTACAATTGTGGAAAGCGAACGAGTGGCGTAGGGGTTAACATACCTGCGATCAATGTAGGAGTCCCGGGCACGATCCCGACTCGTCGCTACTTTCACTAATCGAAAGTTATCACATATCTTCTTGACGTGTAGGTTACACGGAAGAAATATATGCATATGCGGTTGTATAACAAACCGCTTTTGGGCAGTTCAGAAATCCGGCTAAGAGAGTGCATTACAGCTAGAACTCCAATTGGTCCTGGACCAATAGCACTAGAACCAATTGGTCCTGGACCAATAGCACTAGAACCAGTGTTTTAAGCTCCCTCCCCCACCTCCCAGCTTCAATGGTTTCTGAGAGTTTGCTGGGTCTTTATTACTCTAAAAATGATGCCCTCTCAAGTTTCTTTGTATACGGTTGAGCTCTCCCCCCTTCCCCCACTGACGTAGTGTGTCCAGTTGTAGACATCTGTGCTTCAATTGTTAAATTCAAGTAATACATTTTAATACCTGATCTCGCATTCAAAAATGAATCCAAGTGAAAAGCGAAAATAATATAGTTATTGATGCAGGGTTGGACTCATACTTTGAGAATTTCTTATAAAGTACAAATACTCTTAGTTGGATTGGATGAAACTCAGTACTTAAAAATGTTATAAAACCCCTGTGAAATTGAACGAAATCGCGCAGAGACAATAACTCTTGCTCAGGAGTAAATTAATATCACAAATAACATCTGATATAAAAAATATAACTGTGATCTGGAAACAAGTGTGAATATAATCATTGATGCACATTTATAACTTTCATTGCACACATCAATGAACATAACGCAATGAAATAATTACTAGTAACAATATTATTTCGAATATAAGGGGTTGATTATTTAAACGTGTTACCAACTCACAGATAAACAGTTCCTTTTTATCCGCCAAAGCTTTGATATAATACATATCATTATCAGGGTTTGTAATATAATATTTATTTTTATTTGCACAAACACTCATACACCAAAAAATGGAAAAAAATCCTTATGGTCTATTTTCTTATTGTCTCATAACCCTGTACCTGAGCTTATAGTCATTAGCAGGGTTTTAAAAAAATCGTTTTCTTTTGTTAAGTACCTCTATTTTACCGTAGCCCTCTGGTATTTTTGCTGCGCTCATTCACTGCCTTGTCGAGCGCAATATTTATGTCGAGCGTAATCACACGCGCAGCACTTCTGACTAGCATCGATTCGGTCACATATTCTTCGAAATCTCTAAATAGTATATGTCGCGGATTCTTTGCTTAGGTCAACTCTAGCGAGCGGTTTCTAGGCTGACAGAAGACGACATGGGGATGGTTGGAGGGGAAGGAAAAGGGGAAAGGTGAGGTAGGGGTTGGGAAAATGAAAGGTTGGTCAGTCCCGATAGATAAACGCCATGTAGGTGTAAGTTGTTTAATACTCACTAGTACTCTAGGACGAGTCCGCAGGCAGTACAGGAGTCCGTCATGACAGGTGGCGTAGGTGCACCTACGGTCGTGGCCTCGTCGGTTATCGAACCAACGTGCACGAGACGTGAGCTGGTCGCGATATTGATGGGCCGAAAATGAGCCAAAGTGAGCGTATTACATAATGATACGTAGTGACCGTCGTGCCCCGTGGTACGAGTAGTTGAGAGCTGAGTGAGCTGAGTGAGCTGAGTGAGCTGAGAGTGAGCTGAGAGTGAGCAGAGAGTGAGCAGAGAGTGAGCTGAGAGTGAGCTGAGAGTGAGTGAAAAATTGAGTATTTTTTATATGATCTACACGCAAAAAATTACCAAATCCCATTATTTTTCCAATTTCTTGTATTATCTAGAGTGTAAGTTAATTTTCCTAATTTTAAGGGTAAAATGTGAACAGAAATACAATCACTGATTTAATGGAATAATTACATCACATTATTCTTCGTAAATAAATCATATAGCATGCAAAATATAGATAATAATTCCCTCAAATTTGCTTACATGATTTATTTGACGAAACCTCAAATGTCATTTTGGAATCACAAAACCACGAAACAAACATTGAAAATAAGTTGATATGATTGTTCGTTCGTGGTAATCATTCGTTTGATAATACGTGGTTATTCATAATTTTTAGATCAATTTTGAAATATTTATCGTTTCCCCTAAATCCATTTTATAATTGATCTTTCGTAATCGTAAAAGTATCGAGAGGCAAGGTAGTACTACCATCTTGTCACTAGGACAAACTTATGGATTGTTATTCCAACGGAGTTTCTCTTAACTCTAACTAATACCTCCTCCGAAACGAGATTTTTATATATTATATATTCGTGGCTACTTTATGGAGAGGATATTCAGTGGTTCACAATAATCTTTCGATGTATCAGTTTCAATACTGGTCTCACACCTAACTGAATATATAAAATTTACTAGATGACAATGGTAGGCTTCGCATGAGAGTTTTAATTGTTGTGATACTGTCGTGATAGCCTTCGCTATAATTTAGTGTAAACAAGAACCATGTTTACATTAAAAAACAAACTCATAGAAAGTATAATAAAATAAAAATTCGGAAACACACAATTCACTCCAATTCGTCCCTTCGTCATTTAAATTTCAATACGTCCTTTCTAAGGGTTTCTCCACAATACATAAGCAACTGCCGGTTAAAATTTCAACATCCCATACTTTTCTCTCTGATTTGATCAATGTCAAGACAAGGCATCCATATCTTAACCCATTCGAACTATTGAAAATACTTGAAATAAAATGTTATGTATTTGATTAAATGCAAAACCCAATATAATATCTCAATTACCACGTGAGATATAGCAATAATGCACCATGCCCTTAGCGTGAACGAGAAAAGCATGAAAACATTTCTATTATGACACATCTATCCAAGACACACGACCCAAGGACGTGGATTCTTTAATTAACAACATTTACTTACAATAATACAGATGACAGAGCGTAACAAGCATCAATCACAACGGCCTCGTAAACATGGTTCACTTCCCAAACCTCTCTTCTGTCACAAACACAACACATCGGTTTGATTCATCATTAGTTTGTTACGTCAGTTTAGCGGAAAAAACAATTTACTAAATAGTAACGGTGCAATACGACGTAACGACGCACAGAACACAAACAAATCATGAATAGCTGAAATTGGCGACGAGCCGGGAATCAAACCCGGGACTCCTGCTTTGATCGCAGGGGTATTAACCACTACACCACCCGTTCGCCTTCCACATCTGTGCTGAAGGTTCCCAACCTCTGTCCGCTCTTTGTCACTAGTTCGACTCCCCACAAAGTACATTCTCTTTGTTTTATATTTCCCCTCCAACGGAAGAAAATAATATGTGACGTATTTAATTTAATTTATTTAATGAATAATAATATTTTCATAAATATAGAATAATAACATATATTAAAAAATTATTGTACCCGGGACCTCCTGCTCTGGCCGCAGGTGTGTTGTCCACTGCATAGTTCCTCTGTCTATTAAAATACACATTAAATAGTAAACTACTATTATATAATTCCTTCATGTTTATAATTTCTTCCTGCTTTTCGCTGAATTCACACAAGTTCCGTATACCATACTCGTTACACAATTAAGGATACATATAACAAATATTTGAATTTAATATCCTACTATGTTTGTTTAATTTTTTAAAGATTAGAAAAAATACTATATTCTCGCATTTTTACAAAATCGGGAAATCATCGCAAATCATGTTTTTTTAGTAAGGAAATGCATTCAGTAGTTTTATGTCGATTCAGTAGAAGTATAACGAAAGAAAAATACATCGGAAAAGGATTAACTTACATCAAGTTCAATTACGAAAGCGCGGTGTAATCAAACCGTACAACAATGACTTTCTACTAAACTATCAGTTTTAGTTGAGGAATGGGATCTTTTCGAATCTTGACCATTTAATTATTTCTAGGAGTTCCAAAATTGTTTGTTAATAATGGTCGATTAATACGAATTCCACATGCGATGAATTGGTAACGTAACTATATTTTTGTATTGCTGTCCCTTACACCAAAAATTGGTGCTGCTTGTACACAACTCATCGGAGCAAAAACAAACTCGATATGATGTTTACATCCCATTCTACTGATTGAAAAGTAGAAGTGAATGGATTAGCGTGGGCACATGCAATACTTGTAGTTCAAAGACCGAAGGAACGCCTTAACTTCTCTACTGTGAACACTCCGGTCAACGAAATACAGCGTATATCGGACGTGATATAGCTATGTCACAGTACTTCCAATATGTGCGAATATTCAATACATTTCGTCTATGTACGTTTAAAACATATACAGATGCTATATATTATCTGAAATTAAATACGGACAATATATCATCTAAAATAGAAATCTGATAGTTAATAAAATACGAACTGATAATGAATCAGTCATCCAAAAAAACATACATAGATGTCCGCACACAAAATATTGTTCGTTGCAGTCAATAATATATTACCTTTATTCTCTGCAGTCGAATCTACAACGGTATCTCTCTCATTCAATGAGGTTTCTTCATTTACTCCTCAGTCTCTTTACGTTTACTCTCGTAGTTTGTATTAGTGTATAATTGTAGTATTATTGACTAAATTTGTCTTTACAAGGAACCCATTAAATAATAATATACTTCATGAATATATAAATTCGTTCAGAACCCACCCATTGGAGTTACATTCTAAATGCACCGTTCTAATATTTTATCCAAAATATCAAACATTTTCGTCTCTGCATTTAAGTTGCATGGACCGTAAAGGCGAGTTTCATTGGCAAAACAGGATGTCACAGCAACATCGGGTCCAAGGAAGAGGCTAACGGGGTTATCTCCCTCACTAAACTAAATCTTAGTAGTTGTGTACAAAATATTTGATTTATCGTATGGGTCAATTCAACACTTCATTCGATAATCAATCATGAATTAAATTTGAATAGATGAAAAAAAAGATAAAAACCTTTCTGAATATAATTGAACATAACGATTCAAGGTAGCGATGAATCTATTAACAAACACTACAGTGCCCACGCGCGACCCAATAGTTTGTTCGTACTTTTCATACCCACCGGTGTGAAAACAACGAGAAATTATATCATCATCACTTCATACACAACTTCCTTCTTGTTTTCAATCGAAATAAATCTGAATAAAATATTCGTTTGTACGTATCAAGTTAACTGATATGATCCGCTGGAAATTTTAGAATAAAATGTGTATCCCACAGTGTGCAAATCGCCAATGCCAATTACACGAGCCGTCGGACGTACATTTGCGAGAGTGGTCGAAGGGCACAGGGCGTCAAGCGTCGATGGAATGAGGACTTCCCAATGCATTGAATGCCGTGGACGGACGGATGGAGCCTGGGGTGAGGGTGTGCCGGAGTTATACGGACATGTGAACGTATGTGATGCGTCACTCGCGGAAGGTTTTCAAAATGTTATTTCTCTTGTGATGATTTTGTCAGAGCCAGACTAAACCATTGGGTTCTTCTTTTAACGAAAATAAAACCAAATTAATTATCATAATACGGATAAACGTCAATGAATAATTCTACAACGATTAACGTCCATTATAAATCACATTAAATAAATAATTTAAGACTTACGACATTTAACACGAACTATACAAAATATATAGTATTCGTCAGTTAAAGATTGTAAGTCTCAAATTATTAACAATTATATGGGGAGCATACTTATACCAATCCCATCATTAAATAGAGAGGATATTTGAATTTTGCAGATTTGCAAAATATGTTCTAAAATATACTTCCGGCGTTACGCTAAGTTGTTAGGACATAACCTCGGACTTCCAAGTGAATCGAAGGTTTAATCCACAGTGTCAACTAATATTCTAGAATTTCTAGCAACGACTAGAATTTTTGGCAATACCGAACTCGAAAATCCGAATAATCTTTACAACTTTAATTTTACTTATAAAAAAAATGTTCAAATCTCAACAGTTTAAAGATAATAAAACAAAAGAGTTTCGCTCCCGTAATGTGATTATTTAAATAATGAAATATTTTAAAACTATGGGAATATTTCACTAAAATTATTTAACATTCATTTTTGAGCAGTATAATTTATCGACAGGTTTATTACACACTGATTGTGCAAATTTATTGGTAGTAGGGAGAATAAACATAGAGCTCTAAATCGAGTCAGAAGAAAATCATTCATGTCCCAAATGAAAGAATCATTTAATTTTCAGAGTTGCTGTTTGAAATAGTAGAAACGAACAAGATATAAATTTACAATTCAGTAATTCTCTTATTCGAAAATTCACAATGTTTAAAAGACACAAAATAAAAAAATATAATCACGCTGCAAAAAGACAATTACTCACAATAAACGAATTTTATAAATGTATTATCTTAAATATTATATGCCATATGATACAATATTTTATTTAAAGTTACATAATTTTGAATACTAAATACGAAAAGTTTTTAACGTTACTTGCTATAGACAATTCTCTCGACAAATTTATAAAAGTACTATTCATTAAGTTGATTACACTTATAAGTATTAATAATTTGTTCACGAACCATGTAAAAGAAAAATTAAATTTCTGCTTTTAGTTATTGCCAATTTTTCAGTCAAAATTCAGGTCTCATTGGGTGTCGTGCGAAGGCGATGATATGTGAAAAATAATAAAAAATAAATAATTTCGACCGATATGTGTCGGAACACGGTTTCTATAAAACTAACTCGCACTCTCCTACATTTCCCGATATATTCGACTACTTCTTGTATGTCATCGATAAAAACATGTGATTAACATTAGAGATACAACATGAATTATTTTCAAATTACACAAATTCACAATGCATTATTTTAAATACAAAACTTGAAATCTCTTGTTCATCTCGCGTGGCCTTTAGTGCCCTTTAATGTGAAAATTATTATTGTTTTAACATGCAACTTTAAAACGCTTTCTTTTTTACATTTTGAAGAAAAATATTTTTTCATTAACAAAAATCACATTAGTTTTACGTGAACACGATTTCGCACCTCTTGTGATATGCATAAAAAATTGAACGAAATTACCTCTGAAGTGGATATACGTGTTTTACGATACCTCCACTTAGTTACTTCATTATCTGATGGTCATGCAACGTATATTTCAGATTTTTTCAAACACAATTAAAATTGAACAAATATGAGAAGAAGGAAGAAACAACATCAACATTTCATCTTAATGAGGTTCGGACCTAACATAATAAATATGTGTAATTTATTGTAAAACGTTTCATTACTTCGGAAAAATTGGAATAAGAGTATACGTAAATTAAAAATGGATGAATAAGAAAATGATCCTAGTTTGATACTGAAAACAAAACTTAAATAAATATAAAAAACTTTAAATTTTCCTGCAGAATTGTACTTTTTTTCTCTTTTAATCTAGAAAAGATGCGTGCGGAAAATTTTGGGAACACCTGGACTCCATATATTAGAAATTTATTAGCTAATCTAGGTTAGGTGTTACATATTACATTCCAAAAAGAAAACTAGTGTAAAATGAACTGTTTCCTTCTGTTCAGGAATGTCAACAGCAGTACCCATGAACAGAAGGGCACAGCGTGCTAAGATAAACTGTGGAGACAACTGGCAGAGTTGACCTCTAAGCTATCATGGCGCGATGGAAGAGGTTGTGTGGGAAATTTCTCTGTGAGAGAACCTCGGAATTTCTGTTTGATGAACGCAAAGGTAACGCACTATGTTCACTACATATAAAACTCTAGAAGAACAATCTGGTGTTGCCAATGATTTGAAATAAAACAATCATTACAATAATTCAAATTTTAAAACAACTCACAAATAAAACACAAATATTCAAATGTTTGATGTTGTTTTTTTCATTTTTGAACATCCTACGAACGCTGAAACATTATTTTATACTAAGAACATTTTGTGAACATGTAATGCATTTTAACCTACTGTGGGTATTAAAACATCTGTCCACTGGTATGGATTGTATGATACAAAATGTTCATTCACATTCTTATAAGCGCGTGATTATTAGCATATGTTTTGGTGGTTATGGTTGGCGTCAGGAAGGCGCCATTATACGGGCTTCTTGGCGGATGATTGGCCGTGAGCCCTTGACAGTTAAGTGACACCGCCGTTGGAGTGCATTATTACAAGTGCGCCTTTTTTGTTAGTGCGGAAGACCCCGTTTTCGCGGCAAAAAAGGGTGTTGCGTAGTGTAGAGATGTGGTCGAGTTCACAACCAAATCTCCGCTTCCACAAGATAAATAAAATGTACAGGTTTTCAACTTTGGCCTTGTAGCAATTTATTAAGTACAGAGACCTGCCTTGGTGGGGCAACTTGAAAACGTTTGAAAAGAAGACACCGTATGACAATACGGAAACCTGAACGTCGTCTAGGCTTGCAGATTGGACGTCTGTAGCGGCGATCCATGTAGTTTGACCCTCAGAGGCTCGTGGCGTCGGAGATGACGATCCGCTGGGCTCGCGTTCGTATGAAGAGGAGCGCTTCTCGTGAGGAATCTAGCAGTGGTGTCTTGCGGTTTTCAAGTCCAAGTGGCGCGCCGCTCCGGGAGTGAAGATTCTCGTAGCTGGCGCAGAAGTTCTTCGCGTCGGCGAAGTCTTGATAAGTTTAGCTTGTCGTAGTATTTTAATAGGTGTGTTCCAAGTCGTGGACGCACGTATTTAGTAAAGCTTGATGCTTTAAGAATCTCGGAACTGAGAGTAGGCGAAGTTCGTCGAGATTAGAAATTTCGGCATGTAAGAGCGCATCGAGCACGTCTGACTAGCATGAGCTGAGCTGCTGGAATGCTTGTTATTCGTCGCCAAGGGTGGTTCATTAAAGTGAAGATAGATGAAGATCTAAGTCATATTAGACTTAATTTGCTCCGAAGGGAGTAATCTGTGAGGGTGCCGTCATAGGGTGGTTATTTGTTTACTAGTGCTCGTGTACACTTTACTCATCAGGAATTATGCATGGAATTTATTTACGTCGAACGATACGTTCGTTTTCTATTCCTTGTCCAGGCCTTGGGATGTGTTGGCCTTGGAACGCTGTGCTTTGGAACTCTTGTGGGCCATGCCGTGGGAGTACGATGCTTAAACAGTAAACAAACATGGCGAGAGCTTCTGATATGTGTTGAATAACGGCATGCATTTTGTGATGCTGTAGTAAGCTATATTCGTAGGAAACTGTGTTCCTGAATCATCAACTACTAAGTGCGTGCGAGCGGGTTGATGGGGCATGAGCATTTAACGGGGGAAGAAGTTGAGTGCAGAAGATGTGTATTGTAGGAAGGACACATTTCTTTCTACAAGGGCATTACTGGCCTCACGGCAGTATCGTCCCCAGTCAGTCCTGAGTCGGCAGTCGTGAGTGTCCCTTGAGAATGGGAAGTATGTGCGCGTAAGTTGCGCTGTGTGAGAACATGGTGTTATGCTCATTAGCACATCCGGCATCCTGATAATGCAACCATTCATTCGTCCCATTAAGACGATATTAGTGAGATTTATTCGCGACATTTTGCCTTGTGATGGTATTCGTAACTTCGGCGTGACCATGAGGCGCCACGCTACTGAAGTTATCTCATCTTGATGGTAATTCCAATTATTATCTACACAAAGGACCGCAGCATCAAGGTTTGCTTTCATGTATAGCAATAGCATTCAAGAGAAATGGATCAAGACTGGAAATGGGCAATTCAATTTGTGACACTGTGAATATAGCAGAACACGTGCTCGCTACGCATAGCAATCATTTTACTGCTGCAAACAAAGGGATCGCATATTCTTATATCATATTGTATCTTCAATTACGTAATGTACTAACTTTCATTTTATCCATGCATCTTTGTCCTTGTTAGATTTAAGTTTTGTAGAATTAAGTAGGGTAGATCAATGTTAATTTGTATCAATGCTATTTCGAGTTGTTATTTTTAACATTTCTCATTCAAAGGTTAATACAGTATCGATAAAAATGAGAATAAACATTATTCCTATTTTCTCATTGAGTATATTTTTATGTCCCTTTTCCTGTTAGCTATCTCAGTCGGCCTTACAACCCGACATTCACAAGGGCGTTGTACCTGTGAATTACTGTTCATACGTGTTAGGTTTGGCATCATACCAGAGGCCTTCTCTCCGAACACGAAAATATTACAAAATTTCGAAACCACTTTTAATTAAATATTGTAATGAAATGACAGAGAAAAGAAATTTATAATTGCAGGTCAGTAAGTAAACTAAAGGGAAAACTGTACACAAAAATATTACATTATAGGATAACATATGGATTATTCACATAAAATATTAAGAAAGTCCAAATCTAACCAATATCTTTATAATAAACTTAGTTCTTTTCTACAATTTCAAGCTTTTACATAATTTGGAAGAAGGCAACATTTTATAAGCAAAATATGTGTACATTCCCCATTTCATGTTTATACAGAAGTATATTTCTTTATAAACAAGGGCACGCTCATAATACCTTAACGGATACGATGATTCGCGATTAGTAGAACTCGGCGTATTCTGACCCTGAGACAAACGCAACGGTAATGTTACATTGGGATTTGTAGATCCGCATATTAGAGCGACCTGTGGTGTAGTGCATAACGCGCTCGCCAAGGGGACGCCGGTTCAAACCCGGTTCGATCCAAGTAGAATCCGAGGCGGTGAAAGGAGCGGTATTCGCGGCAGGTTTTCTCGGGGTTCTTCCTTTTTCCTGCTTATCATTCCGCCACAACATTCACCCCCATGTCATTCATAATCACCGCTTCAGGGGAGGTGCGGCAGGAAGGGCATCCAGCACCCTAGTATTCCCCAGCCAAAACCAATTGAAGCATAATATATCCATACCCATTCGCCGACCCCACATGAAAAGGCTGGGTTAAACAACATTAGTAGATCTGCATATCAGAGCGTTATTGAGGAATGCGAAAACCATGAACCCAACTGTTTTGAACTCCAAGCGATTTACCAGTGACGTACCTCCCTACATATTGTCATACATTTACTTCACAATAATTGAAAATAAAAAAATAAGACAGTTCAACGACAACCAAGATGTTTGAAACACTTTAAAGGCCACCTACTACAAAATACCAAACATATCACTCGTCGTTACAGATCAATATGGTAGATAATTTTTTTATCTACCTGTCGGAAAATTAATCGTCAATTCGAGGGGAAACTAGAGAGTGTTCTTCAGAACCAAATACGCACAATTATAAATGGATCTTGAAAACTTTTCCTTTACCATTAAAATAATATTTTCCGTGCTCTTTACACTGATATGCAAGCAACAATGCTTGAAGTTCTACTTCCTTTCCATCTCGGGGTGACATGTCTATCAATGTTAATACGTTTCCATGCTCACCATGCGCCATTCAGCACAGCTAGAGGCGGTCTATGCGCAGCTGTCAACGCAAGGTGCCAACAAGAACACGAATGAATGACACGAACAGGTACGCACTCGCAAGACTGACTGAGCTCTCAACGCAAAATTAATTTCTATCAGCTCTTTCCCTTTGTTCCGATATTTAGAGTCTCTCAGAGAGAAGATAAGGAATGAATGATTTTTGTTTTTAGAGATAATTATTTGCGAAAGATATATTCGTTTCGTACTGGAAAAAAAATAATTTTCTTACTTTTACATACATTTACATCCTAGAATACGCAGGGAAATTTCGAGCTGTTGGCATCATTGCAGGTGGTCGGTTGCGGGATGTTTCTGGGTGTCTATAAGAGTAGTTGTAACGAAAAATGTGCCATAGTTGTGCTCACCGTCATTAGGAATATACGGGATAAAATATGTTTTTCTACCATTCGTATTTTAGTTTTGAATCTTGAAACACTAAGGTTTTTGAGTACATAATATAAAACCTACGTTTCTTAAATCATATCACGGTAAAGAACAGTTCATTGGCAACACATTGATTTGAGTTACAACAACGTATCTGAATGGTGTTGGCAAATCTGGGTGTTCTATTGAATAGTTCATGAGACACCAATAGTATGCAACAGGTTAAGACGGCAGAAAAGGGTGTCGTGCAGTGTGGAAATGTGATTGAATTAACAACCAAGTCTCCGCTTTCACGAGATAAATAACGTGGACAGATTCCGTTGAAATTCTCGCTTAGCAGCGATTTATTGAATACAAAGTAATGTAAAGGAAAAGACACCGCTTGACAGCACATAAAACCTGGACGTCGTCAGCTGAGCGTCTGTGGCGGCTGGTCCGTATTGGTTTCGTTCCTCCCTCAGAAATCCTTGGCGTTGTACGGCGATACAGGTGCCCTTCTGGTGAGGAAGTCGGTCTGGGTGACTTGCCGTCTTTCCAAGTGGCGCCGAAGTTCTTCAAGTTGAAGGATTTCGTGGCGGATTTAAATGTTCATATCCTTGCGGACTTGTACATTAGATAAAGCTAGTTGCTTTAAATCTTTCTGAATTGAAATTGAATGAATTTCGTTTGACTTGAAACTACCGTTTGTGAACTCAATTAATGCACGTTTGGCTGCTCGACTGAACGGCTCGAAGTAGCGAAGCGAAGTGCTTGTTATTTGTAACTAAGGCTGGCTTCTTAAAGATGGAGATAGTTGACGATCTTCATATTAGTGGTGATTAGCTCTAGTGAAGAAATAGTGTCGTCACAAGGCGTCATAAGGCGGTCAGGTGCTAGCGTGCTCGTTGGCGCGCTTGTTAGGAGATAATCATGGAACTTATTTTATGTCGAGTTCTATTCTCTGTCTGGGCCTTGGAATTTGCTGGCCTTGGAATTCGGTGTGCCTTGGAATTCGGTGTGCTTTGGATATCTTGTATTTCAGATGGGCCGTGCTGAAGTGTAAACAGAGTTCATTCTTTTCTTTTCAAGTGAATATTCGTGGTGAAAGTTATATTATCTTGCGGTAAATATTGTAGTGAGCTGTATTTAGCTATCTCTGTAGGAAGCTGTGTTCCTAGGTCATCAGCGACTGAGTGCTTGCGAGCAGGCTGATGTGGGCGAGCAATTAACAGGGGAAGGAGTGTATTGTAGGAAATGTAGGAAGGACACATTTCGCTACAAGGGTTTTCATTTCGCTGGAATTGAACCATTCGGTCCCGATTTCAAGGATGAACTTTTTACCCGTCATTACTGACGGATAAAGCAATCTAGAGAATTATCCAATTAACCATTCAATTAAGTGATTGACTTTTTTTCTTTTTTGAATTTACTACTATGTGTTTCTTTCAAAATTTCATTGTGTACTGTTCATTATTAAGTATTTTTATTATCTGAGATTTCTTCAAAAATCTTCTAAGTGCATACTCTTATTCTTCTTTACCCCACATGTTGACAGATAAGTCAAACGAGAATACCCATAGAATGTTGCCCTATTTATTTATTTATTTATTTATTAAAGATATTTTCTTTGCAGAATATATGTGCTGAACCTTTTTATCTGATGTTTGATTTCAATAGAAAGATTTTATTCTCTTTTCACAAAATTTAGTAACATTTTATATTTTGTCATTTTTCCTTTCATTACTTTTGAGAATTACCTTGGTCGGTAAGTGATAAAGTTATGGCTCGATAAATGGAAAGTTTCCAAAACGTTCATAATTTATGTGTTGAAAGATTTAACAGTAATGAAAAATATGGTTCCCAAAACAACATTAAATAAGGATCAACTTTACTAAATTAATAGATAACTCTCAAATGTTTTGTTGCCACGGAAATGAAAGCAAGAAACGAAAATAATACATCATAAGTAAATTTAGATCTTAATTCTTTTGCAAATTGTGAATTTCAAATTTGTGAAATACATACCTCTGACTCATATTTAAAAAAAGTCATGAAAACTCAAAAATAAAATGAAGAAAACGCCATAAATAAATCTTAGGAAAAGTTATTAAAATTGAGTCAATTTTTGACATACGAGGAAATGATAATAGGATATTTGTTATGATTTGTGGTGTAACTAAGAATATCTGCTCTACCTCCTGGCCACTAGAATAATTTTTACAATACTCTTTTTTTTTACATTTAATTGAAGAGAATTAGGCGCATATTTGTATTATGAGCTGCTTTATAACACATGGCACAGTCTCGGTTTGTAAAGTGGTTGAGGGAAATCCAGCAACTCCAATATGGACGATGTTATGGTTGGTCATGATTCGGAGATACACGTTACTGACTGATTGTGATCATATATCGCATATTCATGGACAACAAATATATTTTGAATAAGAGAATACACATTACAAGAAAATACATTACAATTCTTTTGTGACTAAAATATATTTAACATTTTACAAGGATTTTCTTCAACGTTAAAATAGAAACAAATTGAAATGCTGAAGAATTTGTGAATTAAACTATATTTAATTTACTTTATAATTTGACTTGTTAAGTCATGTTCGATCCTGTCATATTTAGTCTCAAAATGTCTCCAGTCAGAAGTTGGGTCAGAGAGAGAGAGAGAGAGAGAGAGAGAGAGTAGTATCGTAGCAGTAGTAGTACGGACATGCTCAACAACTTCATTTCATGTAAATAATATTATATTAAGGACTCTAATGATCTTGACGTTGACTAACCCTAAAGCACCACAAAAAAAGTATTATATACTTATTTAATTTTAAAATTTTACAAGAGGATATAATTTCAAACACGATTCATGTTTGTCCACACGTCAAACAAAAATAGCTCAAATTCTAGACAGTAAAATTTATGCCAATATATTGCATTGTCCCCCCCCCTCCCCGATTAAAACAGTTGGAGATTGCAAACCATATTTGAAAAGTGATGCTTGAAATACACATGCCAAGTGATTACATAGCCACCATGCACCATCTGGTTTCACTTACCGCTTCCAAGCTATCGTCGCAAGTTTATTGTCTCGCCGAGACGCATAGGTCAACGCATCTCCACGTCGCGTGAAAGGGAACTCATCTCCAGGCAATTTCCACTCACAGAATGAACCAGTTTTGCAGGCGATTCAAATGGTGAAGCGTTGCGGCAGAGAATGAAGGAGAGAGAGAAAAAACGCGTTGGGATATATGCAGACACATGGACGGTCGCCTACCATTCTCCCTAGCGTGAACGCGGCGATCTCGAGGTCTCGCGGGCGTCCTCTTCATTAGAGAGGAACAGGTCCCGGTAAATGGGCAGTAGGCGCTAGGGATTGAGTTTGAAGGTGATAAAAATAGGATAAGATACTAGATGCTAAACGTTCAACTGCAAGTCCCAAAGGAGATTTCGAATTTCCTGCACTATCGAACTTATTGTTAGAATGACTTTTTTAGTTGTCTGAAAAATAATAAACCGATATGGATGTCCTAAACCTAATTTACACCACTACCACAATAAATAGTTACACATTGTACACCTATGTGCGAGGTAATGGCTACTACATCGATGGCGTTGTGCTATTTTCGTCGAGGAACCCCCGGTATGATGTAACACCGCAAGTAAAAGGGACAGCCTCTTATGAACGTATCAGATAACTTTGTGTTGTCACCACATCCTCTTCAACAACATATCTATTTTCATATTATTATTTGATTAAGAAATAGGGAAAATGAAACTTTATGTGGATTATACAAATGAAGATCTCACAACTAAGCACTTGGCAACTTCATTATTTTAGTCATATTAACCATAGTCGGTTTTTCAGTATACCGTTTCGAGGTATGTCTCGGCAACAGCAAACACGGCATGGTTATTACAGGGAATAATAATGACGCGTATGTTAGTAATGCTTAGATACATGCCCAGTTGTTTTCCATGGGAACAAATAATACAAAAACAACAACATGTTTTATTCACAATCTCTCCATTTCAGAGGATACCTCTGCCTCAAACTTACTGATACAGGAGGTCGATTTTACGTTAAGGTTTAAGACACTGGGTCTTACTCTGGTTTCCCTAAACTACTCTGTATTTTCAGACCGCCATAAACACTAACTCAATAGAGTAAGATTACAAAATTGTACTCGGAAGAATGTTTGCCAAACCTGTAACTACCGTGGAAACGATTAATATAAAAAGACAAGGTATTGAAAAAATGTGTTTGTAGAAAAATCTACTTAAAAGCCTCAATTACAAGAATTCAATAAAATATATATTGTCCCAACTTGCATCTAACATGGATGTAATAACCAACTCCTTAAGTTGTCGAGCTCGTTGCTAGACAAAGAACTAGTGGAGTCGCACTACTTTGAGTCAAAGTACTTAGGGTGTTTACTCCGATAGGGATTTTTGTTACTTTTTTTTGCTCCTCTTAGAACAAATATTCTTTTTTTAAGTTTTTTACATAAATTCGTTAAAATTAGTTGTATTAACAAAAGAGTTTAAATTGATTTATCTGATTATAAGCCCACTCATCCCAACATTTTGTAAAACATTGTTGTATGTAAGATATTATCGTATAGAAGACAGTGAGTTTAATAGTATATCAAACTTTGCAAGATAACGCTATTATTTACGGGAGGCCCAAACCTTGAAACCAAGCGTAGATTTTGTGGGTAAAGTCTTCAATTAGTATTCAATACATTAGTTCAATATATAACGTTAATACTTCAATTAAAATAAACCTGAGAACTTTTAGGAGTAAAATGAATATTTTGATAATTCATGCAGCAATATTTTGATATCAATGTTAGGAAAATTAAATATTCCTATTTGAATAGCAAATTGCAATTTCGTATTTTTCATGAACTCTCCCCTCTCTATTTGGAATGTTTTTCGAAGAATCTTGCAAAATTCTCATAAATGAAGAAAACAAAATTCAATTTTCTTATCAGCAATATCCAAATCGGGGCCCCCGGGCAAAATGTGACACGGGGTCCCTTAGTGACTGTAGTTTTAGTGTTTCAGTTATGATTAAATTCAGATAAATATTTTATGATTTTATTAGTAAAAATACAACATATCTTAGTAACTATTTAGTAATTTAATGTAATAATATTTGCATAACATGTATTTTTAATGCAGTAATTATACTAAAAAATCCAACGATGCATTTATCATTTCATACGACGTACGTTTGTTTCGGCAAATATTTTAACGAACTGATCTAATCTGCTTCGTAAATTATTTGTAACCCCATATTCGATAGATATAACACTTAAACCACTCAATTTGTCTTGATTCAAGGAATTTCTCGGGTAACTTTTGACGAGCTTCGATTTCCAAACCGTTATTCAGTCGCAACTATATCTAGCAGAGTTAAAATCGCATGACAACTATAGACGTGTCCGGAAAACTGACCGATAGTGTACAATGATCAATTAGTAAAAACTGAGCATATGCAAAAAGTTCGTCGATTAATTATGACTAGATTATATTTATGTTTTTCTTCAAAAACGATTAAAAACCAGGAAGAAAGCCCCCTTACTTACCAGACGTTGGGGGCCCCCGCGCAATGTCCGGATGTACAGAGAGCTGGTTACACCACTGATGAAAGCTGATGATAAAAGATTAAATATCGGTAAAATACTTTCTTATTTTAAAGTCATAGTGTCAGATATTATCTTTTCACATTAAAATATCACATTCTTGCATTCACCCTTTGAATAAAAGTTTTTAAGCTAAAATGATTGCTTCAGAAGCTAGTCAGTTGATCGTACATTAATAATAGTTATAAAATACTGATAAACTACTTATGGAATATTCCATAACGTAAAATAGTAATTATTTACAATTGAAATTGAAGGTTTCTAGTAAAAAATTAATGAATTTAAAATATGAGTTTTATTCTGAATTTTTCATGGGATGCTGTTGGTAGTAGAGAATAATATACACTACTTTTTCGCTTACTTTTTCGATATCAAAAGTAAATAAAATTAAATAATTTATCACGCTTATGTACGTCATCTTAATTTCCCGAAGTTTTGGTTTATACTCGAAGCAAAGCAGTATTTCAACTTTGGAATTAAAGTTAGTGAACTGTGCGAAAATGTAACTTACCAAAACTAGGTTGAAATGTTTGGTCTGAAGAATGGTTGCAGCGAAAGAATTTCCATAACATTAAAATAATTATATTTTTTTGTTAATCAACTTAGGTACGGAAAAGTCAAAGTTTTACTAGATTTATTTAATGGCTATATAGTTTTCCTTTATGAACAAAATAAAATTATTTATATTTTTCAAACCATATCCATGTCGACCAGGCAAGCAATCTTTCATAACTTAATCTAGCACGAGGAGTATCATATAAATAAAAGTTACAATCCATAAGTAAGTATGAGCTTTCCAGAATGACTGCGACCATTTCCAACAATCCATTGTAATCGTAGCATTGTTAAGCTAAATGGAATCCATGGAAACACACTTCTTCTAGTCGCCCCATCCAATTCCGTACTGAGAGGAAGAGGCGCTCGTGTCAGGTGGTGCAGACTCAGTGCCGAAGAGAGACTCAAGCCTCGCGCGGCGAAATTGGCAACGAAGTTAGCTCGAGACGCAGCCTGCCACAATTAGTCGACGAAAGGAAAGGCGCGAGACGCAGCGGCGGAGTCTGTCTCCTCCGAGGGGCGGAGAAGAAGAGGAAGAGGATGAAATTCAAGGATCGGAGGTGAAGCTGGTGGAAATTAAGGATGTCTACTCGGCAACGGACGACTTTTCACAGTTACTCCTACTTGCGGAGACTTGTATTATTAGAAAAGACATATTGGGTGGTTTACTTTTGTCTCGTCATTCGTTTTCTTGATTTTTTTGAGTGCATGCAGGAGAAAATTTTGATATTTTTTCTATTTACGGAGATACATAAAGATCTTGGAAAATATGGTATATTTTATGTATTTAAAATTTAATTTTTATTGTGATCATATGAACGAAACTTTTTTCTTATGGGTTTTATCTTTCAATGGAAAAGCCATCTGTGTTGGGTTTCCCGTAGGGCTCATTATAAGGAAGAGCAAATCCATCTCATGTTGGAAGAGGTTTTCTTTATAAAAGCATAAAAGAGTTTGAGTGAACAAGAATCAATTTAAGCACATGGTGACCGAATTGCACTCCCATTCACTGTCAATGCCATCATCAGGAGATACTGAATCAATATAATATAAAAACTTCAGGAGTGATATTAGGTTAAGATATGTTAAAACCCATTCCAGAATTATATGTTTCCAAGAAAGAATTAATGATCTCTTTTATTATAAAAAATTTACGTTATGTTTTGATATAGTACTGAAGTATATTGTGCTATTTTAATACAAATATTATCTCACATATGTGAACATATAGATTTAGAGCACAAACATTGTATCAATACATAGTTTTTGTTAATTTGGACAAGTGGTTTTCACAATAATACTTAAAAATAAATAATCATAAAGAAAGGAGTTTTATACAAATTTCTTTGTTCTAAAAACAAGGTATTTTATTGTCAAAACCATTTTAATGCATTAAAATGTAAGAAGTATTTAAATCCATATCCTAAATTATTTAATGTCTACTTAAATTATTCGATCATACTTACTCCGATTTTACTGCTACAAATTTATTGTACTCGACTACATTTATAGATGAAGTTGCATGTATAACCCAACGTTTCCTTGGAACTTGAATGTTTGAACAGTAAACGAACATAGTTTACTTATTTTCTGGTAGGTACGGCTTCAATTCTTTTATCGAATGTCAACATAACTTCACCAAGTATGATGATTACAGTCAGTATGAGAGTTGTGCATGTTTTAGCACAGATAAGAGATAAGATAAGAGAGAACAAGGGGTGGGGTACGATAAGAAATGTTCTCATGTGCCGGTTCTAGCACAGTTTCATACATAAGAATAACTCATGTGCCGATTCTAGTTCAGAGCGGGCGAGGGTCCCATAAGGAACGACTTAGAAAAGTTCCATGGAAAATTGGTGTTTTCCATGTCATCGGATTTTCTTTTTATTTGGATATGTCCTCAGCGATATTGTATGCTTGCATTTGTTTTGTGGGGTTAACCGTCTTCGTCGTGCATGGTTCTGAGTCAACATCTCGCGAAAACATAGTTTTGTCAACAACACAGGTTGTGACATCAGATAACGCATCGCACTCTACACCCCATGCTGTCACACCTCTGAAACCTGCTACAGACAACACTTCGCAGTCTACACCCTACACTGTCACACATGTGACAAACAACGCTTCGCAGTTTACAACAGTCATCACTGTACAAACGGTGTTCAAAAGGAAAAGAAAATATTCATGTGTATAGACTGTCGTCATTCCCTTTCACACGAACAGGTTGAAAACGTAGTTCGCTACTTTCAAACTACTGGAGAACAACACCTTCTCGACAACATCTGCTTTCGTCTTACGAAAAGTGAAACAACACTGCGTTGGACTACCTCTGCTGCGTCGAGCATGTGGCAGTATTGCGATATCCTCTTCGACGGTCTTTTCACGCTCTTTCTCGTGTTGGTATGGTGTGTCGTTTAGATAAAAACTAAACATGTCGCATGTCATAATTTGTTCTATCTGTCTAGCAGAGGATGTTCCGATCACTCATACACACACCCTGCATGCATAGTTTTAGTAAGCCATGCATCGAGCAATGAACATCGCATCATTAGTCTCGTCCGATATGCCGTCGAACATTGGATGCATTTTGCGAATCCATAAGCAATGATTCTGATGAAGCTATGTTAGAAGGCATCAATCGCGTTGATCTGAATTCTGACGAGATTGTGAGTGATGATTCTGATGAGGAGTGGACAGAAGTGACATTTGCCAGAGGCCCACTTGCACTTAATTCTGCATTCCACAACTATCAAATGCGATTATTGCGATGTCTTGTACGTTTTCTCCACGATCCGGATGTGGTTGATACGGGTTATCACAAACTTTTATATCCTATCACGCATGCATATCAATCAAACATCGTGATTTCTGTATGGAAATCGTAGAGAGCGCTTTCACGATTAGTTTGAGTGATATAACATGTGATATTGTGAATCTGTATCGTTGTGAAATAATAAAAAACCGATATATTTTTATAACAAACAACTCTTTTTGTATGTGTGTGATGACAACCTCCTATACCTCCTCCCACCATGACGCACGTGTTCACATACCCCCTCTGGGATTCCGCAATTCAGGATTGACGACTCGACTCCCCCTCTTGCGTAACCACACCCATCTTTCACAAAAACGCTCTCGGGAAAAAAGTGCAGTGCGTCTCTGACTGTCATAGGCGGATTGCCTCCTGTGTTTGGGGATTGCATCCTACGATGCAAGATTGCATCATGTGATGCAATAGTGCGTAATCTTGTGATGCAAGATTGCGCAATACTCAGGATTGACTATGTGTTGTGGTAGAACCGGCACAACGGGTTTGCAAAGGTCGGACCTTGACCTGTGCCAGAACCGGCACATGTGTCACTTCGTATTGCACTACCCCCGCCCCTTCTGTACTAGAATCGGCACATGAGTTATTCTTATGGGTGAAACTGTGATAGAACCGGCACACGCGAACATTGCTTATCGCACCCCACCCTTTTTTTCTTATTTTATCTCTTATCTGTGCAATAACTGGCACAACTCTCATACTTCCATCGCACCCTCGTTCTTACAACATTCTTTTGGCTTCACCTCTAAACGACCATAGACGAGTGTAACAATACAAAATTGCTACTTCTCTGCTTTTTCCTGTAACATTTTGTTTTTAAAATTTTCCAGAATGTTATGCGGAGTTCTTTTCGATCACATTTGGGTGTCTGCAGGACTTTCACAAACCAACTTTGTGTCACCACTCCACTCCAAGCGCTGCTTGAATTGTATAATTTTACCCCATCTCAATGTGGGGGCTGAATGTGGAAAATATGTTACTATTAGTCTTAACCATCCGGAAACCTATGGTTATGTGACCTCATCAGTTTCGTTAATAATTATTAAACGTTACTCCATTCTCATCTCTCTTGGATATCCTACTGCCACCATTTTGTTAAATAGTTATATGTATACCATGATTAGTTGCTTCAGATATACCAAAATTGTATAGGAAGATTGGAATGTTTGTAATGATACACAATGTGTCAAGAGAAATGTTAATATTGGAAAATTCTTATCTTATCCCACGGCACAAATGCGGTTATATTATTGTTATATTTATAACAAGTATTTCCCCTAACTTAACATTAAAAATAAATAAACAATTGTGCACTGGTTAATATAAAATGTTTTCTAAAATTATTATTTTCTCAGAGAACAGACAGAAAATTTACCACCTTTATATAACAGTGAGGTAAGACTATTTTATACTCACTTCTTTTCTAGTGTCCTCTCCTTGTTAAAGAAAAAACAATGAACAAGAAGATATATTTTAATTAGTAGGATGTTTTTTTAATCTTCATTCTAATTTCGTTGGCATAAATTTTGTTAATATGAAGAAATTTTCAGACCAATGTTCTCCATGTCTCTAATGTGTTATGTGATCCATACAATAGAAAATCCTTTTTCAAGAAGAAAACTAGTGAGAATATATATAGAAAAATATATTAGAATTGTTGAATTGTTTCTGAAAAAAACATTTGAGACATGAACCTCAGAGAAAACACTCTCTGTTGATTGTTTTATAAAATCAAACATATCATTTATTTTATTATATAGCAAAAGTTACTCGATTTTATAAAATAAATACATAAGTCACGCGGTTATTTTATTCATTGCGTGTTTGCAACAGTTTTAGTGTTTTTCCTTTTTGGAAACTTTTGCTGTTAAATGATTCATCACAATCCGGGATTATCCGTAACTTTCATTTAATTAAGTTAATGAGTAGGAAGCAACTCAAGTCTTCTGCATTGATAAAGCATGTTTCAGTATTTATATGAAATTAAATGATCAGTTTAAAACTGAACGGATTTTGCCCCTAGTAATTCCATATACTTTTTTATACAGACTGCAATAAAAATCATGAGAGAGATTGAATTGACATTTAGATTACTATTTTACTGAAATGCATACTTTAATCTGTCATTATAAAAATATGTCTTTGCACTTTGTCACATCGATAATAATATTGTGTTTAATATTACGAAATATAAGTCAATAGGGGGGTTTAAATGCGTGTACACAAGAGCAGCGTTGCGCAGCAGAATGGAATACTTTATTCAGCTAGACAAGCGTTTAAATAGACTCGTGAAGAGGCGCTGGTGGACAGTCTATGTCCGTAGACTGTCAATGTCCGTTCTTGCCACTTCTCCACCCTAGTTGGGACAACCCCTCCCACGGTCTTCTGGCTTCTTCCCTTGCTAGGACGACCACACTGGCGGTCTTCTGTCGTCCTTCCCGCCTGTGTTGAAAAACTCCCTTGCCCTTCGTCATGACTAAAATGTGTGCCGTCATCAGGTACCCTGGTTTCATGCAATAGCAGCCGTGTATTGAGTAAGCATGAATAAAAGTATGTGAACGAGCATTATCATTGCCCTAAATTTCTTCCGTTACTCTTTGAGTCTCACGTTATGTAGGACCTTCCCTCTCAGGCGAAATCGCAACCACGCAACGATATGAACTGAAGTATAATGGTTTGTCATTAAAATGTTTGACGTAGTATAAGATGGGTGGATTATGATCAGGAGAAAGTTACTTAGAAAAATAGCAAACTCAGAAGACCACCAAAATAAAGAAGGCCTAATTTTAATTCATATTTGAAAATTTTATTCTCAAGACCTATAGCTGAAATCCATATTCAATAAAATAGATGTGATAGTTAATATTTTTGATTCAGTTTCTAGTTCTGATTCAATCAGCTATTGATGGGACTTTTTAATCTAAGAAGGATATTTGTTTCATTTATAGTGTACGGCTTCAATTCAATTGAGCATTATAAATGATTATACTATAAAGTGAAACATTATAGGAAAAAATTGTAATCTATGTTATGAAACTTATTGTAACAAAAGTATCAACCCTTTTTCTGTTTTATTTCACTCAGATTAAATTTTTACACTAGAATTTTAGCATTAGATTGAGATATATGATTTTAAAAAATTTGTCGATTTTTTCTGTAAATAATATATGTAAATAATAATGTTTTACTACATTTAAAACAAACTTTCATTTGATTCACAAAACTGATAATTAACTTAAGACCACATTTGGGATCTTTATTGATCTTAAATGACTCGGATTAAATTCTCTCATTTACAGTTATCATTAAGATGCGAAATGAAGTTGTCTGTTACTATTTTTTTATTTACAAACGGGAAAGTAATATCAAGAATGAAATACTTATTTCCCACTTAATCTTAAAAATTAATAAAATTACGTTTATTTTTGAAAGCTTTGTGTGAAACAAAGAAATATTAACTTTATATGTTCGTCATAATAATTTTCGAAGAGAAACAAAGGTATCAATTACAGGTAGAGCATAAAGTCCAAAGAAGTTTTTACTTTCCCCTTTAAGCATCAAATAAATGTCTAAAATGGGATATTAATGAACACGCTTTATTATTTCTCTCCTAACAAACGGACACATTACTAAAAAACAGATCGAGTAGGCCCACCTCGATGTAAACCTTGCGAGAGCCATTTGAGAAGTATGAAGAGAGGGCTGGGAGACGGCACTGGTGTTGGGATGAGGCGTCCGATAACGTCGCACAACCAATGATGCTTCATCCCCCCACAGACGTCGTCGGAACCCAGCCCCAACGCGCACTGCGCCGCTGATAACGGGAACCAGCACGTTGGATTTATGGAGGAGAGTTTATAGTCCGGCAACCTACCTATCGTCCAGTCAGCCAGCAGCCAAGCCACGGGCTGTTTCCCATCTGTCGCTTATGCAGGGTCGAAGAGACAGCGGTTGGGAAAGAGCATGCGAAGGGGAATGGAGGGTTACGGAGGCGAGAACTACCAGGACTGTAATAAACATTTCTTCAAGTCCGGGTCTTGAAGAAATAACGCAGTCGTTTAATAAATATCAAAAAATTACATTTGAATGGGTAATCTGTATTAAAGTGGAAGCATAACATATAGGCATTTGTAAATCTTTTTATTTACAAAAATTCCGTAGAGTCGTTTTGCTTTCAAGAAAACATTGAATTCGAAAACTGCAACATGATATTGTCGCTAATGTTTAAAAATTTAGTGTAGCATTAAAAAAATAGTTACATATACATTGTATATACAGCACTTATAAGAAATAATAAAAGTGTCTTAAGCAAAAAAAAGCAACAAAATGCAGATTGTTAGCCTTACGTCATGATATATCTAAGTAACAACCGCACTTCAATATCTTGATCCGTTAAAGAGACATTTGGGATCTTCGTTCTAGTTGAATCGACTTGTATATGAATTGAACTCAATGTTGGCTTCTTCGCAATTACTCACAATGTTAGTACAGTTCTTAAGAACAATATTGTTTAGGGCACACCTCACATTTTTATGAAAACAGAGATCTTAATGGCCATCCAGACTTTTTGAGCATTCAACCGAGATAACGAATTTGAATTACCCAAAAATTAACAAATATTAGTCCTAAAATAATACATGTTTCTCTAAAAGTCGCTTCTTTTATGTTGTTTTTCATTTATTTTTAATCTTTTTTATTTCTTTCGTACATGTATTCTCTTATTCTAACTCCACCTCTCTGCTAAGCTGAAATAATCTGCTGATAGCCGCTTCGATCTCTTTCGCCTCACCTTCATACAATACGTAGTCCTAACGCCACTTCCCGCCACCAATTGGCAGCATTGCGCATTGCGTTTCCCTCAAATGTATTGGTTCTTTTAAATCAGAATCATTCACTGTGATCAAACGGAACTTCCATGTTTCCGCTTTGATAGCCTTCACTTCCATTGGTCTTTTCATTGGTTATTTCTCTTTTCACAATCAGCCTCTCACAGAGCTGAGCACTTCACACAGAGCCATCGTCAATACTTTAGCTGACAATACGTTTCCTTGCTTCCGATTTGATTAGATTTTGAAACATCGTTTCTTTTTCCAAAGTCATGTATGATTTTTAAATGAGATAGCTCTGCCGTACATAGATTGTGTTTTAAATAAGAGGAATTCTTTTTCACGTTGTTTAATGAATATCTATATAACCAAATAACAGATTAAATTTACAAATTCTTTAAATAACTAATAATACCTCAAATCATTTAACACTTAATTTGATGTCTCAAATGTGTCGAATAGTGTATGTATATATATATATATATA
>NNCF01126358.1:239893-250286 GCA_002313205.1 Laupala kohalensis | reverse complement strand
GAATGTATGAGAGTATGAAATTAAAAAAGCTCATACATATTACTTTCCCGTACTTCGAGAATCTAGAAAAAGAATATTTAATACTTTCCTGATTCTTCTGTATAATGCTCGAGGCAGACAACAGGACAACAAGTTGGTCTTTCAGAGTCAAGTGAGCCGTTCTTTCCATAATCTAAAACTATTATCTACTCAAGAATGACAATGTAATTTTCTGACAAGCACTGAATCGTAAAACTCACGGCACTGGGTCTTTCAGACATTTTTTCTCCCGACATCATGAAAAGAAATGATCGGTAAATATAAATTGTTAATAGTGAGGAAATTAGGCAATGCCCTGAGCGATGTTTTATATCGCACTTCCATAAGAAGGTTCGGTATCGCGTATCTCTTTGTGATGTATTTTCGGGGTGATTTATCTTTCATGTACTTTTTAAAATGATTTTATTTGTGACGTTCAATTTCCTGTTTGGAAATAGAATTAAATCATGTAAAAATGTACCTTTAATTTCTGCGAAGGATGACATCGCTCGACGACCTGAAAAAAGACAATCAAGTTGCTACAAGTGGAAAGAGCATGAAAACTTATAACGACATCGCTTGAAGTCTCATTTTTAAAGAGGTTTCAGATCAAAATTAACGCCAGGTTTTGCAAAACTCACAGCACAAGACGAAGAATAGACAGAAAACGAAAAACTACTCTCGGGTCTCTGTAAGTTTGAGAAGAAATTGAGGTTGGACTTCTTAGTTATGTCATGAACGTAACATAGATAATTTGAAACCAGTTAATTTAAAGCACAGAATAGGAATAGATCTGTTCCCGCCTCCATAGGCAATTTGTTACAATCGCCACAGAGTAGTAATTCTTAAGGGTAAATGTAAATTAATGAAAGAGAAAATGAAGAAACAAATTCAGAAATGAGAAGGTAAAGAGTGTCTGTAACGACAAGTTTATTAACAAGTAAATCACGAGAAAGATCAATAGTAAATTAAATTCGATAAATGGTCTTATTTTCTTTACATAAAGCTATATATTTTAATGAATACGAGTAGTCCAGTCTACTCGTATTCATTAAAATACTCTTGTGCTCTATATACTAAATTCGCGTCACCTGAGTAGTTCGCAATTTAAATAAAAGTTTCCTTTTACGAAGCTTTCTGAAGGTCTGACAACGAGTCCAAGACACTTCTTACCTGGATCTGTCGTGGTTTGTGGTAACGTCTACATATCGGGTTACCAGAGGAGACTTAACAGGGAGAATCAGTAAGATTGTTCACCTCTATCACATGGATCAAGCTATTCAAATGCTTTCTTCACAAAGATAAGTAGTGATATGATGCTAAATATTTTCGGATTTAAATTATGTGTGGCTTTTTTAGTAGAAGTAACGATTAGTTTTATCAATGTTTTGAAGGAAAATGTATTTCTCAGCACTACTTTCAAGCTCGATAATGCACGAGTACAAAGATATAACATTTATGAGAATTTGTCAGAATAACAGCAGCATAACATCATCTCGAATATGCATATATTTCTTCCGCGTACCCTACATTGGAGAAGATATGTTATAACTTTCGGTCAAATGAAAGGTGTTTTACATGACCGAAAGTTATCACATAACATTGCGAATTCAAACATTTAATACAAAACATGATTAAGAAAAATGCTTTGCCTCACGCCTTAATGAGATCTGTCGCACGGAAATGTAAAAATTATTTCGCAATATTATCTCATATTGAATTTTTTTGTGGGACTTGAGAGCTCGTCAACGTCAAGGTCATTAGAGCCCTTCAGATTGAATTAACTCCATTTCATTTGCAAGTTATATTTGCATGAAAATTGATGGTAATATTGTGGGAGAAAAATGGACAAAACAGGGATTTCTTAGAGTTTTAAGTGCCATGGAGTTTCTTGTTTTGTATAGATGAAAAGGTCGAAAGACTAGTAACTTGGTCCAAAACAATTCAATGTTCAATGTTCATTTAAATAGTATGATGTTCTAATAATAAATATTCGGTTTTTGAATATTTCGGATGATTATGATGATCTACATTGACTAGGCACGAAGATCATATAAGGTTTAAATAATCAAGTTATATGGTAGTAAGATAAATCTCCCCCTGCCACCTTGCAAAAGTCAGGTATGCTTTCAAGAATACACATACATTTTTCTAGATAGATTTTTATAATATTTTTAATTAATCACCCTACTCATGTAGCTTTGAATTTAGTAATAGACATTAAAATTATGGAAGGTGGTACATACCGACAAATTTAAGCCAAAAAATAATTAAAACTATCGCTTAATGATCTCAAGATTTATCGTTATTGTGTCTAACTGACCCTTTATTTTCTGACCTCAAAAAATGGTCTGCAGACACACAAGTGTTACTCTTTAAAGCAACGAGGTAATTTTACTTCATTCTGTCGTACCCATAAATTAACCCATAAATTAAAAGTCTCGAGCTTTCATTGAGAAGTAACCTTGACATTTGGAAACCACTCACTCCGTGCAAATCGAATCGCTTTTAAAACACCCCCTATCTTTCTCACACTCTTACTTCTACGCTCAACCTACGTTCGTGGACGCCATCAATTTTCGTGGGCTATAGGAAGCGGGTTATTTACGCTCCGACTGGCGGTAATGATCTGTGTCGCGCAGCCAACGTTCCGATGAGATCTAGCGCGCAGCATCCTAACGACGGGTCGGAAACAACGACGAAGATGGCAGAAGTTGCTGTAACAGTAAATATGGCTACCCGGTCATAAACGTACTGGCAATTTGGACTCAAACGATGTGAAATGATTGCTACGGTGTACCTCTGAATGTAAGGAGATTTTTACACAAATACAAACCTTATTTGAGCTTCTTTCCGAATCGAGAATACAGTTTATGCATGTAAAAAATATGTACAATACAAATCAGTCTTTCGTCACATGCACAGAAAAATATATATCAAATGCATATCAATGCACAAATATGTATGATTGAATATCCAGGATGACTCAGTAAGAACGAGCAAACAAAATATCTCATAAGCGATTTCCCACCTGTGGGACGCAGCCCCCTACCTCCGAAGCTACCATAGGGGTGGGGATGAATGATATTTGTGGATGTATTGAATTGTGCAACATTTATAAGAAGTTAATTGTACAAAACTTATATAGATGTAATAAGGTAAAACATTCTCTAGTTGAATAATTTGTGGTCAAGAATGTAGTAAAATTTACTTAATTTCAGGAGCAATAAAGCCATCACATGGACAGTTCCGATCGGAATGTTCATATAAAAACCACGTTTGGGAGAGAAATTGCCTTGTAAATACTCAATTAATGAGTTTTAATAATTAAGAGATCGAGGAAAATATCATTCATTTCATAATGTCATTCATAAGTCACATAGAGAACTTTCGTTGTCACTCTCATTAGAAAACTTCATAAATATTTTCCTGCAATTTCATTATACGTATTTTTTGTCTTGTTTTGTAAACAGAAAACGATCAATTTTGATGAAGATTATATCTTTAAAAGGGAATATTTCCCTTTTATTGGTTTGAATATTGGTTTGAAATTTAGTTTATTCCTGTCGACGAATTCGCATCGTTCTGACTCCATCTCGCGAGAGCGAGAGGTAGAAAGATAAGGTGGTGCATTTGAAGTAAAAGGTTACCATTCTGTTACTGTTTTCACAATTTGTAGTTGGATTCAGGTGGGATGCGGGGTGTATCAAGCTTCCTGACATCAAGCAATATTACAAATTAAAAATNNTCTTCTATTCTAGATATTAAGGTTGGCTGCTTTTTGTAAAATTATAAATAATACTTTTTGTAAAATTATAAATAATACTTTTTGTAAATAAAATGTTCTTTGGGAGTTGAAACCGATTTACGCTTAAATGCAGACTGCAAGGGATGACTCTAGTTGTGAACAGGGTTATAGGGACTATATAAACACACTTTATTTCCACATACTTAGAATTTTTCTTCTCAAATCTTGATATTTTTGAATTTTCTCATTGAATGTTTTCAATGTTTGTAGCTTGTGGGCGTTGGTTACTGAATTATCTATGATTATAATTTTCTTGAGTTTGTCAATAAGAATAATGTCTGATCTGTTGTGATGGATTGTCTTGTCGGTGATGACTGATCTCTTAAAATAAATTTTGTACCTGTTATTTTTTGAACTGGAATTTTGGAAGTACTTGTTGTAGGAGACAGTATCTTTTATTAATCCATACTTCCTGCAGACATTTTGATGGATAGTATTAGCAACCTGGTGGTTTCTATGGGTGTAATATGTCTGTGCTAATTGATAGCTTCCTTTAGTGTTGTACTGAATAAATACTGGTTTAATTTTGCTTCTCGAACATTTGTCATCTGCAATGTCTGTGTCTTGCAATATAAATTTTCTGTCGTTTTTTGTGCTAATTATACCATTCATCCTATTATTTTCAGTTATTTTTGTGCGTTCCTATACCATTTATCCGATTGTGATGAATCTGTGGCAAGTTGTTGTGCGTACGCCCGCAAAGGTTACTGACATAGTACAACTATTGTACAATAGATGGAAGGTAAATAGTTCAGAGTGAAATTTAATAAATATTTTATCTACATAATATTAATACCTAAAGAAATTTAATAAAAATAATTGGCGCAAAACGCGTTCCCCTTCTTCCTCTTGTAACATTGGTTCACACGCCGGCTGATACAGGAAGAATGAATTTGCTGTGGTGGACAAAGTTGATTCGCGACCGTTTTTTTTTCGGTGTACTCCCTTTTCCCGTGCTTTTCATTCCCCCACAACATTCACTCTCTTCTATATTCCGATCTCAAAAAGATAAAATACAGTGACATTAGAATTTTTTACGTTTACGCTAAATGCCACGAATTAATCAAGATATCATCTCGTGCTAATTTGTCTACACAAAGGCTAAACCACATCACAAAAATAAAAACTCCCATGCAACACTGGGCAGAGTCGGCTAGTCTCATATATTTCCATCAACTCCCGATAGACGGCAATGCTATAACCAGCCTTCAAAATGGCGTCTGCTACTGAAATGCGTTCCAAGCAGAGAGTAATTGAATTTCTTTTGCCGAAAAAAACAGACCATCACAAATAATCAGAGTTTTTAGAATGTCAACAGACACCTGACACTGGAAAAAATCCGTTAGGAGAAGCGTCTGTTGTCAACAGAAGAAGTAAAAGGAAATCTGTTTGATCTCCCACGCGCAGGCCGGCCGCACACTACTGTGACGCCTGCTATGTTGGATCGTATGGACTCTCTTATTCGAGTTGATCGACTATCAAACAAGTCCGTACTCATCTTGATATCTCTGAGCTGACACACTTGTCCACCAGTTAGCGTATTCAAAGCTTAGCACACACTGCCTCCTCAAAGCCTAACTGAAGAGCGTAATTTGCAAAAGAGAAACATCGGTGTCACACACAAGTCCGCGCACCCGAGTGATATCAAAACTTCGATGGGCTGTTCTTCCTATAGCATGGATCCATACCTTCTCTTTGACCCTTTGAAGGATAGATTCCCCGGGAAGCACTACAGCAATGACTGGGAAGTTGTTGATGCACCAAGTATGTGGTTTAGAAAGACCATGATGGCATGTAAGCTTCCTTTTTAAGGTGTCGTAACGCCATGAAATTGAACCAAGATTACTTTTAAAACAGGGTTTTATAGGCAAATAATTAGGAAACAATATGATGTATTCAAATCCTGAAGAAAATTAAAATTTTGAGAAAAAAGTGTTGCACTACTTAATGAACACCCTTCGTACTTGGTTTTGAATTGCTATAAGAATTCCTCCTCTTCCGAGAGTATATCATCTTTTGTAACGCAAGCGTTTGACGCACCTTTATCAACATGTACTTGATAAATTTAAAGGCGTATATTTCATGCCAGCTGCACATATGATTTTGTGAAGGTTCAATTATTCTTTCCTCTGATGAAATAAAGATAGGAGTTGTTTGTGAATTGATTAGGTTCTTCAAGTAGATTATGCTCCTCATTCCTTTCTTGCGAGGTAGACAGTTCCTTTGTACATTTGAGTTTCTTTGCTGGCCTATCCTTCGTCACGATGGTCCTGACTTTTCATTCGAGGTTTTTTAAATATGTTAGTGTTCATGAAACGATTCCAAAATAATACTTGAGGCGATAGAAATTGCAAATGTATTAAGAGCTATTATTCAATTTCAGACATTTAAATCTGTATGCATTGACTTATCGAATCGATATTCTAATTCCCCTGTAAATTGCTTTTTTATCCATGTTTGGTCTACGCATCTAGATTGTAGTCACAGATATTTGTAAATTCGTTTTCTTCCATTCCTTCAAACATATCATGGTAGTATATTTCATAAGGTTCCTTTTTAATTATACCTTTAGAAATTGCCAATGTTCTGCACTTATCGGTATCAAGTCTGATTGTAATATTGTTATTAAATGTTTCTACTAGTGTAAGTGGTTAAGCTTGGTTGCGGATGGTGAGTATATTTTACTACCATCCATATACAGTGGGTGAATAGTGTTGTGGATTTCTTGTCCTTCAACTTGTAATTGGAAACCCCATCACAGGAATTACAATCGACGAGAGGGTTCAGGTCAATGCAAAACCAAAGAGCACTGAGTGAATCTCCTTGAAATATGTTTCTCTTAATATTTCTTCTGTCAGTTGTTTTACTTTGGCTGCGTATTCTTACATTAATAGATGTATTCCATTTTTCCATTACTGTCTTTAGAAATTTAATGAGGATTGTTTTATTTCGTTTATTTTTAGAATTTGCTCAATCCAAGAGTGTGGGACTGAGTCGAATGGATTTTTCCCCTTGGGGTTTTAGGGCTCGAATGCTGTTTTGTAGTCAATATTGATGCAGAATAAATTTGTATTTTTGACTTGGGCTTGCTTCAGAATGATCGAATATATGATAAGTTGTTCCTTGCAGCCTTTGGAGCCTTTTCGTCATCCCTTCTGCTACTCGGGTAGAACCCCATTCTGTTCAATGAGTGTCAGAATTAACTGAGTTATACAAAATGTTATGACCTTGTAAAATGTTTGGAGGCACATAACAGGTCTACATTTGGTAGGATCAGTGCTTTCCTTCCCTTTGGGTAATATAAATCATCCTTCTAAAAGAAAATTTGGCATTTTCTCTGGATTGCTTACAAATTTGTGATGTAAAATCAAGGGGTGGAGACAGGTGAATTTCTAGAACCTATATTATTATTATTATTATTATCATCATCATCATCAACTTTACTCATTTCCTCATCATTGCTAGGAAACTTTCATCCATTCCAAAAGGATTGGACTCAGTCGACTATGGTTGATGTTAATATTAAAAATCATCGTTTCCTGACGGTCGTCTTTCCTGGCGTAGGTGGAGGTGCGAGTGGCATTGGAATGAGGACATTTACGAATGTCGCTGGAATGAGAGGGATGGCAGTGGAGGCGGAAGCGCCGCTCCACGCCGCTGGAGCTGAATATCGACCGCGTGGCGCTGGCGAGAGCAGATGGCTTCAAGGGACAGCATGGCAGGGTGACTCATGATCACTAAACAAAACGTTAGGGAGCAATGTCAAGGGAACTGATTCACAGTGTCACAGATATTAACGATTTCTGCGAAGAATATTTAACGTTAAATAAATAATTAAAAGCTTACGACTTTTTAAGGACGAAAAATATTTATATTTTCTGTGAAGATAACACATTTTAAACAGTTGAAAGGAGAAACATAATATTACGTACTTTAGTGAATAAAGCAATCAGTAGAAGAAGACAAATTATATTTACTGCAAAATCTCTGTACTCGGAATATGTTTTCATATACGCACCTTCTTGTTAACAGTACTGCACTGAAATTTTTAATTTATGTCCACTATTTATATTTTCCCCATCTATTTACAGTAAAAAAGTGACAAGTACGATGAAATGACGATTATATTAAAGCAGAAATAAATGAGTATGCGTCATAAATTCGAGAGAATTATATAAATGGGGCATACTCGCATATCATCTATGACTTGCACATGCCAACAGAGAGGATGCGTGGGTTGTGCCATCGTAGATAGGGCTGCCGAGTGCAGCTGATGCGCCACGTCGCTGCCGCGCGTCCAGTCGGGTTGATGGTGCAGCTGACGGTGGCGCCGAACGGGCAGCAACAAGCGCCGAGGTTTAATCACTACACGATTTTCACACATCATTATGTAGAGGGTGCAGTGACCGCGTCCGCCAGCTGACAGTGCGGATTAATGTGAGAAGCAACAGACAGCATTCGGACGGAGGTTTACGGAACACGTCGCCAGAGGAAGGAAATCTCGGCAGAGAAAATTCAGGAGTAACTACACTCGCCTGCCAACTTGAAATCTCATTTCAGGGGAAACACTTCTTAAAATATGCACCAGTGACCTACGGAGAAAATTACGGCATATTGAAAAGAAGTTGACGAAAGCAAAATATAGAATAGGGTATTTTCTACAGGAGCTAAATTTTTGCTTAGTTTTCTCAAAATACTCATACATAACCTGAAATTTAATTTTCAATTCTCTGAGTAGCGTTAAAAACGCCTAAATATTACTAATCTATTTATCTGTGCACGAATTTCTTCCTTGAACCTACACTGCAGAAGATATGAGACAACTATCAGGCAGGTGAAACTGGTGACGAGTCGGGAATCGAACCCGAGACTCCGACTTTCATCGTAAAGGTGTTAATCACTACTCCATCCGTTCGCCTTCCATGACTTGCAAAAACCTCAGACGTAGCGTATTTTAATTACGCACGGAATATTCATTATCATTTTCTGTTATAACAGCGATGCGTGCTTGTCTGTATTTTACGGTTCAATTGAAAGTCTGTTTTTTTTTCTCTAAATAATAATAAAATTATCTAAAAGCATGCGAGGCATCGTCTTTAAATATCTTTAATTGATGATTACAGATATACATTGCTTACTTCGTCCTCTGTATTAATGTTATCTCTCTGCAAAGTTTCATCAAGATTGGTCCAGTAATTTAATCGATACATTGCAACAAGTGGATAAGTTCTTCGTGGTTATAGAAGCACATATACGTAACTTGTATAGTTATAAATACACTATCATTGTTAGTAAGGATCAATCATAGAATTCTTTTCATGATTGACAACAACAGTAGCTTACAACAATAGTTTCAAATTACGTTAGTACATCAATAAAAATTACTCTTTAAGGCACGGGTAACCTAGCACATTTGTAATCTTTTGATTCCCACAATACAGTAAATTGGTTCATGTCTATTTTCCACCAAATTCATGAAGTGTTTTTTAATCCTTTTGATGCTGCATGTGCTTTTGTGACTTATACATAATACGTCCAGAAAACAAAGAGAAACATATTTTTCATTGATAGGCGTACAAACATGCTCACCACGTAGGGTTGCTTGTCAGAAATCGCAGCAAATGGCAAGGTTCACCGTTCCACGTTCAAATAGAAGTGAGGAATCGCATTATTTTAATAAAAGAGATGGAATATTACAAGCATTCGAGATTTAATAGATATGGGGAAATACTATTCCTAGTATATTTATGTTTAAATGAAACACATATGTCTAAACTAATATCTATTTATATGAGATACTCAAATATTCTGATGATTATGCAGTGCTGAAATCAATTAAGTTCAATTCAAAAAGAAAAATAATTGTTTATACAAAATACATCGATGGTGTTTCGGTAGTAGTGTCTAAGTTTTGAAGTGCGAGTTCGATTGGCTGCTCAACCAAAAATTGATCACAAAAATGCATTCCGTAGAGTGATGTCTGTTCAGTATCTTGCGTCCCTGTCAATTCAATACAGGGCCATTTAAAAATGATGTATGTCATATTAAAGTGCTGTAATAAGTTCATTTTTAAATCTACACTTTCGAGAATTGGTTTAAAATGAAGAAAAACTAAATATATTCCTATTCCCTATTGTTGGTAGTGTACCAGAAGATGTAGTGAAGCCACTATCGTTATAACTAAAACGGCGTCTCAGCAGGAGAAAGCATTTTGTGTTCAGCAATACGAGAAAATGGAAGCAATTAATTTAGTGCAAAGTGATTTTCGTAACCATTTCGGTAAAGATTGTCCTACTGACAAATGCATCCTTAAGTGGTATCATCAATTTGAAGATACAAGCTGGATTTATAAAGGCAAAAGCACAGGGAGACCAAGTGTTAGTAACGTAATGGTTGACAGTTAGGAGCAGAATTTGTACGCAGCCCAAATAAATCAGTCAAGAGAGCTAATCTAGAACTAGAAATACCGCAAACAACTCTGTAACGTGTATTGAAAACATTGATTGCATGAAACCGTACAGATTGCATTTGCTACAAGCAGTGGCGGATCCTTGGGGGGGGGGGGGC
>NNCF01126358.1:129041-239845 GCA_002313205.1 Laupala kohalensis | reverse complement strand
TTAATACATTTTGTTACTATTTAATATTCTTAATTGTTTATCATCTATTTGGTGAGTTGATGTATTGTATATAAAAGGTAATATTTATAAATTTTGTGTTGCAAAACCATGAAATGCTCCCTAGATCTCTCCCCGGTTGTCCCCCCTTGACTATGGTCTAGATCCGCCACTGGCTACAAGCTATACTACCTATAAACTACGTAAAGGGATTTGAATTTTATGGAAACATACAGAAGAAGTGTGAAAAGGGCAATGATTTTGATCACGTGATTTTCAGTGATGAAGCCAATTTTCACAACAACGGGAAAGAAAACCCTTGTAATGTGCGCATTTTGGACTGAGAACTCACACTGCAGCGTGGAGCATGAACGTGACTAAATTAAACGTATTTTGTGACTTTGGGAGACGAAATTATAAGAACATTTCTTTTTCATGGAGAAATCACTGTAAGGACACACTTATCTTAATACGTCGGATTTGTGTTTTTTATGCAATTAGAAAAAAAAACTCGATTGATTTCGACCAGGACGGTGCTCTTCCTCACTGGAAGATAGAAGAGTGCGTAACTTCCAGGACTAATTCCGAATCACTGGATTGGCCGCGCCGCANTAATTGGCCTCCGAGATCGCCAGACAGCACACCGTGTGACTTTTTCTTATGGAGCTTATGTGCCACCGCTACCACTCAAGTTGAACGACCTAAAACACGTATATATAACGCTTACGAACCTAGAATCGCCAGGCGTGCTACAACGAGTTTCCCTAGAAATCAATTATCGTCTAAACATTGTCCGCATTACACGAGTCATACAAAATAATTGTAATTAATTAAAATAAAAATGTTTGAGTTATTTTTCATTTTACAACAGTTTTTTTGATAAATGTAGTCTTAAAACATGTTATTTTAATACTTCAAAATACCTTACATCGTTTAGTTTAGCTCTATATTTATATCCTCATTTCAAGTGGCAAGATGATATAGAAGGTCTCTTAGACCAGATCATACCTCTTTACAAGACAAATAACTATATGAAATAGACTGGTTAAACATTTATTTATATATAATTAACATGGGTATATTACTGTTTGGTTAACTTCCTTAACTTAAATACTGTACATTAAATAATAAATTGTTTGATTTACTCATTAGGATTTCTCTTCACATTTTAATGGTCTTCGAAATACCACTCATGTATTCACTCAATAAAATAAAACAAAAATAAGTCTTCTTAAAATATTTCAATCGAATAACTTATATAAGTATGTATACTAGTTAATACGCATACTTGAACAAATATCTAATAATTAAACTGAACACTCTCAATACCTTTGAATTGAATTGGCACTCTTTGAACGAGAAACATGCCATTTCATTCCTATACGATTGAAACGTTACACTATTCCCCTCTATTATTTTGTAACATGAGAACCAAGACAGTCTATATGTTTGTGATTTGTTATTTTTATGAACACTCCCTTTCACTGAGTGGGAGCGCCATTGAGGAGTTAAGCCGTACGCCGCAGAGGAGGAACGGTATCGTGTGACCGGCACTAGCCTCTCCATTTACTATGTTATTGTTTATCCGTACCCTTTCACTTCTTGGAAGGTGGGTAGGAACGCCCTTGAAGAATGTCGACAGAAGCTAGCCTCTCCCTTTATCTTCAACTATTTCTGTGAAAGTGGACTTGCTCGCCATCTGGACCGGGGCGAGGTCCTTTGAGGAATGTCGGCTGTATTATACTATTTCACTGAAAGTCGACTTGCTCACCATGTGGACCGAGGCGAGACCCATTGAGGAATGTCGGTAGAACTCAGAAAGAAAGACTGTTAATATGTTTATGAGTGGAGTATTTTCGCCGCATGCAGAAACAATGACAGACTCAAGAAGGGGCACATTCGAGTGCCTGGCTTGGACCGGCGGCGGCGCGCCCTCGCGGCGAGGTCACTGCGTTCCCAGGACGGCTGATGAGAGAACAAGGGGGTGGAGTGCACGGTGGCAGCGACAAGGCGTGGTTGCCTGCTGGTCGCGTGACTTCCTCTTCCGTATATATTGGAAGGATTGAGGATATTCGAGGACATATATGTGTGGGTTGAGTCCGCAGGTTACTTGAGATGTGACCTGGCTAGTATTGGTCGTCAGACCACTGTAAGACATTGCTGCGGTAACCTAGACACACTTGCTACTGGTTGCGAAAGATGTAACTTGTAACAGTTCGTTATTCGAGAAACAACTTGTAATTTTGGAGGTTCGGATAAAGTAGGTGGGTTTTACAAATTAATTGTCAACAACTGAATTTATATGTGTGTAATTAATGCTTTCTGATGACATTAACTGTGTAATGACAACTTTATACTTTTATTCATGATTTTAAGAGTTTGTCCAAGTTTGTAAATACTCAGATTTCAATTCAAGTTGTATTAAATTATTATTTATTGATATTTCACGTGTGTTTAATTGTCCGGGAAACTGGACTGGTGGCAGCGGTAAAACTACCATAGGAATTGTGGTGTTTATGTGGGGATCGACAGTCGGCTCATCTCCACTGTTGAATCCCGCTTCTACCAAAAAAAAACACACACCGCATCTGGGCTTGTGTAGTGTGGTTACACGGTTGTATAGTTTAAATTGCTCTTCTAATTGAATTTTTTTGTCTATTTGGAGTAATTGCTTGATGTATATCTCGCTGATGAATTCATGCTGACTCGCTTTGAGTGAATTCAGAGAATCGGATATCTTCTGCAACATTCCTCTGTAGCCCCGTTGCAGCGTAGATAAATTCAAATCAGACACTTGTATTTCAGCTGATGTATGTATTTCGCGAGAAAATAATATTTATTTATTTTATAATTTATTCTTTTATAATAGAAAACAGTTTCTTATCTTTCTGGACGAGACGAGGGGGTAATGAACCAACGGATTATGGTAACACTATTTTTCAAGTCTATGGTTCAGTCCGGGTTATTCAATTTTCCTGTCACATTACCTGTCTAAACCAGGGTTGCGATTTTTACTAAAAGTTTCTCATTAAAGTATTTACAGTAAATGATGTACATCAGGATACATTTCAACTCTCTCCACTTCAATTAATAGAACTATTACAATTATCTGGACTTCAATAGCAGTACAGTTTCAAAACTGTTAAGTAACACGTCATTAAACGGCAAATTTCGGGAAATTAATGACCTATCCAACTAATAACTATTAACATCTTTAAAAACTTGACGACAGAAAAATAAAGTTTCAAATCAAATAACCTCACTGATTCATTCTGTTTCGCCTGATTATTTACATTTGCTTCAAAATATTAACGAAAACTAGTTCCAATTTTCAAATTATTACAATGAAAATAATAGCTGTCAGTCATTAAAATATATAGATTTCTTTTTTTATATTTTAATCTATTTGTTTAAAACAATTAATTTTTGTTTCATAAGAGAGGACCATTTTTATTCATGAGAAAATGGAAAACATGTGAGAGATAGTTTTGCCAACCCTACTGCCATGAATGGGTGCCATGGCAGTGCAATATTTCGAGATAATTTAAACCCCAAGATGCTTCTCATGTTTATTAATGTCGAGTTTATTAACAGAGTCTCTGAAGAGTCCTCCCCATTCACTGCGTCTAATCACGATTTCCCCTCCCCGAGGTTCTATTTTGCATTCAATTTATTCAACCAATGAGAGAGCGTGGAAGAACAAAATCACTCTCAAGTTTCTTAGAAACGAAAGAGTTGTTTCATACTTCTTTTTTCTCGCTTTCCTTCAGGAATGCATAATAACTCGCCTCACCTCTTTAAGACTACGCACCGGAGAGAACGTTGTAGGACCATTTATAGGCGACAAGACCTTTATGGAGCTGAGACATCAGGAGAGCCAGCCAACTGCGCAGGCGAAGCGCTTGGAAACTGAACCCTCTAACTCGTCACTGAAGATATGAAGCTGTCCTATTCTTCCAGAGAATGCTATTTTTTTCTTGATTTACTATCTAAAATACTTTGGCGACTGAAGTTACAGATATGTTATTTGATACATGCTCTCAGGAAACGAGTGGATTCCATACTTAAGGAAAAGGGAAAACAATACTAAGAATGATTTATTTTGAATTTTTTAAAACCATTTTATTTCAAATTTCTCTCAATTCTGATTTATACACATTTGATTTATTACCTTAAAGAAAAGAATAGAAAACATATTGAGCACTACTTTGATTATATAAATTCTGATTAAATGTATTTATTTGGGTGATGGTAATTCGTTTGTGAGAAGAGTTTACTTCAAAATGAAAATAGATATAAAATAAATAAAGTGTGATTTTTCTTTAAATCATTGATTGTAACTTTCTTCGTTGTTTTCTATTGTTGTAAATATATAATTGTAGGCAATTTCTATGATAATTGAAGAATGCCACAAATTTGTCGACAGACCATTTTTGTAAGACTGTACTTTGTCCACAATATTTGAAATGCAAAATTAAAAAGGGAGTAACTTCCAAGCAAATAATAGTATTTACATGTTCCCCAATACCTATCAAACCGAGTTGAAAGGCATTGGATAACAAGGCGAGATTTTGACAAAAGTAGTAGAGGATTGACGCAGATTCCAGACTATTTACTCAGCACTGGTCTTTACATCAGCTACAACGTGAACCAACAATCCCAGGAACAATCTCGAACGTACCTGTCCAAGACAGAGTGTATGCTCCATAGACTAAACTTAAAGGGAAAACGTTAAGAGAAAAAACTCCTATTTGGAGAGGATTGTAGAGCTTCATTGATAGGAGCTAACAAACGGTCATAATGCATTTCGATTTTCCAGTACTCATTCAATGGAATGGTGCTTTGGGGAAGACATTGCAGTACAGAGCGCTTTGCAAAGTGCTCGTTTGAACAAACGTGGAATGAAAACTCAGTACTGGGAACAACGAGTACTGAATGAGTAAACACGGAAGTAGAATAGAATAGATAGGTGAATAAAGAATGAGGAAGTAGATAAGCAAAAGTGGTTGGAGGATCAGCGAAAGAGGAAACAAGTTTTAAAAGATATAACAATGAGCTTGTGTAATTGAAAAGAAGATGGAATGGATGCATTGCAAATATTTAAGTAAATAATACGACTATCTAAATGGTAAGTACACAATAGAGTCAGTCGTAGATCATAGTTGACTCAGTAGCTCCGGTCGTGACTGATTTGTGCGTAGTATAGGATAATTACAAAACAATGCAAAAAGCAGAATTATGTCTCGCAACATAGATTATTATACGTATTGTAATATTATAAATCTATTAACTTCGATCATTGATTGGTAATAATGACATACCATACGACATAACCAAACTACGAATATCTTCATTTCGAATTAGTTCCGTAAAAACCGCGGAGAAAACAGTGATGGAAAAAAAATCTAATCTTTGGTGTTCACAGGAGCTAGGATTCTCCAATCTATTGCTCTCCGCCCAAGGATTTGGGATGGGGCTTACTTCACTCTCAGGCCGATATGAATCCCGGGATTGACCCAGTTGCTCAATTTACAGCAACCTGAGTAAGTCTTAGAGTGTTTGCACATTAATCATCTGTAACACTCTCATGACCTTGACGGAACTGGAACCCTTGTCGTCATGCTCAACATGTCAAGCACTCAGCCACGCCGACTCGTAAGTTAATACATAAAATGCATAAAGAAAATCTTATACAAGAAAAATACCTTTAGTGCATACCATCTGCATATTAATGTGATAATGTTGATGGATAAATAATGTAATGACATCCAAGTAATGGTTCATACAGAATAATCGATTTATTTCAAATTTAGTGTAAACAATTATTTAAACCTGACGACAACTTGAACCACGAGTCGAAACTTTGGATTTTGAAATGTGTACTGAAAGTTACAATATATATTTGAAATCGTTCAAAAATGGTCGTAAGTCGTAATTCATTCATTTACTTAAAAGTAAGTCCATGTATCACGTAACATATTGACGTTTTGCGTTGACATGCGAAATGATATTCGCTTGTCTCTCGTGAAGATACAAGTGAATATTATCGTTAAGGAGGAGACGGTATACATTTTCATAATATCCACCATTTGTTTTCTTAAGTAGTAGGCTCTAATTATTCTAAAGAGTCGTCATATTCGAAACAAATCTGAAAAAAGCGCAATCAACAAATTGAAAAATATTTCCGTGAATTTATTTTAGTCTTAAAATCTAAAAATGAATGCAAGGGTACTAATAAGCAGTTGATCGTCTTCGATGAACATAGTATTAAGTCATTGTAATAAAGATACTATAGTATCCAAGATAATACTTAAGAAGATAAACTGATTTAAAGACAAATTTTGAGTCAAAATCTCTGAAAATTCATTCTAATCCTGTGAGCAAATTTTTAAATTCCTGGAGTAATCTTAAAGGAATCATTTTATTAATAGTATCAAAGAAATTAATCAATATACTTTAATGTTCACTTTTTCACTGTAACTTTCATAAAATAATAGCTCATTATCCTCGTCGTTGCCCGGACTTCTTCTGCAATATCCCAAAATCGTAAGTTAGTTCCTCTATTTCTTTACTTTCGTGAAATTAAATTTTCCCCCACGATTATTTCAAACATTAAATACCATGAAGAAAATGTACAAAAGCACACACAGTTTTCAGTATAATATATACATATACACGTAATTTCGTAATACGTTCACTATAATATGTACGTAATAACTTATTTTAAAATACAGACGTAAAAAACGTTTTCCACATAACGCTTAATAAACAAATCTCATAGAAAGATTTCTTACATGTCATTTAATTTTTAGATTATGTTCTCAAAAAAAAGCCTTCATTTAATTTTGCTTCTACAATGCAGTCACTAATATTATACGTTAAGTGAATTGGGCGTCTCGCGTAAGACAACTGAACTTACGTGGACGAACGAGTATGCTTCATAGTAAACAGTCATGCAAGTGAGTACCACATCTACTGATTACCAACAAATTTTTTTTTTTGCTTTTTACTTTTCTATTTCGTCAATATTAAACATTATTTGCACTTTATTTGCAATGATCTTTAACTAGTGGTGCAAAACTATTGCACATACTTTCTCATATACGTTTTTCCGTCTGCAGCATAAAGTGAGAAAAAAATCTATAGAGAAAGGGTCATTTCTGGTGTGGTCCTCTATATATATTGTTCGTCTTCCAGTGCTCTATTCATGCTCAAAGTTCCTAGATGAGCTTATTACTGTCTTTTATTTGAAATTTAAAAGTGAAATAAATATTCAGAATATTACTTCAAAACATATAGCGACATATCAGTCTTAAATATCGTAAAAGTGTTATGTAAATGTAATTTCGTTGTAGACAGAAATTGGTGTATTTTCGTATCTGCAGCGCGATTTCTGTCCTCCTATGTATTTTATCATTTTCATATCTTTCATTTCAGTTTACGAGAAGAGTATTATACGTCTGCTTAGTCCGTTTACACTTCTAAATATTATTGAAGCTTCTTGAAACAGTATACTAATGTGTCAATGTAGTAGATCCAAATAATTTTACTGCGTCTATACCGAAGTGTCAAGCGAATATCCGCTAAAGCGGATGTAATGCATACTAATTGTTCTTTACGTACAGAATATTTAAGCACAATTGTTGTAACCGTTTTGGAGAAAAATTTAAAAGCGTACTTTGACCTTCATGTGCAGTTCCCTTTGTGTTCAAGTAAAAAGAAAATCATAGCACATAATTCGACAACAAGTAAGTTCTACCGCAAATGCGAAATGCGAATCAAATTGATTCATCTATTTACTCAGAATCGCAGCGCACAGACGGACAGACGGACGGACATATGCCAAAAACCACTTTTTCAGAATATTTCCATCGACTTCTCGCATTCGATTTTGTTTCGCGATTACAAAAATTTCTATATAATACGTACATGAGAAATTAAAAAGTGTCCTTTGAAATTTCAGATAATTTCATTGATTACTTTTTCTGATTTCCATGCAATTTCATAGAATTTATTTCTATTGGTATAAATGCTTTCAATTTCCATGTATGAGTAAATCTTGGTTACCACTTAACTTTATGTTATCCTATAGTTCGATGCAAGTTGAACAATAGTGTATTTTTTCTCTCTGTTCATGCAACAAATATTGATTCTTGCCACTGAAATTACTTCCATAGATTCTACTGGAGTTAGGAACCAGCACGGACGTCTTTATAGTTGGCCAATTTCCCTGAATGACCGGCTCGGTCGTGAGCGCCTGCGATGAAACCTGCTGCATTACCCCTCACATCACTGTCTCGCTGGTTGCATACTATTTGGTCATTAAAAAATTAAAAAATTTCAATAGCTAGGTATATTTAATCCCTATGTAATAAATTTTATCCCCTTATTGTTTTTATTATTACTTCAAATATTTCTCTTGTATATCATAGGAGTCATGTATTTGTTGTAGCCCTGAGGAAGGCAAAACTATAGGTGTAGGAACCGTTAGCGTCTTTTTAACATATTTTTGAAGCAAAACTTGTTTTAAAGAGTTGTTTGTAAATAATCTCGAGACGTGATTTTCTTCGTGACGAACATGCTGTATAAGTTGTTTCTGGCAAATGTAAAGTGTGTGTTTGAGTAACTGTTCTACCATTACAAAATTTAAAGGTGTGTAAAGGATACAGGAAAACATAACCGAGGTAGTTTGTAATAATGCGAACAAATAAAAGAAGGCTCTTTTCGAACGAGTGGATTGTATGTACATAACCATAATAAATTAACCGTCATATTTCTTTATTGACCTCAATGGAAAAATTAATATGATTGATAATGGAAAGATATAGGGTAAAACTCCAAATCAATCTTAAGAAATTACAACTTTCTACACAAGTGATGAGTGACTGATGGAAAACCCACTGCATTACCCTTCACACCACTGTCTCGCTACAAACTAAATAAACAAAACATATAGAATGGAAGTTAGATTGATTAATATAATTTCCAACACATTTCTTTTATGTGTGTCACATTTTCTTTCATGTATATATTTTTCAACACATTTCTTCTAATGTGGTGTTGAAAAATAAATAGTCCAATCACGCACAGTTCCACATAAGTACTTTCATAAAACATTATTTGATGATAAGGGGTACCCTACTAGACCCTCAACAACCGAAACATTGAGCAGAACGACAAATGTCTTAATTTTTTGTTCGAACCACTGTCAACGTGTTAAAAAAGATCATAAAAAGAAAGTACGCCGATTGGCTTAACGAAGTGATATTGTCTTCACTCCGTACGTCTATTTCTGAGCGGAAGAGAGCGGGTACGAACCCCCACGAGGTAGAACTGGGTGATGTTTTCAACGGGGATTCCCCCACTTACTACGAACCTATGTCAATTCACCACCTTAGATTCCCCGTCAACCCCATATCTCTCCTTTCCAAAACACATGGTTAGGTGGGAGAACCTAAACTTCACCACATCATAAGATATTAAATGAATATATAAGTAAATAAACATACTACAATTTTCATAGTTCATACAAATTTTTTTCATAATATAACAGTATTATGCACGTATTTTAAAAGTTTTGAAATCTTGCAATTATTGATACTATTCAGATTAGTACGAGATACTTTACTATCTAAAGAAAAGCAATCTACTCATTTGAAATAAAACCATATATTGTAATTCAAAAGTTATACTTTTTTATTTCGATCACCGTTCAGAAGGCATAGAATATTGACACGCATTAGAAAACAAATAAACGACAATCATTTGAAAAACGAATAAAATGTTTCTTTTGTTGTGAACATAATGCATGTTGTATGTATAATAGGTGTTTTCAACAACTTAAGTTCTTTATTTGTAAGGTATAGAATATCAGTTACAGTTGTGGGAGGTATTTTGTAAATTTATATCACGAAAAAGCGCAATGTCATTTCAAAATCAGACTTGCGGAGTTAGATTTCAGAAAATATTAATTTTTCCCAAAATAGTTTAACAAAAATAACCCTTTTGCTTCTCGCTGTAGAATATTTACATAAAAACTAGGTCCTTTTTAAAAGCATATCAATGACTTAATCATACATACAGAAAAAGTACTAAAAATTAGTTGAAATTCCCAATACATATTTTTAATGTACCCGAAAAGTTTATCCTGGAACAGTAAAGGGATACTGCAGATGCAATAAACGTGACACGGAGGTAAAAATTTGTGTTAAGCTGTTACAACTAGAGCAAGTGGTATTTCCTTTAAAATTTTACCAGCGAATATTACAAGAAAGATGCGAAAAATATTATAAAAAGAAAATACCCGAGAGAAAAAGTAAGAGTTAAATGAAAATAAAAAGATCAGTAAAAAACAAGACGCCTTTCTAACAAAGAGTGTGCACAATGCACCAAGGACGGTGTCGTTTTGAGAAGCTTAAATCGCCTTACGCAAGGATTCAGCATTTTCTCTTCTTCTCACATAGCAGCCAACACCCTTCTAAATGCTACGGTATAACTTTGTAAGTCGTTATAGAATAGGGAAAATTACATCAAAATTTAACACACGACGTTTGGCGAAATAAGTGTACGTATTTGTGTCAGAATTAAATTTAGTAGCGAATAAAGAATAATAAACCAAATGTTTATCCTGATTCAAAGAGAAATGTATAAAAATATTAGAGGATACAATGTCAAAGTTTACGTTACATAAAAGTTTGTGATGCGGGGGAATAAGGAAAAAGACATTTTGAAAAATAATCTCTCTAATGTATTTTACATTATTAAACTAGACCTCGTATTATCAGGACTACAAAAACAGTGTAGCATTTTATTTTAGTTAACCCGTTCATAAACAAACCATAGTCAACCCTTAGGTTGAATTGATCTTCCGGGCTGTTTTACTCAATTTCATTAAATTCATACAGTTGAACTCCCTAGGTGACCCTTTTTTAACAGGAATTCCTTGTTGCTTGTCGACAGATATTTGCTATGTCAACCTAGGTCGATCTGCCGGTTTTGACAATTAGCCTACTATTAGCAATCTCTTATTGAAAAATGAATATATTTAATTATAAGTACACTAAGAGAATACTCATGGCATTGTGTTATGAATATTATTGATTTGCTACAAGTATTCTTTCTTGAATTTCCATTCATATTCGGGTACAGTCTCTACAGAGTTTTTATTCAACTGTTCCAATATACATGGCAAACTAACATACATTAGCATTATATCAAATGGGAGTTAGTATTTCGTTAGTAACATGTAAACATTTACCATTCATTTAGCATCTGAAGGCTTTGACTTTTTCATTCATGCATTGTAAAAAATGTTTTTTGGAACTCGTACAAAAATACAGATAAAATAGTAGAAAGAAACGAAATAATATTCGATCCAATGTCCGGAGGCCCATTAGTGTGCAGGAGAATGGAAGAGAAAGAAGTGAGAATGTTAACAAAATTACAAAACTCTGAAAGAATTAGCTCCTTTATCATATTTAAAATTGAAATATTGAGAAACCTAGACTTAAGTTTAATTAACCAATTTTAAATAGAAAAATGTATATTTTTCAACGCTAATAAAAAGCTCACGAAAATCAAACACGAAGATGCAATAAATTATGTTTATAATTTTTAAAAAAACTTAATTTCTTTCTTTATCTAAATTTTGATTTTAGATAATATTGAAACATACATGTAGGTACACTATGATAGAAATTACGGAATAACTGCATCGGACTATGACGCTTAATACAATACAACATCGAACTGAAGGTGAAACCTATGATATCAAAGTAACAATCGAGAGCAACTCAAAATCCCCATAATTAGGGGGATTTTATTCTTCAATACAAATCCTTGCAAAGACTTGACACAACTTCACACAATGTCTTTGTTCTTTGATAAGATAATTCATAGAGAGTTTACTTCCGTCATAACACTCATTTAACACATGTACCACGCCACTCATTTACGCAGTACATTATTCCCACTAACATTGCATGCTTCTGTTTCTCTGGTTATTTCACTTAATAATCTAAATAACCACTGAATGAAGTTAAAGAAAAATCGTAAAATATCAATATGATACATTATTTATTTATTTATTTATTTATTTATTCATTCAAGGTGTATAAATCACATATATTTTGCCTGCATCTACAGTAATTTAGTTTCGTAAATTTCATCAGAATTATATATAATTATTAAAAAATTATTCATAGTAAAAAGAACGTCAATAGAAAACAATAAACTGTACAAATGAAGCAACTTTCACTATCCTCAGTTCGAAATCTTCTCTTCAGTATTCCTACGTGAACCAACTCGGGAATAATAGCGAAACCTTTGCGTCTCGAAAACACGCTTTTGATCTTTGGTTAAAGGAGTGAGGAGGAAATACATCTCCAAACTGCCACCGCGTCGACGGAAAAGGCGAGTCGCTGCGAAACGCTTTTGCAATCCAACCGTAACACAGTGGGCCACAAACCGTAAATTCTTCCGTTTACTGCAACCGATAAAAATTATTTTTTTGTGATTTATATTAGAACTCAAATTATATGGATCAATTAGGACGGAAATCGTTCCGGATTATCATATATCCGGATAACTGGATTTCTTACAAAAAAATTAAAGAATGAGATATACCATATTGTTGAAAAAAAATGTTCCGTAAATTAAATCAATTCACTGATAGCAAAGGTTTATAGTGGTTAGAGTCTATAGAATAGTGGAGAAATCATTGTTAAATTCGAAAAATTCGCCAGCTCTATCCCTACACTATTTCCGCAGTTCCGATATTGTACACGATAAATGAATTCTCCTTTCTCACAACCAATTTCCTTTAATTGACCGATTTCTTTTCTCTTGTTGATCCAGATAATTGGCGACTCTGATGATTGGAGTCCGGATAATTGTAGTTTTACTGAATTCATTATATATTCTTGATAGTTCCGAAAATAAAAACCACAATTCTTACAAACTTGCCAACGTTTCGGTTTGATTGCAACTTCTCAGGGTTATTGTACACAGATATACCAGTGAATCATTGTTTTGAAATTCGACCAACAAAATTCCCGATCATCACTGAATAATCTAAAAATATTTTTTTGACGTAATGTATACTGTCGAAATACTAAGGAAAAATGCCTGCATGCAATATTTTCATCGATATTTTGCGTGATATAACTAAAAGTCCGTTTTTTGTGAAAATATGAGTTACTTATGAATATGAGTCTAATTAAATGCAAAATAACTTCTTTTAAATAATAAATTCAAATTTTCAAGTTTATTTAAAAGAAAAGTTACGAAACTGAATTTCTATCAAGCGCCTGAGATCAATTTTACGTGATAATTCTAAAAGTAACAGAAAAGTTTTAAATTTTTTTTCACAAAATACACCATCTTCGAGTTTAAAGTTATATGACCCATAATGCCCGGTATACTTGTAAGTTCTAGAGGAAAAACTTTCAGTTTGGTTAATGTGAATTTATGAGTCTGATATTTCACACTATTGTGCATTTTCTACACTACGCTTGGCTAAGGCATATTTCTCATGTTAATTCTTAATTTCAATTTTATGATGACATAATATTATTGGTTTGGTTTGAATTGGTTCCATGTTATTTAATATAACTTAATTGGCAGAATTTTGAACATCTTTTATTTTTTTAGTATTTTTAGCAATTTAATTAGGCAAATGAGTAATCAAAATTAGTTTTGATTTTATTTTCTCCTTTTATTCTACATACTCGGAAACATGTTAACTTTTCAGATCTCGAAGAATTTTGATCGAGATCAGGTCCACAGTGATCAGTCGCTGATTTGAAATAATTCAAAGAGCACCGAAAACCTCTTCGTTCCCGCATAGAACTATAAACTCGCCAACACGCTTTGTGATATAACGAATGTCTGTGTGGAGGTCGTTGACATTGGTGACATACAGAAAGATACAATATTTAACAATATTATAGGATTGTATATAAGGAATATGTACACCTCGCTTTTAATCTCAAAAGAACTTTGTCTTCTTCTCTCGGGTAATGTAACGTTTAATAAACGTCTTTACGTATATAATGACTAGAATTTAAACAAATGCAAATATGCAGATTAACAATATTAATCCGTTGTATTCAAAACATTGCGACGAAGGCACGCCTTAAATATTTTTATTTTGTAAAAAAAATATCATTCGCGTACTAATGATTTTGAGATATCTTATTTAAAAATTAAAGTGAAAGGCTCTTTCCTTGAGTTTACCTGAATAGTAAAGAATTTTTAATACAACCAATGCGTTAAAAATAGCAACACAATAATTTTCTTCAGCTTTATTTTGATTTTATTTACAAACGGGGCAGATTTTGCATCTACAAAGCAAAACTAATTGAAGTATGAAATAACTTTCTAATTTCATGATTCTTACTGCAGTAGCAGCGAAATATTCCTTGCTTTGGCAAAGAAAACCCAATAACTCTCTTGAACGTATTGTGTTGGGAAATGGTAACTTTAGGTGATATGAAAAAGGATAGAGAGTTATTGAATAGAGAGTTTTAAAAAAGTTCTAACTTGAACGTATTGTGTTGGGAAATGGTAGCTTTAGATGATATGAAAAAGGATAAACTTTTCTTTTTTTTTATTGTTCACAAAATCACATTTCCCGAACCTGTTTAGAATTTATATCAGGAGAAGTTGAAGTGGAAAAATATCGCGTTCTAAATATCGTCACTTATTGATTGGGGATGTAATATTGCACTACAGTTTCTTGTTGGCAGTCTTCACCGTAGATTATACATCCGCAGTTTTAATTCCAACGTTTGATCTATTACCAGAGATTACATTAATGTTTACTAGCAAAACGGAGGAGGTTATTGTATAGTACATTGTTGGTAAACAGATGGAAGCATTGTAACTGCCTCAAATTCCACCTGATATATGTTTATCTTGTGGCTAGACCGCTGTTCCCACCGAACATTCAAAATACAGATTTTGTTATTTGTCGGATGCTACTGTAACTATGACTGTTTTTTTCTGTTTTTTTTTGAACAGGTTTAGTTCTAGTATTCATGGAAAATAATAAGGTTTACACACCATAAATATTTACCACGCTAATTAACAATATTTGTAGGCATAATATATTTAGACCCTACATACTCAAATATAATATACGTGTACATTTCATTTTATTGTACTCAACGCAAACACAAATCAGTACATTTTAATCAACCCATTACTAAAAGAGAAAACTGAAATATTGATAGTGACACCAAAAATTCTCAAATGCTACGTCAATATTGTCTGAAAAATTAATGTTGATTAAATATGTCGAGTATAATTGCACGAATCAGGGATATAGATAAAATAGTGGAATGTATTATCTTATTACGTATTGGGTTTAAATGGCAGCAATCTTAAATGTGCTGAATGTTTTTAATGAAATTTTTTCTTTCTAACAGATATATGTTAATTTCTTTTCCTTTTACTTTACAGAAAAAGCTTACATATAATAGTCAGAACACCAAATAAATGCTATTGTTACGACACAAGCACTACAATTACAGAAGATGCGTGAATGATCTGAACGTAATTAACATACAAGAATATTGAGATCATTTTATTTGAAACAAGCTGATTACCCGGCGTTGTCCGGAATTCTTTTTACTCGTTAGACCAGCGAAATCACTCGCCGGGAATCACACGCACAGGTCGAAATTTCGCTTTCGAGGCAACACGCAACGGCGGCAGCGCGCCTGCACCATTTCATTAAAACGTTTTTAAAAACCAAACCATTCGCCCAAACTTTACGATTTAAAGATGCTTTTAATCTTTGTTCAATGCACAAAACAAAAATAAATTAACTGCTGATATTTGATTTTTCCTTCTTAAATTTGAAGTATTTTAACAACGTTTTTAATAACGTTTTTTCGATAATGTAGGGAAACATTTGTAGATAGACGTACGCTGTTGCGGACTCTTTTGTAAAACTCTTTGAGGCGAACCATATTGCCATTAATACTTGTGACCTATTTCCAACAATTTAGGCAGTGTAAGAGAATATACCTCTTTCTCTCGATTTAATCCGCATTTATAGTCAAAATCATTTTATAGCTTTCTTTTTACACATTTTTAGAGTGGTCTATGTTCATTCTAAACAACTTAAGTACGTCCTTGCCAAATTTCAGAATGATCAGTTCATAGGCCAGTAAAACTCGTTTTTGCTAGGAACATGGATGAACCAGATTCAATTTTCATGAAACTTTCTGCATTTTCTTCGTTTTGTCCTATTGTTCAAAGTTATAAAACCCATCTGTGTGGAAATGGCCCCCCGTGCCAGGAAACACCCCCCCCCCTGGGGGGGCACATAGGGCAACAACTAGTAAGTTGAAGTTTTAAAAAAATAATTTAGGATAAGGGGTTTTCGAGTTTAAAAAATGTACAATTCAAAATGGCGCCGGGAATCTGGGGCAGATTCAGTGGTATCTCTGCAACCATTTTGTAAATCAGTAAGACATTTCTTATGGTAAACTGAACCGCAATTTGTCAAATCATCAACGGATGTGATGCGAACTCTAATATTTCGATGTTCATCCGTCTTATTAACTAGATTTTCTATTTTTTGATATATTTTATTTTTAAAATCTGATTCAATTAATTTACGAACATTGGTTGTTTTTTCGCCATAAGTTTATCGCTTATAAAGCAAGTATTCTTAACATCATTAGGTGGTCTTTCAGGTGAAAGCAAATTATCTCCACTTCTTGATCTTAGCTTTGCTTCAGAAGGTGGAACATTATCTGATGCTTTCCTCTTGGTAGCTGTTTTTTTTCTCATTGACGTAAGCTTGAATATTTATTTTTTTCAATATAATTTGATCGACAGGATTTAAACTTCAGATTCGTAATCAGCGACCTCAAAAACCCCTTTCCTAAATTATTTTTTAAAAAATTTCAACTTACTAGACCCAGATTGAGTTTTCTAAATTTGAACTATAGGGCAAAACGAAGAAAATGTAGAAGGTTTCATCAAAATTGAACCTGGATCATCGAAGTTCCTAAAAAAATTGACTTTTTCGCGTCATTTTACTGGTCTATCAGTGGTTTAGTCGTGATTTAATGACTGACAGACGTTACGCATTTTTAAATAAGTATAGATGATTAATTAATTGTCATCATATGAAGTTCCTTTAGTTAAAAAGGTCGCGAATAATTGAATTTTTTAAAGTAATTACGCCAGTGGTTACGATATTAAAGAATAACTCCTTAAATTGCTCCTTAAATTGCCTAAATTTTGAAATTATACACAATTATTCTTTCTCAAATCGCATTTTTTCTCTGTTTAATGTTTTTAGCAGATCTAAGTGTATCTTTAATCCTTTTTTTTCGGAAATTTTATAAAGAAAAGAATATAACTTAAGTTTAATTCGTATCACACAAAAATTGAAACGAAACTTTCACTGTTGTATTCCCTTGTATTGGGAATATGGTCTAAGATAACATTCATTTTGATACAATACGAGAAGTTGGAGTAAGAAAATTATTTTCAAAAATTCACACTCTTTTATTATAATCGCATAAATCGATATTGTCAAGGCAATAAGATTTAAAATTGTGTTAATGGAATGACAAAGATCAAATTCCAGTATATGAAATAAAATGTATAAAATCGAAGCAATTTCTGCTAAATTAATGTCTATCGGTTCATATACGTGTTAGGTCATTCCCAATTTCGTATCACAGCGTTCGAAAACTCTAATTGAGACAATTATGAGGGAGAGAATTTATTCCTATGACCAGATATTTCCCTGCTAATAGGAAGCTCTTTCGGTAATTTCAATTAATCGAAGTCCTTAATAAGGAAGTATGAGAGTGAGGGGACCTGTATCAGCGAACTGCCCTCGAGGATCAGGCTGAACATCAAAAGGAGAAGCGATACGGATACACGCCATGTTGCCCATAGACAGCCACAAGGGATGTTCTGTTCATGTTTGTGTAATACCTCACTTCTGTGATGTTCCCCCTCGCACTGTTATGTAAATATGAAAGAGATTTATTCACCTCACCTAAAGGGCATGAGTTTTAACCTACATCCGGCACATGATATCGAGAGTTAAATGCCACTGATTCCACACGACTTTAAGTGGAGATGAAAATGTACTACCATGCTTGAACTGCACCAGTCTGCTGCTTGGTAGACATACGTATTCTCAGAACGAACATAAAAATATAATAATTGAATTAAATATAATATTTATTGTGATTGCGCTCATGTTTGAGTTCAAGGACACGGTCAGACAGATTTCTTTATAGTTTTAGAGTGTCAAACACTCTAATATGGTACTAAAAACTGAGTTCATTGCGAAGTTATTATATAATTCACAAACAAACACAAAATGAGCCGCTTCGCTTGGGAAATTATTTTTTTGTGTCTGTTGAAAAATAATTCGAGATTTTCGAAGCAACTGCATTACAATTTAATAGCTGTCAACTATTAGGACAAAGTTTACATACTGTAATTATTTCTTAAGAGTGCATGAAAAATAAATTCTTTAAATTTAAATGAATTCACTGGCGTCCGGGAGAAGATGGAGGGAAGGCTTCCTTCTTCTTCATCTTGGTCTCAGAGGTGCCAAGTAACACCGAGGTGCCTCTCGTTTTACCAACAACTTGTTAAGAGCAGGTTCCTCGTAGTATGGTTGCCGCATAGGTACGTGTGAACCTTACAAACACATACATAAATCCACCTGAACCTGCGAGTAACCCCTCCCACCTCGGTTTTTATCTCATTCTGGAGTCCTTAATAAAATGACAAATGCCACAGGAGGAAGTATAATGTTGAATTTCTCATATTTCCAGAAAATACTCCGTGTAGAAAATTCTTATAGTTTGAATCAGCCGTAAATGGTCACAGGTTTGTGTCGTGTCTCCCTCCCTTTCTTCCTTCTCCATCAACGTGAGATGAGAACGGAGTGATAACAGACGCTGTGAGATTCGTGCGCAGTAAATAAGGGTGTTACATGCAATTGTATGCTCTAAAGTTGTGGACACTGTTGGCGGTTTTATTAAGGATCTAGCACATTCGTGTAGCTAAGTCCACCACCGACAAGTCGCGTCAGTCGTTTCTATACCGCATACAGATCTAGCTTTCGTTTGAAGACGCGAAAACCCTCGTTGCGTCACAATCACGTACAGCTCCCAGCGCAGCGACAGTGACGCTCAGTCTGCACTGGGAATACGAATGCCCACGCCAACCTTGTCAAACGCGTGGGGAAATATTGCCATCTGGTAGGAGACTTCGAGTGGCGAAACACAAAATGTTTGTTTTGCGCTAATGGAAGATAAACGATGTTTCAGTTCATCTATTTTCAAGATTTGTTCAAATTTTCTTTACTGAATGATGTATTGATGCTTGAGTCAAAACAAAATCGTTTCACGTCTACTAGATACATAATTAGAGCTAACCAAAATTACTTCCAAACGTCTAACTCTCAAAATATTGTAGTCTCCATTTCGAAATTCTTACGGAAGTTCATTCGTCAGAAGTGAGTAATGTTGTTAATTCGTGAGTAATTAAGTATCCCACATTTCTTATTGTCTTAATTCTTTGACATTATTTTTCAAAGTTCATTTAAAAGTTGTATCCCACATTCATAATTGTCCTAAGTCTTTCATATGAATTTTTTAAAATTCATTTAAAAATTTTATAGACAATTTCAAGAAGAAAGACATAAGTTTGCATGATATTTATACTAACATACACACGTTGTGAAGAACAATGATAGAAATATATAACAATATATGTTTATAGCGGTGGTTTTATAATAGAGTAAAATTTTTGAAATATGCCAAAATTCTTCGTTAAGTAATTACAACCAGAATTACTTCACAGGAGTAATTACGATCAGAAACACAGGGACTCGTGGAAGTAGCTATGTATGTTTGAGAATGGTATGGTTGCAAATAAGTTTATTTTTTTTAAATATTGGATAGCGCAAAATAATCATTTCAAAATATTGGTATCCTAATATTATCTAACGTGTATATTACCAAATGTCTCCTAATATGTCAATGTTACCGTTTAAACTAAGTTTATGTCCACGATAGGGGTTTTTAATTATTATGCTATAATAATAAAACCAGTGAAGAAGCCCTGAGTTCAAAAAAGAAAAATAACTAGCGTTGGAAGTGTAAAAGAGTAAGAGTTGACGATCATATGAAGTGATATCCAAAACGATACTGCTGTCTCAAGAAACTTGCAACAATTGTTTCAGAAATAAAAACGAATTCCTCGTGCAAAGTAAGTAAATTTCAAATAACTAATGTATTTGTCCTAATATGCGGAAAATCTAATGTGTATTGATCTTCAAGAAAAGAAGACCTATCGATAAAGTGGACACAAAACTTATTATAATATACACTAGGGTCAATCTAGAGACCGAATTCTTCGAGATTGGCGTACTCGTGAAAGTTAATGCAAAAAAGTACTACTATTGTGGCAGCTAGAATTCAGGACACTTATGGGGATATAATTTTGAATATGTGATCCAAATTTTTTACAGTCTATCGTGATTTGTGCTTTACTTTATTCAGGGGTGCCCACAAGGGGGGTCGTGACACAAACTGCGCCATTGAAAAAAAAAATTGGTGGGGGGGGGAGGTTCGAAAAATGGAGTTTTTTGGAACTTTAGAACATTTAATAGTCAAATAATAAATATAGTTTTAAACATAGCATATGTTAAAATAAAAATCATAACAATGTCGTATTAATTTTTAAACTTTACGGACATTTCATTTCATTTTCGAAACTGATGAATAAATAGTTAGTCATACAGAGCAGAGATCTAGACCGCTGAATAAGCAGACACGAGCGTGGGATACGGGTCGGGGAGTCACCTCTTGTGCATCAAAATATCGGGATACTCATCGCCTCGCGTAAGCGAAGTGGCAACAGATACTATCTTGCAATAGTAAGATTACACAATAGACGACCGATCTAGAAAACAGTGTTGCACTCAATGTCCATTGCTTTCCCTCCAGTGTAATAGTTTACTGTGCGTGATGAAGATCGGAGCTCAATTTTGTATCTCGTCTTTTTCCCATATATTATCGTCCGGGAGCCTGCGTGTTTTTGTTATAGTGTTTTACCTGATTTGAGAGAAATTAACCCATTTCCACTGTTGACAATAGTTTTTCGCTCCTTGTAAAATGATAAACTCTTGGATATGATAAGTGGAAATGGGACTTTCCCAAAACTATTTAAAACTATTTAATGTTATAATCAAAATATCAGAAGCGATGCGCAACGGTAGTGGATCTTCAGAACCGTAGTCTGAGAAAGCGTCAAGCGCTGGTCAAGCGTTACTGTAAGCGGTTTAAGGTAAGAAGAGAGGTGAAAAAAATCTGTCGTTTCTCGTTGATACTGGTTTCTTTAATGTAAATTTCATTCACAAATATTTGTAATCAAGCACACATGTACTCGCTACAAATAATACTACATTTTTATTGAGGATTTTCATAGCCTACGTTTCTTAAAATCGAAAGACAAATCTGCTAATTGTCTCATTCTCTTGCGTTGTATATCTTAAAAATGAAGAAGAGGACATCTATCTGAGATGCTTATCCAATGAAATAATCCGATGAAATGTAAGAAACCTCGAAACCTCAGTTTATGAATCGCATATGAATCTGAATATACATGGAATCTGAGTATGAGGCTTTGAAATTTTAAAAATTCAAATTATGTTCTTGTACTTTCCTAAATTTTAGCTGCTAAAATATAAGTTAAAGCCTGATAATGTATTGTAATCTCTTTTAAATTTATCCTTTGTCAAATAAGTGGATATAGGTGATGAATATTCATTTTAATTTCTCATATAAATGGTCTAGAATCAAGAAAAATTGCGAGATTTTGACGGAAATATTCGTTTTTAGTGTCTCTGATACAGATTTTTTTATTCTTCGTGCGAAATACCGTATAACCTGTAGAATACCGGAAGGCGGCTGGCTACCTCCCTCACTGACACCACTTTTTCGTTCCCATTTGCTCTCGGAAACAAAACTTTTCGCTCGCTCAAATATCCTTATCCTTTGCGGTCGGAATGATTCGCCTACTGAATATTTCTCAGTGCAAACTATATTCACCGCGCATGTAAAAGAGAAATATAGTTTTATTCTGGATTCTGCGCTAAATTTCTAGAAAAATTGTGCCAAACAATTGCCATTTTCAAGCAATCACTTTTCCTATATTTTATACGCTGAAGATTAAACTGCTGTTGTCAACGTCAATATAGAATACATGAAAATGGTTGCTTTTTTCTTTGTAAAGATAGTTTGCGTACTGTATAGATGAGAGTCTTAAAACTGTATGAGTAAGTATGTGCACTGGTTTTGCAAACATATTTTAATTTGGACTTAGTGTAAATAAGAGGGATAAAGTTGTAAAATATTTCCAAATATTTGGAATATATTTGGAAGAGAGAGGAGGCGAAGGGGTTGTAATGTTTGGGTGGGGGTCTCGCAAATTTGGGAGGGGGTCTGCGTCATAGGGTTTAGGAGTGGGTGGGTACCCCTGCTTTATTAATCTACACGAACTAATTAAAAAACAAATTAATTAAAAAGAATAACTGTAAAAAGGAAATCACTCCAGTATAGTGCAATTTCGCTTATATTAAAGGGTGGACAAACGAGGTAGCGAAGTAAGAATCATGAAATGGCCCTCTGTGGTTTCGAGTTCGGCATTATTATGGTCTGTTTATGTGGGTCAAAAACATGTTGCGAATAGTTTTTAAGTCATCTCTCTGCTATTTCAAAAAAATACTTAAAAGATGAATTTTTAAAAGTAATTTTACTTACAAATTTTTTCATTACTACAATCATGTGCTACAAACTCTTCTGTTCAATGAAATCTAGAATTGATGCAGAATTATTTTTTCAGAGGTCTCTATAGGGTTTTTCTCTGTAGTGCATTGGTCAAAATGTCGCAACGTGGGTTCTTAGAGATCAAGTAGTTTTATACCTGAGCACAGAGCTTCTTCAGGGTAGGGGATCGTAAAAGAACGTTCCATAACTCAAAGCATGCTCAGGAAGCGGGCGTTTTACGAAAACGTGTATTGTCATTCTGGAATGGATACTGGCGTGGGCGTTCTTGAACAGTAGCGCCGGTGGATGTCCGCTCGTCCAGTTCGAGTGTTCATGGTGTGAGGTGTGAGGAACGGTAACGGTGGTTGTACACAATAAGATATCGTACTCCACATCATAACACCAGGTTGTCCGTTGGTCGTAGAGCTGCACACCATTGGTCGTAATGCTGGAACTGATGCATTCTGATAACTTGGCAGCGTGCTTCACCAGGTCTGCGTCTGGAGGCAACGGTGGGGTTGGCACGGTAAACAGTTGGTGGTCCTCTACATACTGCCATACATACTGGTGTTATGGTGTGTGGTACGATATTTCATTATCCCTAAGACAGTTAAGTGTTCCTTGGAGGAAATGATAATCGAACAGTACGTGCAAGAAAGTCCTACAGTCATCGGTCCTAATTCAATAACACCCACGCCAAAACACATTTCAGTATGACAATTCGCGTTACATTACCACACCCACTTCCTGAGTAAACCTTGGAGGTCTGGAGAAATTGCCATGACCAACTGCATTTGCTGATCATTTCCCGATTACGAATGCGTTCGGTGATATGGAGCGTACTATTAGGATCTCATGTACTGAAGGAACTGCGTGCTCAGGTACAATCTGCTATCACAGTATACCTATTCGGACATCTAAGAATCCCAGGCGTTCACCAGCATACCGGCACGACACCATACCAAAATGACCCCTGTTAGGCCGTGTATCTCAGTAAATATTCTTCCAAGAAATGTGAAAGTTTAATTATTTCGTAGGTGTGATATTTTCAACCGGTCATCGGAAAATGATCGGAATTCATCACGTCCTTCAAGTTTCGGCGGTGTTTAGAAAGGCCATAGTAGTACATGCACTCGATTCCTTAAATTCATTTGTCACCTGAACGGAACACGATAATGAGATGATTTTGGGCGGAAAATGAAGCCTCTTTACCAGGCTAGATTCAGTAAATAGCAGATTTTTGTGGATCTACAATAACTGCTAGAAAAGAAAACAATTTCTTCCTGAAAAACACAGTATTTTTTATTTTTATCGATTTAAATTGATATTACACATCAAACACGCAATAGACATCTGCAAAAAAATCTGTATCAATTCTACATTTCATTAGCACAATATTACACTCTAAACGCTAACAATTGTAGTAGTCGAAGAATTTTTTTTGAAAAGTCTGTAAAAAATAATATTTTAAGCATATTTTTTAATATGGTGGAATAGTGTCATAGAAACCATTCAGAACTTGTTTCTTAACCCACAGAAGGAAACCATGTCAATGCCGAACTCAAAATCACCTGAGGCCATTTCACCATTCTTACTCCGCTACTCCCTTTGCAATGAGTAACTTCTTTTGACAGCAACATATGCAAGTTCCACTTAAGCCTTTGTTTACAACGGTTTTGCTCTAGACTTCAGAATCCTAATTTTCACATTTCATTTTTTTTCAAGAAAAAAATAGAATCACAAAAATTTAGACGTTAAATGTCCACTAGTTTAAATATAAGTCAAATAATTTACATAAAAAGTACGAGAATGCATAAGGTGAAGTCAATTTTTTTATTTACGCCACACTTTTATTTAGCTTACTTATCTGTTCTTCTACGATATCTTCAGGTCTTCATATTTTTGCATCGTGAGAAAGAGATGTCTTGAGAATGAGATTCTATGAGACGTGTGGTAAAAACAATTACTGTTTTTCGTCATTAATTATTCGATCTTTGAAGCTCCAGGGTAAAAAGATTACTGATTGTCTTCTCATCATATCGGAAATCAAAGGAAACTCATGACATCAACGTATTGAATCAGGACTACTGATTATTACAACCACGTTGCATTTTTTTTTATTACCCAAAGGTGTTTCTAGATTTTTAAAAGTAACCCTTCAAGATAACTTCCAAACTAGAGTGGAACTTCCACACAAAGGTAGACCAGAAAGTTGAGAAGGAGTTAAGCGTATCGATATTTTGGGTCACGTCCTTCCCTTCTTCATTTGCATTCGATTATTTACCTTTTCATGAGGTTCGGGTAATGCACTAGGAATTTTAATATGGTACAGAACAAGTGAATAACCCTATGTAAAACCGATTTTTAAAATTTAATCCAACAATATCCCTCGAGTAAAAAGATGTCACAATTTATGAGTTGACTGAACCATTTAATATTATCACTCAAAACATTGTTTGAACGAGATGTTTCACTGTGTTGAACAAACAAAGGAGTTCTAAGTTAAATTGATGGAGCAATTAATTAAACAACTTACATAAATTATTATTTTTAACACGCAGTTACATTTTAGCGCACAAGACATACAAACTTCAAGAAAAGATAAAATAATAAATAATAAATCTTTCTAAAAACAAGCTTTTATTTAAGCGATGTACCAAAGCGAATAAAATAAGTTAATAGAATACAATAAAATAAATTAAATTTCAGTTGCAAGATTTGATCCATCATACGAACTAACAAGCTAAGTTAAATAAAATCTTTTAAAAAGCTCTGAATCTCTTGACATTTATGTCATCTTTTCGAAAAAAATGCCACAATTTTGTTTCAAGAAATCTTACTTGTGAACATCATCATAAAATTGTATTGTACGTATTGTGATTTGATGGATAATATTGACGTAAATCTGGAAAAACTTTTCTACCTTTCCACAACAAACATCCGGAATTTTAATAATCTTTATGAAATAAATAAACTTTTGAATGAATAAAAAAATTAATTTCAACTTTTTTCAACCCTTTACGTTTACTGATAATATGTTCAAATTTGGTGAGGAAGATTCTTACGTTAAATAAATATAATAAAATAAAATTTATTACCAACCGTATTTTCATGTAGTGAGAATACGAACATTTTGATAAAAATTATTAAAATAAAAGCTAAAGAACCATAATCATTTATCACAAATCAAAATAATTATCTGAGCTTATTCAAAATCACTCAATCAAAGCAATGTATAATGTCTAGTTTGCGAGTACTTACATGGTTGTCCAAGTAACACGTCTTGATCCCGTCGACTAGAATCTGGAAAAAAATAAGGCTTCTGAATATTTATGACTCATTTAGGTGAAAAAGCATAAATAATGAAATGCATCGTGAAATAGTATTTCATTTTAGCATTATATAATTTCTTTAAAGTGTAAGAATAATGAAATTACAGCACTAGGCTCTTTTATGTTACTGAAAATACGGAGTAAAATAGAAATAAATAGTTTTTGAAGACGTTATGAATATAATTTAATAATTCCCCCCAGGGGACTTACATCTAGTAAGTACGTGTTTGGCAAACACGGGGTCGCGAGCTGAGTCTGGCTTTACTTCCACTTACATGTGTAGGCTTCTTTCTTTCTCTTTCCTGACCTTCCTTGGTCATCTCTTGTTCTTTTCGATCAGGACGCTACTCGGTTGCGAGGGCTAGGGTATCTTTTATTTTCCTCTTCCCCCCACGGAACTTACATCTAGTAAGCACGTGTTTGGCAAACACGGGACCCCGAGCTGAGTCTCGCATTACTTCCACTTACTTCTGCAGGGCTCCTTCCTTTCTCTTTCCTGACCTTCCTTGATCACCTCTTGTTCTTTTCGATCACGACGCTACTCGGTTGCGAGGGCTAGGATATCTTTTATAAAACAATAAAAACTCTTCAAAAGTATGGAAAGGGTGCATTTGGAAAGTGACTCCAGTACATAGAGAGTGCGCCGAGATATAAACACTCGTGTTGTGGATCAACCAAACAAGAAGAGATAACTAGGAAAATATTCATTTCTAAATTAAAGATTAAAAAAAGAACATGTAGCTCTCGAAGAGCTCTGTCAGAACTGCAAACATCTCCTACATCCGAAGATAGAGAGCTGAGCAAATTATTAATTAGAGATTAATCATGATGTGAATCTAGAGGGGCTTGGGTTGTCAAAGAGGTTCGATGAATAATGAATTGATAAATGAATATGGAATGAAATGTACAATTAATTATGAAATAGAGAAGAGTGACTGAGTTTACTCCTCTCTTAACATGTTTATCCTTCTTTCACAACTTAAGTAATGATTTTTATTTCAATGTTCTAGATTATAATTAATACATTTCAATTAATTTATAAATATACTTTCTGGACTTAATTTTTCTGGTACTTAATCACAAGATAATTCTGTGTTAAGAGTTAGTATACGTGAAAAATTCTGATTTCAGCAATATTTCAATTCTTTTCCCTTTAGTATCTTTCGCGCTTTTCTTTTTCATTTGTGATGTATTTGTATTAAATTTACACGTGCATTGTTATTATATATTATTTGTTTGTAACAAATGTATTAGTTTAAATGTAATTTATGTATTTGTAGATAATTTCCTGCAAATTTATGACATATTGTATGTACTAATTGTAATTTGTATTATAATGTATGGTAATTTTTGATTGTTTGTATTATTCATGCTAGTATCAAGTGATCATAATATTTGTTGCTTAAAATTCTAACCTATAATCCTAACGGCGCCAAAATGATTAGTACTAAGATTTGCCATCTATTAGCTTGTCTCCTCAAACAATTTGGCCAGCCACACATCATTTATTTTAACCTAAGAAAGTACATATTTCTGCTCATCAAAGACTTTGATTTTAAAATATTTGGCTGCATTTGTTGGCTCGTCAGATACATATTAACCACGTACACATTAGGCCAAATCTGTGAGAGAGCACTCATTATTAATAACAAAAATCATAATACTTTGCTTCTTTTGTATCCACAGGATGTAGATGTTTCATGTAAGCAGGTACCAGTGGGAAGGAATGTGAGATATAACATAAGAAGTTCTCATTTCGAATCCAGGTTGAGACACGAACTATGTGGATACAAATATTAATTGTACTTCGCCATTTTATATAAATTTTCGTATCGTCATTTAAATTGTCAAGACTGCGATTGTATCAATTGAAATTTCACTCTAAAGAATAAGGAAGATCTTCATTACAAGTCATGCACCTAAACTGTACTAGCGCCAGGAAGAGATGCATCAACTTGAAATACTCTTATTAATTAATCAGAAAAACCATCAAATTCTTGATGCAGAGGATTATTTGTTCCAAACAAATTTATTGTAAATTGAATGCATGAAACTCACAGCAACATTAGATATTTATATGATTCTTTTTTACGTAATTTATCAGAAAGAATGACAATACCACAGGTTTCGAGTAGTCACAGAATTCTAATTCTGAGTTCTCCTGTGTGCTAGTATCAGTGCATGAACGAATGTATGTATGTGTGTGTATGTATGGGGTGTAAGGAGCAAGATGAGAATATATAACCTCTCTTGCTCAACTGTCAATCTCACCTAGGTGTTGGTGCACCCTGCTACGCTGACGAGACTGGCGACTAACTATCCTTGGTATAAAGGTATCCTCTTTGAAAATCAGAGAGAATGGCGTCATACTTTGGCCTAAAGGTGAGAAAACACCTTTAACGGCGGAAGAATCAGGCAAGTGGTCAACGGCAAAGTTAGTCAGCGTCTGTTCACAATGGGCGGCTGGTGGTCTTCTCGGCTCGAGGATTAAAAACGATCAACGGCTTTAGGTAAACAAAGTTTATTTTTGAGGCAAAAGAACAAAAACAGAATATACTATAAACCAGACTCCCCGCTATGGATCCAAACAGACCCCAAGGACTTCTGGATCCTATCAAGTAGTGTGATTTGACAGAGCTGTTGGATGCAAGCAAGCATCACTATAATCATTTCAAGTGCAATACACTTCTCCAAATATTTAGTATCTCGGGTTCCAAATAGACGGATTATATACTCCAGGCGAGTAGGCGCGTAAGCTATAAATCTCGTCCTCTCGCAGGCCGCCTAATGGATTCTGAGGAGGCAAAAACGGAACATGCTCGAATATCCAAAAATTCAATAAAAGTAAACTCAAGCAAAGGAAAATTAAATAGCGACCTGCAACGTCCAGACTCTCTTGAATTGAAAGAAGAAATATAGCAACTCCCTACCAAGAAGAACACCAGTGCAAGTAAAGGAATTTTATAGATATGATCTGAACATCATTCCCTTGCGAGAAACACATCTCACAGGATACAGAAGGTTAGACAAAAAGACCCCAAATTACGCCCATGCGTGGTGCAGAGTGCGGCACAGATCACAACATGTACCAAAGCACTATCATAAGCAAATTCGTGAACCAGTATATGACGCTGTTTAGCATCATTATCAGGGCTAATTTATTAGCATCATTATCAGGGCTAATTTATTAGCATCATCAGGGCAGAGTTATTATTCAAGCCTACCAGGATTCATAACGCAATAATTAAAAAGATGGTCCAATCAGCCCTGATGATGATGCTAAAGAGCATCGAAACGTCGGCAAAATTACAATCAATAAATGTTAATAAAGTCGCCCTGGTGGAGTCGCGGTTATGTACAAAAATGAACACTCAAATCGGTATGACGAAATGAAAACAGAAATTGATAATGCATTACAGTAATAATTGCCGACACTGAGTTAATAATAGTAATTGTTTACAGACACGTGGATAAGTCAAAGTACCACAACGAAAACTTGTATACAGAAATGGGCCAGTTGATAAATAATTTCGAAAATAAATATCCCAACGCGAGTATAATAATAATTGGAGATTTTAACACCCGAATCGGAGAAAATAATGTCTCATCACCGTTTGACGATGATTCCGCGCTTGTAAACGTGAGAAATAGTAAGGATAAGAACTTAAATCCGTAAGGGCGAGACCTATTAAATTTCTGCAGCACACACAACCTAACTATACTAAATGGTACGTACGGCTCAGATTTAGTCGGGAATATAAAATTTATTAACGAAAACGGGGAAAGTGTGATAGATTACGCGTTAGTCACGGAAAATTTATTACAATATATAGACGACTTTCGGATTGAACTCAGAATAGACTCACGTCATATGGCCGTATGTGTTAAAATCTATTTATCACATCAAAACACTTCAGTAACACCCGCACACATGGGGTCAAAATTAGTAAAATACAAATGGAATGACGCCAAGAAATCGGTCTATAAGGCGAATTTCTCAAGGAATCTAGGAATGATACGTAACGATTTCCAAATTAAACTCACGGTTCAAAATTACAACACTGCAGCGGACTCCATAACACATTGTTTACAAAAATCAGGGTCGAGTATGACAATAATTCAGGGAAACAAAAATCAGGAAAACATTCGGTGTGGTATAATGATGCCTGCAGGTATGCAAAAGCATCCGCAAAATCTGCCCTGAAAATGTATCAGTGGCTAGGCGGGATAGAATTGCGTAAATTTGATCTTAAACTCCGGGGAGAATGTAAACACATAGTTAAGGAAAGTAAACGAGCCTGGCAACAAATGGAAGCTGAACGTCTCTGAGAAATATTATTTTAAAAAATGTAGCCGCGACCTATGGGGTACAATTCGTAAATTAAGACGAAATAAAATTACATCAAATAACATAGATGCAATGAGATGGGAAATGCACTCTAAAAATCTTCTAACAGGAAATGATAACACATCCCGAAGTAGTAACTAAATAGGAATAACATTTACAACCGATGAAGTGTCTGAACTTGATGCGTTTATTACATCACATGAAATATCTTCTGCCATTCGCGATTTAAAAAACAATAAAGCGCCAGGAGTAGATGGTGTTCCTTCCGAATTTATTAAGGATATAACCAATGATATTGTGCCATTATTAACCGACTTTTTAAATTATATCTACGATGAAGGTGTTTTTCCAGACTCATGGACTACGGCTGTAATACAGCCTATATATAAAAACAAAGGACATATGAACGATCCAAATAGTTATAGGGAATCTCACTACTGAATGTTATTGGAAAAATTTATTGCAAAATTCTGTACTGGAGATGACAACTCTGGGCCGAGAAAGAAAATAAACTCTCGACATTACAGGCTGGTTTTAGAAGCAACAATAACACAATAGATAATCTATTTATTTTAAACACGTTAGCCGAGAGAGACACTCGAAAGAAACGCGGAAAGCTGTACGTAGATTTTGAGAAAGCTTTCGACACTGTGAACAGAGACATTCTTTGGTGTGTATTAGCGGAAAAGGGAGTGTCAAAAAAATTCCTACGTACTTTGCAAGCTTTATATTGCTCTGACAATGCATGCGTTAAAACAAATAATACTACACTAACTCCAAATTTTCAGGGAGTGGAGCAGGGAAGTGTTCTCTCTCCGTTGCTATTTATATTATTTATTAACGATATAATAGAAAAATTATGTGAGGCATCCACAGATGCCCCACCAATAGGTGCTCATCCTGAACAGAAACATATACCGGGGTTGCTATTTGCGGACGATCTTGTTCTATTCTCCACAACACCGTCGGGACTTCAGATAGGTCTAGATACGTTGGAGCTGTTCTGTGATAAAATGTCCCTACATATAAACATACATAAAACTAAAGTCATGGTGTTCAAAAACGGATGGATGTATAGTAAAAATGAAATTTGGAATTACAAATGTCAACCTCTCGAGAAAGTTAAAGATTACACTTATCTAGGTGTCAAAATAAGTATGAACGTAACCTGGTCAAGACATGTACAAAAATCAAAACAAAAGGGCATGTACGATCTAAATGAAATCCAAAGAAGTACTGGTACCATACCTGACATTGATCCTAGGATTGTAGTAACGATGTACACGTCACTATTCGTACCTGCAGTAGCTTATGGAGCTGAAATATGGGGTGTTGGGGATTGCGCATCACTTAATTCGCTTCAAAACAAATTCTTGAAAAATACTCTTGGCGTACCTCCGAGTACAGCTAACTGTGGTACTCTTTGGGAATTCGGAGTTTTACCGTTAGAAGTAAAAATTAAGATGAGGGCCATTAAATATTGGGTTTCAATAAGAAACGGGGAAAGGAACAACAATATATACGATTGCTACGAGTTAACGTGTAACGATGGGTGGGGTCAAAAAACTGGAACTATAATCGAAACTGCCGGTCTAGGACACTTGTGGCAGACAGCTCCGGCGAGTTCTGATTATGAATTAATTATTCAGAGACGGAACTGATGAAGGAGATTGACCTGAATGAACACACTTAATTTAAACCTGTTTAAATTATTATTGCTATTATTATTATTACTATTAGTATTTTAAGTGATAGTAGTAGTAATATTAGTATTATATTTTAGTCTATTTTTTAATTGATTTAAAAATGTGTACATGTGCGAATATGGGTCCATGTACATGTACGTATATATAGGTAAATAAGTAAACAAGGTTTATGTGGGTATGTTGGTACGTATGCATATGTTATTTGCCCTGCAGATAAGTATGTATTCTTTCTATGAATTTATTTGATTCTGCCGCCGAATGTTTTTGTTCTGTTACAGGTTTCCAGTTACCAATCAGATTGTTTTTTATGCTTAGCGCGCTTGCCCTAACCGTTGGTTTTCCGTGGTTCCCAACGGTGCTCAATGAACGAAACAGTCACTTAAGTAATATAACAATAGCTGAGATTAAAAATTAAAATTAAATACAAAAAAAAAACGCCATGACGGTAATTTTTTTTCTTATAATAACTTATTAACATTTATTAATTTCTTTTTCCGCTACTGATATCAGTTACATTTCAAATAATCGAAATATTTTAATACCTCTAATTTTAGTTTCTGTTTCAGTTCATTGAGAGTAAATACTGGGGTATAGTATGTACAGCCCACGGTACATTTTAGGGTCTCTATAAGGCGCACGGGTGTTAAGTACCGCCATATATACTGTATATTTTTGTTGTTGTTAAAATATAGTCTTTTGAATTGAATTGAATAAAGTGAAATTGAGTTGCAAAATGATAGAATGAAAAATGCAACATTGTGACGTGTTACCATTATTTTACGTACGATTAGTTGATAATTCAGACCTTTAAGGGACTATCGATTCCTTTAATGAATTCGAGGACTAAACCAAAACCACCATAAATCTCAGATTACATATTCTGCAAAAATTTAACAAATCTAAATAAAGGAGTTTAATTTAATGCAAATTGCAGTCAATATATATGTTGTCTACGTACCTCTAATACGTTAACTTCCTACAAACGTAACCCATATTTACTGTTTGTTAACAATATTTCCTTATTTTGTGAACTGCATTGAAATTAATCAAATTTTTTAACATAATCTACGACTAAATTTATCCGTTCAGGATAATAACATGGATTGGATTCGTACCCTTACAACATTACTCCTACCAAATTCTTTAATTAAAAAATTGAGTTAGGTGTGTGTGTTTCCGCTAAAGCCCCCCAGTGATTTGTTAATTCCGGTGGTCTATTGCACGGTTGTCACCCGCTGTGTCTTCCTCATGTCACATCCAATTCTCCACGCGTTGCGTCCGTCTCTCTGCTCCGCTCTGCCCACGCTCCTCTGTCACCATCCTCATGCCACAGACGTCGCTTCAAGGCGAGCGAACGACACACGCGCGGCCTCTTCAAGGCGCCAGTAGCCGAGAGAATAGCGAGGTAATTGTTCATTTAAAGACGACGCGATGGTAGGAGGCCGCTGTCGCCCACAACACCGTCGGCGGACGCTGCCTGGCAGAGGCGAACGTTCTGCAGATGGGGCAGATTAAAAAGTCAGATGGTAACTGGAAAAAAATACACTTCACTTCTTTGTCGTTTACTTCCGATTCCCTTAATCTCAATCGATTGCGTTTTAGTTCTTTCAAAAATATCCTTTCCCTTTTTTATTCCTGTCTCACATTCCACATTCTGATTCTTCTTGGATCCTATTTTACCAACGTCTTCTCACTTTCTCTCATTTTCTAACTCTACGGTTCAGAAACACTTTTTTTGTTGAGTTTTAACTCTGTCCTTCATTGTTTTTACTCGGATTTTCCATATTTTAGTCCACGTTTGCGAGAATTGGGTTTGGAAGCAAAATAAATTCCTGTATATTTTGTCCAGTCTCTGAATGTTGCTTTTCTTTTTAAGATAATTCCGAAAGAGTTTCTAGACAGGAGAAAAATAATTGAATTAGAGACATTTATAAAATTAAATTATAAAAATAAACAATACTTTTTATGCTTGTAGTTTTATTTTAGGAACGAAAGTTTTCAGGAAACATTTCAAAGAAAAACTATGTTAATATCTTTTTTTAATTGTGTGTGATTCTTTATACAGGATTAGTCCATAAAAACAAAACCCTCAATTATTTCCCAAACAAATAATACTATTAAATGCGTATTTCACTCAGGTATATGATCACATAGAGTTAATCATTTGACTTTATTAAGCTGAAAAGGTATAAATACTTTTATTTATTTTTAATAAAATGATATATATTTCATAAAACATGAAAACACAAGTACACAGATATAACATTAAATTTGAATGAATAACAACATTTGAACGGACAAAATTATTTTGGTGAAACCTCCACTTCCATATATTTATTCGTTTATGATATATTTAAGGTGTACGCTTTTACGGACATTCTGTACATTAAATGATTGACATGTATTTTAAATATTTATTCATTTCGAGTCTTATGATGAGGTTAAGGCCATGAGACCTGCGTTTCGACCTACCTATAACTAAGGAGATGGAGTTAGAAAGGACCGATGTTGGATTGTTGGGGAATTTATGGTACTGAACTGACAGTAATGGTCTAAGTTGTGTAAGGTAAACCTCGACGGGGCCTAAGGAGGGTTTGAATCAAGATCTACTGCTCAACGGAATTGTGATTGACGTTACCACTTGATGACGGGTTAAAATCGTATTTTTACGAGTAGAAACAAAAACATCAACATAATGATTTTAAATGTGTATGTACAATATGGAAGAAATGCACAACAATTTTCAAAAAGATACAAAATATTTTAGACAAATTTCTTGGAGAAGAAATCTATTTATGTGGGGATTACAATGGTAGATCGGTTTTGTCGGGGGATAAAATAACAAATGAAAGGGGGAGAAACATAGAAAAATTAATATTTGAAAATGATTTTAAAAAATATCAATATTTGCTTGGAATACCTACATTCAAAACAGATAATGGAACGTCCATTAAGAACTTGACTTTGCGAACAGAAACAGGAAAGATAACATCTACAAAATGGCAAATACATAATGCTACAACAAGTGCCAATGAGACAATAACCTTCAACATTGAGAGAGTAGATAGAACAAAAAATGAGGTAAACAAGCAGATAAATTATACAATAATAGATTGGGAGACATATAAAAAATCACAAAACGAAGAGGAGAAATATTCAATTAAACAAGGGAATTTATATGTTAATGAAAAAATAGAACAGCTGAATTTGAGTATGTCAGAGGAAGTACAGAAATATTGTTAGAAACGAAAAGACAGACATAGATGGGGTCAGTCGTTGTGGCATAAAGAAGCACAAGAAGCTAAACGGAAACGGGATAGACTACCACGACAATACAAGAAAAACAACCCAGGAACAGAAACTTAAGAGATTGGCAAAGAACAAAACAAAATTCTTGAAAAAATACAAGAAATTAACAAAGGAAAAGAAATACGTCAATTGGAATAAGTTTGTTTGTGACAGCATGGCCAGAAATGTATGAGAACTGCCTTATACTCGTATTGTAGGAAGGGAAAAATTGAAAAATGGGGTTGTATGGGGAAACATAAAAACAGAGAAGGGACTAACAACTGGGTGGAAAGATACAGGTGTACTAATGATGACAGAAATTTTACAAGGAAAGGAAGTAAGAATAGTGCCTGAGCGACACTGCGTATATGAAGCGATAGACGACAAAGAGACTATTACAACAGAAGTGAGAAACATACTAAAGGAAAAGAGGCCAAACAAAAGTCCTGGATTTGACCACATAACACCAGGAATGATAAAACGATTATATAAAATATACAAAGACGAATTACTAGATATCTATAGAAAATGTTACACATTATGTTATTTCCGTCGAGCGTGGAAGATACCTGAGTTAAACTTGTTCAAAAAACCTTGTAATCGTGACTCCCAAGACGGTAAATCTTATCGACCTATAATGCTACTTCCGGTTTTAGGCAAAGTTATGGATAAAATAATAGCACAAAGGTTACAAGAAGAATTAAAAGGAAAGTTAAGCCGCAGGAAATACGGGGTTATAAAAGGAAAGAATACAGAAATGGAATAATTCCCTTACTACAACAGATAATAGGCTGAACTACACGATACGCTTTGGTGGCATCTGTAGACATCACAGGAGCATTTGACAGTGTGTTCTGGGACATATTGCAACAAGAACTAATAAAAAATTATATTTCATGTAAATTACGATAACTAATACAATCTTATTTAGAAGATCGACATGTCACTTTGAGAATAGGTAACAACAAACTAATTCACATAATGACAAGGAGTTGTCCATAGGGAAGTCATAGGGAACTGACATTCTGGAATATCGTAATGTTACGGTTGCCATATAGAAATTCGTGGCAACATTAATATGATTACTTTTGTTTCTTATTTATTTTATTAATTTACAATGGTCATGATATTCTATTCATGAGCAAGCGGTGGCAACTCCAATCTCGCGCGTGGAGAACCTGATCCCTTGCTTCCACCGGAGGTTCGTCAGCGCCGCGAGGACAGTGGGAATGACGTTGTCAGCGGCGCCCCTTTCAGTGGCGTGTTTCTAAATAAGCTTAATCCGATTGGTTCGCTCCTCTCCAAGAAGTCTATCTTGAACAGAGAGAGAGGCAAAAGAGCGAACGGTTAGGCAGTGTGTGCTGAGGCTCCCATTCCGTCACACGCGTCTTCAACGCGTGTTACGTTAAGAATGAACAAATGTTTTACTAAGTATCGCTCAGATACTTTTGACGATATATTTTTGAACCTTAACTAAACGTTTTTAACCAATTTCTTGTAATTCAATGTTTGCTTTGTACGGTGTAATTATGAGCATTAACTAAATACTCGTGCATATGTTCTTGTAATGCATTGTTAGCTTGTATGGTAACTTTCGTGGGGATTGGTAACAGCTGTAACCAATGATTGAGTTTAAATTATATAGTGTTTAAGTTAATGATTTTCTTTTGATATTTAATAAGGAAACCTGATCATGGTCTATTTCATACTCTAGTCCACCCGCCTCTCATAATTGTGAAAGTTACACCACACACCAAGCGTGTAAGCTCCGTAGGTAGATAAAAATCTAATTTAATTACGTCAAACCTTCAACTGTGCTATGAAAAGCCTAATATTTCACTAGTAGCAGACACGGCTAATCAAAAGCAGCAATTAGAAACAGTTTTAACAGGTAGAGAGGTCGAGGGTTGATCGGTAGAGGGGGAGCATGTAATAATTAATGTAGAAGGCCCGGGGTAATTATTACATAGAAAACAGATCGCATTAGGTTGGAGGCCGCGCCCGGAATAGAACCTAGGAGGGTAGATCGTAACAGCAATAAATATATTATTAAAAAGAATGGAACAGGAAGGAGTAGAATTAATTGAATACACTGATGATATAGCCATTAGTATAGCAGGAAATAGTAGAGGAGAATTAGAAACAGCTAACCTAAGAAACCCAAAAATTAAAACTATCGATTCTTCTAAAAAAGACAGTTGGAATAGTTTATGGAATGAAAATTAACGGTAAAAGAAGACAAGATCCTATCATACGATTCCCTGACTGGGGAGTACAAATAAAATACAATAGAAAATGTTTAGACATTATTATTGATAAAAAATTAACTTTCGTGAAACATTAGGATTCTGTAGGGAAAAAAATTAATACGAATCATAAATGGATTAATGCGAGTGTGAATCTATCGCTATAGCATTGAAAACAAAAACAGTTGATATGATTATATAAAGGGGTGTTGCTACCACAAATTACGTACTGCTATACCATGTGGTTTGAAGGATCAAATTAGTACACCGGTCTCGATGACTTTCAAGTTTACAAAGAAAATGTTTAATATATTGGAGTCGGGCATAAACAAGTACATCAACAAAAGCTTTACAAGTAATCCTAGGACAGATACCAATAGACTTAGAAATTGATAAGTACTTCTTCAGATACAAACTGAAGAAAATTGGTGAATTCAAGTTGAAGAAGAGCAGATACAAAGAAATACTCATGGATGGATAGGGTAAATAACGAGGGCACTTGTGCAGAGCTGGCAAATATGTTGGGACAAGGCAAGGGAAGGCAGACTTATGCACAAATTAATACTCATTGTAACATACGGATATGAGAATAAAAAATGGTTCCAACCTACACCTTCACTGATGGAAGTATAAACCGGTCACGGTGAATTCAACACATATTGATATAGGTTAACACTAACAGATTTAAACATTTCTACATGCCATGAAGAAATGGGCACTGTGGACCACGTAATACATAACTGCAAAATACTTGGCCCATAACGAGCTACTTGCATTCGACATAGATGGCAGAAACACAAAATATTTTGTGAAAGATGGGACGAATACATTGCAACGGAGGCGCGGTATAAAATATTTTAAAAATATATTACGGATAAAATGTTAATACGCAGAGCTAATAAGACCAAATTTACGTAGTACACAGTTCGTGGAGGATAGAACAAAATTATAAAGAAAAGAATAGATGGAAGAGTTTTTCATAAAGACATAAAGAAAATATGACATTATGGTGAGAAGGAAAAATAAGTAAATTAACCCAGGTAGTGGCATGCTTAACCGAGAAACTGGAATTTAACAAATTAGAATCAAAAACAAATTCACGCAGGTTTCCTTTGAAATGTTTTGAAATTTCTATAAGATACAGGAAAGTTCATTTTTTGCAAAAATGAAGGTGAAAGTTTCATCTGGTTTTACATCATTTTTCTAAATTAACTCCATTATTTGTAGGAACAAAACAGGTTATTATTTGTTAAAAGATCTCATTTCACCAGGATCCACCTCGCCACCAAATGCACTAGATACCGTTGTTTTCTCTTTACAGAATAACCCAAAAAAGGAATTGAAAACGCTTCAATAAAATATATTAAACGAGGAAGCACAAATTATATTATTTAATATCTTAATATCGATATGAAACATTCAATCTTTAAAATATTAAAGTCAATCATTTAACTTCGAAATATTCTTTGAAAATAGACCATTAAACTTTTAAACTTGAGATCACGCTCATTAGATTTCATTAGGAAATCATTTGATTAATAATGCTAATTTTTTATTGTGAAACTGAAATATTCACACAGAAAAATGTTTATTTTAATCAGTCACCTTTGCTAAATATTACCATTGTAATGTTACGAAGAAAAAGAGTTTTCACTCGGCAGAATTACAAATACCGAAGATGTTCAACTAACTTTGAAATTTCCCTCCCAGCGCTATCAAAGACCTCTTTGATTCATTATCTGCATGAATTCGCGGAGGAATCATCAATTAAAATTAATTCAAAATACACAAAGGATAAAAAGCACAAAAACACCGTCTCGTTGGGGAAGAGAAATAAATACGTCAAAGAAGAAATGAAAACATTGATCTATCGTTTAGATTTTCCTTTCGTCTGCAGAGTTGCAGAAAATAAAATTTTTGGTGAAGTTTGCTTACGTTCATAGAGTGCATGATACCAAAAGGATATTGTACACAGCATTGATATTGACGAGTTGAGAATAGAATTCTGAGAATGGAGTGTATTGTAAAAAAAGGAAAGAAGAAATATGTATTGACAATAAACAAGTCTACTTACACATTCGTTTAAAATTTTCAGTTGAATGCTTGTAATGCAGCGAAAGTTCTCTATAATGAACACTAATGTGACAAAATTTGTACCCTCTTGATAAGTGTCCGCTTTTGCGAAAATAAAGTCGAAGAAGAATACTTACACGCATAGGATGAAAAAAAGTTTGTTTCGACAAAACTTTCACTTTGGTAAAGTGGCTTGAAATTCTTAATTTAATGTTTTTTATTCACACTGAACATGGAAATTTTCAATATTTGTACACACCTCCATATGCGTAACACAAAATATCCAAACATAGAATTCGTTATAGTGCTTCATATATCTTCGTAGGTGCCTCGTCGATATCAATTTCCCCCCCATTTGTTATATAAATTATACTTTAACGTTTGTAGTAGTTTTGATCTTTAACTGGTTTACTACCTTCAAGTATAAGTGATATCAAAATCGGAGGACTGTTCTTTAGCTTCCTTGGCATTTATATCTTCACTCGAGGGTGTACCATCAGAGCACAAACAGTTGTTTAAAAGGTACTCTGAACTGCAGAGAAAATGAAATAACTTATAGTACGAGAGAAAATTTCGTAAGAAGGAACGTTACTAGGAACCTATGTTATCACCTTATTGTTATCACGTTATAGTTAGTCTTCTGGAATAAAAACCGTGTCTGCGACTGTTATAAAGACTCTCTTTTCACAAGTTATTCGTTACATATTAATTTACAGTGGAACAGGGAATGAAAATATGTCCGCTATTGAAAAGTATCCTTTCAGGTACGATTCACTGTATTTTGACTCTTATTTTAGCAAAAGACAGTTCCTGATTAAAAACAATACTTCCCTGATCCTTCACTTACTGTTTCCTCATCTCCTGCCGCCCCATACACAGTTACAACTTGGGATCATGAGTACGATGTGGTACTCGAAGGTGACAATCGCCTTCCGGTGCAGTGTGCGTGTTTGATACGGAACTAGAAGCTGTGCCAAATTCAAATTCCTCTCCACAATCTAACTTCGATTCCATTTCTCGTGAATCAAAAACTCCTTGCGAAAATAAAATAATTATGTTTCATTATAATGTCCAATCCATTTCAAACAAGTTGACGGTCATTGAAATCCTGGTACGCGAAGATGTATTCGATTGGCTATGCCTCACAGAACATTGGCTTTTAACTAACAACATCAATGAAACTATTATTTCTAATTATTATTAAGCAAGTTCTGTCTGCAAAATTTTTAAGGAAAAAATTCCCACGTGTATATTTGATCTTCTCCACTACCAGGCTACGAGAACTTCTGCGTAGATAGTGTATTCGAATTTTTTGCAGTTAATCTGGCCGACACCGGAATTATGTATTTATAGACCTCCTCAATCAGATCTTTATATATTTTTTCAGAACTTCGAAATTGTTTTAAAACATATCACACTAAAATATACTAAATCTATCGTTATATGTGGTGATTTCAACATCGATTTCCTGAGCACTTCCGTCTCTACACATTCACCAATTACTCGATCCAAGAATCTTATCGATTCCTTCAACCTTATTACTATGATAAACGACCCCACTTGCCTCCGGTTCATCTCAAATATTACTAGATCAAATTATCGTCAACAATGGAATCTCGTATTTCTCTGAAGTGTTTATCGCTGGATACAGCGATCACCTTGCTCAAAAATTAACAAATAATAATAAACTAAAACCACTTAAAATCCTTTACAAATTTTCAAGACAGTTAAATGACACAAATCAATCCATATTTATAAATTATTTGCGTGAAGAAACATTATCAATTTCTAAGTCTATTGGTATCTGTCCTAGGATTACTTGTAAAGCTTTTGTTGATGTACTTGTTTATGCCCCACTCCGATATATTAAACATTTCCTTTGTAAACTTGAGAGTCATCGAGACCGGTGTACTAATTTGATCCTTCGAACCACATGGTATAGCAGTAAGTAATTTGTGGTAGCAACACCCCTTTATATAATCATATCAACTGTTTTTGTTTTCAATGATATAGCGATAGATTCACACTCGCATTAATCCATTTATGATTCGTATTAATTTTTTTCCCTACAGAATCCTAATGTTTCACGAAAGTTAATTTTTTATCAATAATAATGTCTAAACATTTTCTATTGTATTTTATTTGTACTCCCCAGTCAGGGAATCGTATGATAGGATCTTGTCTTCTTTTACCGTTAATTTTCATTCCATAAACTATTCCAACTGTCTTTTTTAGAAGAATCGATAGTTTTAATTTTTGGGTTTCTTAGGTTAGCTGTATCTAATTCTCTTCTACTATTTACTCTTATAATATGGGCTATATCAACAATGTATGCAATTACTTTTACTCCTTCCAGTTTCATTTTTTTAAATAACATTTATTATGATATACCATAATGTCGGTCCCGTATGACGTTCCTTTGGACTACCCCTTGTCATTGTGTGAATTAGTTCGTTGTCTTATTCTCAATGTGGCATGTCGATCTTCTAAATAAGATTGTTTTAGTTTTCGTAGTTTACCTGAAATATCATTCTTGATTAGTTCTTGTTGCAATATGTCCCAGAACACAATGTCAAATGTGATGCCTACTGACACCATCAAAGGGAATCGTGTAGTTCGGCCTATTATCTGTTTTAGTAAGTTATTAATTGCATCTTCTGTATTCTTCCCTTTTATATATCCGCATATTTTGGCTCAAATTTTAATTCTTCTTGTAACCTTTGTGCTATTATCTTATCCATAACTTTGCCTAAAACCTGAAGTGGCATTATAGGTTAATAAAGATTACCCTCTTGTGGGTCACGATTGACAGGTTTTTTGAACAATTTTAACTCAGCAATCTTCCACACTCGAGGGAAATAACTTAATGCATAACATGTTCTATAGATATAGAGTAATACGTCTTCGCATATTTTATATAATCGTTTTATCATCCCTGGTGTTATGTGGTCAAATCCCAACTTTTATTTGGCCTCATTTCCATTAGTATGTTTCTCACTTCTGTTGTAATAGTCTCTTTGTCGCCTGTCGCTTCATATACGCATTGTCGTCATTCACAATCCCGCTGAGCAGTAGAAGTTGGTCAAACAGTCTCCCTTCTCAGGCTCAGCGGAGGTTTACCTTACACAACCTAGACCATTACTGTCAGTTCAGTACCATAAATTCCCCAACAACCAACATCGGTCCTTTCCAACTCCATCTCCTTAGTCACAGTTAGGTCAAAAAGCAGGTCTCATGACCTTTACCTCATCATAAGACTCGAAATGAATAAATCTTAAAAATACATGTCAATCACTTAATGTACAGAATGTCCGTAAAAGCGTACACCTTAAATATATCATAAACGAATAAATATATGGATGTACAATTTAATTTTATAAATGTCCCTAATTCAATTATTTTTTTCATCTGAAACTCTTTCGGAATTATCTTGGTAAAGAAAGCATCATTCAGATTGTGGACAAAATATACAGGAATTTATTTTGCTTTCAAACCCAATTCTCGCAGACGTGGACTAAAATATGGAAAATCCGAGTAAAAACAATGAAGGACAGAATTAAAACTCAACGAAAAAAAGTGTTTCTGAACCGTAGAGTTAGAAAATGAGAGAAAGTGAGAAGACGTTGGGAAAATAGGATCCAAGAAGAATCGGAATGTGGAATGTGAGACAGGAATAAAAAAGGGAAAGGATATTTTTGAAAGAACTAAAACGCAAACTAGTGAGATTAAGGGAATCGGAAGTAAACGACAAAGAAGTGAAGTGTATTTTTTTCCAGCCACCATCTGACTTTTTAATCTGTCCCATCTGCAGAACGTTCGCCTCTCCAGGCAGCGTCCGTCGCCGGTGTTGTGGGCGACAGCGGCCTCCTACCATCGCGTCGTCTTTAAATGAACAATTACCTCGCTATTCTCTCGGCTACTGGCGCCTTGAAGAGGCCGCGCGGGTGTCGTTCGCTCGCCTTGAAGCGATGTCTGTGGCATGAGGATGGTGACAGAGGAGCGTGAGCATAGCGGAGCGGAGAGACGGACGCAACGCGTGGAGAATTGCGGTCGACACGGTGTGACGTGAGGAAGACACAGCGGGTGACCACCGTGCAAAAGGCCACACCAATTAACAAATCATTGGGGGGTTTTAGCGGAAACACATACACCTAACTCAGTTTTTTTAATAAAGAATTTGGTAGGTATAATGTTGTAAACGTACGAATCCAATCCATGTTATTATCCTGAACGGATAAATTTAGGCGTAGATTATGTTAAAAAAACTTGATTAATTTCAATGCAGTTCACAAAATAAGGAAATATTGTTAACAAATTTTCTTTGAAAAATAGTAAATATGGGTTACGTTTGTAGGAAGTTAACGTATTAGACGTACGTAGACAACATATATATTGACTGCAATTTGCATTAAATTAAACTCCTTTATTTAGATTTGTTTAAATTTTGCAGAATATGTAATCTGAGAGTTATGGTGTTTTTGGTTTAGTCCTCGAATTCATTGATGGAATCGATATTCCCTTAAAGGTCTCAATTACCAACTTATTGTACGTAAAATATTGGTAACACGTCACAACATGGCTGAAATTATCAATATTTATGCGCCGCGAGGAAGAATGAAAATACCATGAAAACTCGGATACTGTTTGAAACTTTTTCAATTGATCAATACACTCATGTGTATGTATGTATGTATATATATATATATATATATATATATATATATATATATATATATATATATATATATATATATATATTCTATATCTATATCTATCAAATTCCTTTGCTTGCACTGCTGTTTCTTGGTAGGGAGTTGCTATCTTTCTTTTTTCAATCCAAGAGAGTCTGGACGTTCCAAGTCGCTTTTTATTTTCCTTTGCTTGTGTTTCCAGTTTAGCCAATATTGTGAGCCTCACACTATAATTCTTTCTCACACGGAAACACTAATTTCAATTTTTCATGTAATAATTTTGCAAACAAACGTTGCTCATTCAACTATTTATATAATCTTTGAAATATATTGAAACCAATTAGTATTAAATTTTCTGATTGTTATTAATTTTAACATTCTAGTACTCTCCAGTTTAATACATATTTTTGTAATTACTACTGTATATAATTATTATTAAGACCATTTTATGAATAACTAAATGTATTCCTGTATCTTGATTGTAGGCCACTGAAAATGACAGCGTAAGCTGTCGAAAGCCGGCATTGGCTTATAAATATTTTTCGGTTGACTATAACTTTGTTATTCATATTTAAAACATTAGGAATTTAAGACTTTCGGCCTTATGATGGACGAATGCTATATATTTTGTGCTATTAAGTGTACAACGTTTCGACTTTGCGTTGAAGTTGTCGTCCGGTGTAACAAATTATAAAAAGAGACATAACAGAACAACTGAACATGGTATTAAACGTTAATATAAACACATAATATGTTCACAAAAAATCAGAAATTACACAAACATGTTAAAATATTGTATTGTAAGTTCTTGTTAGTTTTACTATGTCAGTGAGTATATTCAAATTCTAGTGTGTCTTTCTTATAAATACCATTTCTGATAGGTTACGTTTGTAATCATTAACTTCATTGCACAATATTAATGTGGTATCCCGATCCATCAAGTGATCATTATTAATACAATGTGAGGTTCTTCGTTAATAGTAGTAGAATATATAATATATTTAACAATTATTTTTATTTATTAGGATCATACCGTTTTAAGGAACGTCCTCTCACTTTATTATTTGTGGTATCTACTGTCAAAAAAATAGATTACTTAACAATTCTTTTAGTATTGTATTTGGTATTAGATAAATTATATTTCTTTGAAATATAATTCACTGAATCTCAATAAGATTCTGATTTTAAACAATAGAGTTGTTCAACTTATTGTTTAACTTGTTTCTTATTTCTCTGTCAAATTGTATAAATAAAACGCTGATGGATAAAGTCTTACTCTAAATTTTGCTCTGAAGGAGCACAAATAGTACTAATCGTAACACTGAGGAATTTTTATAATTCACGGACAAAATTCATAAGAATTGTTAATTAATGATGAATTAAATTTTAAAGTTGATCATATTTCAAAATAATTTCGTTTCATACAAGAAAGTGCATATTTTCACTCCTTGTTTCTTAATTCTTTCTTATACTATGGATCGCAGAAACTAGTTAAAGTCAACATCCGGGAGCTGTTGAGGTGTGAAGTGGAAATGGATCATTTAGGTGATCAGAATATATGATCGAAATTTCACTTTGCAAGGACATAGGGAAGTCAGTAGCGGATCCAAGGAGGGGACGATGGGCCCCACCCAGGAATTTGATTTGACTTTGTAAAATACATAAATGAGCGCGTTCAAATCGTTAACTTATATTTTTTTCATAAGATTCACAATATCTAGAACTCTGTTCCTAGTTAACATCACCGGGATTTACATTACTTGTCACTACTTATTATTTCCATTACATTTCGTCCCGTATGGTCAAGGATGTTCATATGCAGCGCAGTGTTATTATATACAGAAATGCATTTCGAAAGAACCATGCGAATGCAAGTATAAGACTAAAAACAAAATAAATACCACAAGATCACTTGCTGGATCCGCCCCTGTGGTAAGTATATTACTGAAACATCATTACTACAAGGATAATGGCTGATTGTTCGTAATAACATCCTAATTAAATATAGCTATTGTATTTAGCTTAAAAATAAAACAAAATGAAAATTATTTTTCTACTTCCTCTAAAATTTTGAGGGAGTGAATACGAGTGAGTTCTATTCCCTTTAAAAATGTTGATTGTAACCACTCTTCCTAATATGCGATCAATCAATTTTGGCATTTACGAGTAGAGATTGTTTAGTATATCAGTTTTTGATTTTATGTATCAACCGCCTATAATAATAATAATAATAATTGAAAATAATATGTGATACTTTAATAGAAACGTTTTTCCAATAAATAAGGTATTTTTTAAAAAATTTATCCCGCGGAGCAATGAATGTCTTATCTGAAGATGAGGAAGAACAGACCTCATGACCTGAACCTTATGTGTTACGAAATAAATAAAAATAATAATAGAACAGAAAACAAAGTGTTGTAGCCTGCTATTAAATAGAAAAACCTACGTGACGTTAGCTAATGGAGTATGAAAAAAGGCAAGATATGGAAATGAGCGAGGAGCGTATAATTGTGTTTACCGTAAAAAAAGTAAATAAGCGTCTCATGACATGGAAGCAAGCACCGAGCGACAGAAACAGCGCAGACCAATTACAGTTCTGCAACGCAGGACTCCGCGAGCCACAATACAGCAGTCTCAAGAGGCCTTTTGGACCAGAGAGCACCGACTGTGTCTCGCCGCTTTGGGTCAAGGCCGTCGACTCCACCACCATCACCAACGCGCATCTTAGCCCGCCGCGCCGCCGCGCCTCACTGGGGTGAAAGCACCCAGAGCACACATCGGTGCGGCGTCGTGATGGTTGCGCCAGGTCACAAGGGATTGCATGACCGATGAACCAGTTCAGTTCGATATGACGACAGATTTGTCGATCTCTCATGTGGATAACCCACCGCAAATTTTGAAACTCATAAGAATTTTATCAATTTATTAGACAACTAGTTGATTTACTCTGCTTTGCATGGTTTATAAGTAATTTAACACACAATGATAAAAGAAAACGATCACGTCAAATATTTACACTTACAATTACGATCTTTATCTCAGAATCCTACGTCACACCTCTCACTAAGCTGCTAAAACCTACTTTTTTACAAATTAAACAGAGGTATAATGTTACCTTGTTTGCGAATTCGTAGTAAAATTTTAAATTAGCTTATGGTCCCTATTAGGTGTTTTCACGAAGATAACAACAGATAAAATTTTCTTTAACATCTGATTAATCAAAATAAAGAAACAATGCATCAGACTTGATCCTAGCCTTTTAATTATCCTGAATTTTTCTCCATGCTTAATAACCTACAATAAATTATTTTACAATCGCGGGTACCCACCGAACAAACATACAATAACAAAGTTTTTATTTAATATAGAATTGAGATACTTTTGTGATTTATATTGTTCATCCTACTTTACCATTCTCATAGACTGTGTTTTTTCGCAATCGTTTACGATGTATAAAGTAATGGTTGTCGTTTTTGCTTTCCGGACTAAAATGTAAATGGTAACTCCGTACCCTGAAACCTGTAATTTCAGTGGTATCTTCAGTGGTCCGATGGCAGAGCGTAGTAATCGAGTGAAAAATCGCAACGAAAAAAAATTATTATTTCCAATTATATATCACTAATAATATTAATAAAATCACTCAGTGCTAAATTTTAAGAACACCATTCGTTCATTTCGTCCGATATTTTCTTAAAAAACATTTTATTATCGTATCAAACCATTGCAGTGCCGCAAACATCGTGAATTTATGATTTGTCACAGATTCGCTAATATCAAAGCAACGATTTCAATTTCATAATACTCGAATTTTTTTCAGTCAATCGAAATACGAAGGAACTTGCCAAAATATTTAACATTTACACGTTCAGAATTGATTTCGAACATTTGTACACGAAAATTTCAAAATGTCAGAAGAGTAATCAATTTCTCAAACTCTTTACGCAAGCAAACTTGTTCGATACGGTCCAGCACTCAAACGTATCATGCTTTTTCAGCACTTACTACACTAGAGCAAATTAATACGTTTCACTGAACCTTGTATGGAGAAATTTGGAAGTGTTTTTGAGAATATTGTACCATAAAAAATGTGTAGCATAGCATTTGTCCAAGGCACGATGAAGAAGAATAGTACAATATTCGAAAGTAAAATAATGTTCGGATATGAAATCTTGTGGGCATAAATTTCCATGATCAGTATTTCTAATACCGCTAAACGTCAACTTTTATAGACATTAAAGATACATAACAATGTATGAATATTTTGTTAAGGACGCTTAATTGCTTAAAATTAAAATGTATCCAGAGTTGGACTTCCAATGGGGTAGGAAACCCAGCAAAAATGCGATTGAGAAAAGAAAGATTTCAATATTTTATACATCTGATAAGGTAATGCATTTATTGACTCCAATCGCTTTCCTTGAGCAATCGAGGAACAAACCAGTAGAAACATCGTTTTTCTTATCACGAGGTACAGAATTTCTTTCTGTTTAAGACTCGCTATGAAGACATGTCGAACAGACAAGTCTGTAATAAGAATTGCTTCAAGAGTTCGACGCTTTATATTCACGAATATGTTTATATTATTACGTCGCTTATTGTTACTCCATAAAAGTCCATGGTAACGTTCTTGCTCCTCACCAAGTCATCTCGGGTTCAATTCCCGGTGGGTCTGAAAAATTTGCAGCTTTTCACATGAATGTCCCAGTTCATACAGCTGTGACTACTGATTTGTTCCCAGAAAACGAGTAGTGTTCTAATAAACTGCTGTCTTCGATACAGACTGTGGTTCAAATTGAAGGATTAAAATATCTCGAAAGACTTTGTGGTGGAATTACGAGGATTCGGAAACAAGTCTTCGCCTCCTATGTCCCCCACACTTTTGCAATTCGGAATACAAAGCAGGAAACAAGTTCTAACAGTTTTACACACTAAAGCGTTTTGTCACTCTACTAGATGAGTACCCGCTGCGTCGTAAGCGTGAACAAATTGATTTTATACAACTATTATTTCGAAATCGCCTATAATGAATGTAAGAAAATATCTAAACCGAATTTTAAAAGAATCCTCATTGATTCTTATGGAACCACCTAACAAAACGCTAGGAAGAACAGCCAGTAAAATCTCTTGCCACGTGCAACACCCATTTATAACATACATCACAATAAAAATTATAGATTTTATAATTTGAATTTCTGCTTACATTTATTTAAAGCATTTATTCAAACATTCTAAAAATGAATGTAAATGTTCACCTTCCGAGAACAGTTAACAAAAATTTGTAATGAAAATTGTAATGTTATCACGTTGCAAAATATTAAAATTAATTATATCGAATGCAAATAGATGAATTTTGAGAATGAAAACTATTTACATTACTAGTTCTGAGATTGAATAAAATAAATACACCAGAGTGAGAAATGCAAATACATTGTAATGGACGAATGGACATTGGATAGGTGTAATTTATATTCCTAGTATTTACCTTAATAATAAGAATGAAACCAGTCGCTTCATCAATGTTTCTTTCGTAGAATAATCTGCTGAGTTGAACTCTATAACATGGATGGGATATGAGTTCCTAACACCAATCAAAAGGTGTTCTCCGTCCGACATTAAAAGTTCATTAAGAACAGTAATATAAAATATACAAGGGGGAACGAATGACAAGCCGACGAATCGCTGTTCAAAATGTTAGCACAACCGTACATGGACAGGAACATGGACGAAATTTTTAGACGAAATACATTGTCTCTCTTGAGAAAAGAATTTATTTTCGAAAATAAATTACTCGTTTACATAAATAATATTTATTTCTAGTCGAAAATATATATTTATATAAAATTATGGTGGTCACCAGGCACTTTGAAGATGTGTTCAATTTTTTGTTCTTGGTTTTGGTCAAAAACTAATAGTTTCACTTAAGACTGGCGTTACAAAAGAATATTAATCGTAAAAAATATATATATAAAAAATTCGTTCGTATAATACAAAAAAAATAGTGTATGTTTTCTTCGTATTATTTAATTTAACAATGCAGAAGTCGAGAAATATGGAAAGTAACAAATGAATTTAGAATATTACAAAGCCGTGCGAAAATACAGAGCTGTTGAGAGGTGTTTTAATACCCACCGTAAAATACATCAATCCTCAGTACCAATTTCTCTTTGAATGTTGATGTAATTTTTGTATGTTTGTTGTTTTATTGGCGAATTGTTTAAAAAAATTTAATTTCCAGTTATCGTTTTAAGTTTCTTTTAAAATCCTGGACAACGCCGGGGAGTGCTGCTAGTTACGTAATAAAAGTCAGTCAGAGTAGTGTCGTCGAGTGGAGACATAAACCGAGAGTTCTGCATGTGTAGCGTTGAAGCTTATGGTAGTTGTAACAGCTAACTTGCTAATGATTCTATCAAATATGATCAAACCTAATGATTCTTCCTGATAGAAAATACTTTGCTGTGTGATGTGCACAGTGTGCAATGATTTTGTGACATTTTTACCTTTCATGCGATAAATACAGAGTTAAAGTACTGGGTGTTAGTTTTCCAAGAAAACGTCTTGTTCACGGTCACAACACTAGTCGGTTAATATTCATCGACCTGGTGCGTCTAACACTTTTTGCCAAAATGGACCATATCGTTGAGGAATCATTTGTATAATATCCTCCTAATTATTTTAAATATTCTTCGTGTATATTTCTTCTTTTTTTTAAAAAGCCCAGCAGAAAGGAATCTCAATTAGAATGCTCAAACTTAGATTTCGTAATTAATCTATAATGCTTTAGTAACATTATAACTAAATTGGACCACTCAAGAATTGAATTCAAAAAAGAGTCTATAAACCAAAATTTTAATGTCCTATATGTTTACCTTTACATTCAATTTTTTTAAATTAATCTATATCATTCGTCTTTGATGTCTAATTTCGGTTTAATTTTGATGTCAGTGAGAAATATAATAGTATACATTTAGTTATAATTAAGTATATAACTCCCGTTCAATCATTGTGATACAGAAGAAACCTCTATAGCCCGGAAATTTTTCCAACCTGGCACACCTCATGTCCGAAGAGTGTCGGATTACAGAGTTTCCACTGTAGTTCTTCTTCGACTCAAGTTAAGCTAGCCATCTGTCCGATAGTCACCGTGTGACGCCTGCACCATGACCACTGTTTCGCGAACTCTACGACCTTCTATTATTTCAACGTTTCAATCGAACGCACCGTATCGCCACTGCCGTACAGCCATGGCCCCCTCCGCCACCAGTGTCACCACCGCCGCTGCCTTCATCCGGGTGTCCTCGACTGCCTCCGCGGCGGCGTTCACCAGTGTTGGCTACGGCGACAGTGGAGGCGGTCGCGCGAAAACATCGTGCTCTCGACACCCTCAACCGCAGCCAGCGCCGACACTCGAGCCGCAGAATTTCCAGGAACTACAGAAAGGGACACATCCACGAGGGACACAAATGCCAGAACCTGAGGACAGCTTTTGAAAAGGTAGTGTTATCGGCTCATTTATCGGACTGCGGACAAAATTGACCAATTACAAGTAAATATTGACCATAGTTCCGATGTATTTTATATGCAGGTAGAATTCGAGGAAGAAATATAGATTAACACTCCAACACTCGTAACAATTATGAAAATCTCTTGTTATTTTTTTTTCTACATATCTTTTTCTTTTTACTTTTTCCAGAGTTATTAATACGAATTAACAAATATATTAGACGTGAATATAAGTAAATATTATTAATACGAATGTTGTATGACATAATGGTAATGAGAAGCAATACTCCCACTGTTGAGTAATATTACGGTATTTTCTATATAGAATGAGATTACCGGTGTATTGTATCATTTCTATTATTTCGTCCCCTCCTATATGTTCGATCTCAAAAATATACTTAGTGATACTGGAATATATCGAACACATGATAATTATTACATAATTAGCGTCCACCATTATATTTTAATCTTTATCTGACCACTTTCTAATGGACACTATATAACGTTGTGTTTTAAATACTAAATATAAAGGCGGCTACATTATAAATTCGTCTGATAAAGACTTACAATATGATAAAGACGTGACACTAATAAATCCTAGTAAATACATGAGTTGTGGAGGAATAAAAATCACATCCATAACCTTCACCTATTTTCTTTCAAATGTATTCGTTTAAAGAAGGGAGTTTAATGCGTAATGTTATGAAGGGTATTCACATAGGGAACGTGGGATTCACCAAATTGTTACGTAAGAAGTTCTAAACAATCATAATCTTGGGTTGAGGGATCCAAAACGAGAGTCCATTTGGATTTTGACCAATCTAATCCAAAATAATTAACTCGCGAAGTGGAAAAGCGTGTTCAAAGTCACGTTTATTAGCTGCCTTACGCAACTAATACCACCTACCGCACATCAGTCGCGTGCCGTAAATGAGGACGAGATGAAGACTGATACGAAAGTAAACAAGCGATAAACCCACTCAGTTCTCAAGCCGCCTCACTACAAAGCGCTTTGAAAAGGTAAAAACTATTTCGCGGGAGCACTTCAAACATTTCTATGGACGTACAAAGGATATCTGTGTATATAATTAGCATAAGAGTGACACGTAATTTTCCTTGCCATGGAGAACGTGACTCCATTGCTTCTTTCGTCTGTTTTCCCTTTCCCGTGGCACCTTCCAACACGTGATCAGAGCTCAACGTGAAAGTAGCGAAGGCGAGGTCTCTGTTGCAGAAGTGCTGCGAGGTAATAAGGCGACTCGTAGGTGCTTCTATGGGTGGGTAAACATCTATGCGATCACGGAATAATAAGTCAAGGGGGATGACAAGAACTAGACTCAAGTGGGAATAGAGGACTTTCTTAGAATGCTTATTTCTCGGTCCACGATCCTCAGGTATAGTCGTGTGTCATTCCAGCAATTGAAAAAAAGAAGTAAATATGATCTACATTATTAGTAAATTTGGAAGTATACTTTTTTGACATGAAACAGTCATAATTCAACATGTACAAACAATAATTTATGTTCAATAATCTGTTATTATTTCAATTAATTTAAACAACATGACATGTCCATCCATAAATTTTCTTGATCGGAATCAATGACAGCAAGATACTGCGTCCATGAACTGTTATATTAGATTACGGAGCAAAATTGAGTTATTAAGTAGGAAACTGATAGTGAGAATGATATTTCTTGTAGCAAATATTAAGTAAAATACAATGGCGTGCGCAGATTTTTATCTTGAGCGGGTTCTGTTAATAAACTTGGAAGATATTTCCTACTTCTATTAAAACAACAATAGACCCATTTTGAAATTCAGTTTTGAAACCAAACTTTCATGTCATATTAAAAAGAAATCTAATTTACATCTAATTCCGAATCCAAAGGAATATGATCGTAAAAATATCGAATCGATTTGTTCAGTAGTTGAGCGATGAAAATTCATACGAAGTTTCTGTAAATGTAGCCAGGTTAAGTCACTTTATATAAATCAATGAGTGAGGGAATACAGGATATTAATGTTCGTTCATCACACACAAATATGATCAAACTACCAACATTTCAAAATAATTGTTTACGAGATATCTAACGAATAAATTGTAGAAAGAACATTCTATGAATCCACCAAAGCCTCGGGTGCTCTGCAAGAAGTGCAGAAGATAGTTAATTTTTTTTCTTGTTACCAATATATAATTTGTGGTTGAAATTTGCTTTCTACTCCTTTCTCTCGTGATCCATATGATGATGTTCCTGTTCAAAAATGTTCGGTTTAGATATAACACAATCTGTGGAGCAAACCACGTGAACACCACTTTCAAAGCACTCTCATTCAGCAACGGAATCCTGGGAAGGTCGACGAACTAGCAAAAAAAAATTGAGGCAGGCAACCAAACAGGAAGGATGTTTTCGAGGAAGATGGTCGTTGCACGTCACTGAAGCGCGTTTCTCTCAGCAAACAAGTCGAGCGCGCGACCTCAACACAATGCCCGGGGCGCACGTTGACGACAGAACACATTCACTCTACGTCGCATCCACTTTCCTTCTCTTTTCTTGTCTCTCTCACTCTCTCCTTCGTAGTTGTGTTGTAACTGACGCTTAGTTTTCGTTGCGAGGCTGCAGTTTTTAGGGTCGTCACATCTTCATAGAATAGATGCATTCTTTTCCTGTATTCAATATAGTCTATTCTTACGTAAAAATCGAATAGATTTTTGATTAAGTTTCTTTTTCAATAATTCATCAAAAGAGTTTTAAGGAACCAAGGATTCCCGAACTTATCCAAATATGAATACTGGCTCTGTCCCCTTCAAGGGTCTACAATCGGTTAATCTCGCGATTATTCACTGGTTCCTCTCTACCGCTCAATCATAAAAGACGGGGAAAAGAGAGTTGTTTTCACTCTTTAACGCCACCTGCTTGTTGGGTTTCCCCGGGAGCGGTTTGAACTTATACAGAAACGGGCAGGGTTCCTAGTATATACGAGTGGTCCATTTCAGTAGAGAAATCAAAATATCTGTAAAAACACTAAGCGTCGTAGAAAAAAGCTCTCCAAGAGTCTCCTAGAGTTCCACACGTAAGTAATAATACAATTAAAGTATTAGTTTATTTTGTTACGAAATGACTTTTGATTTGCATTGAACTGTACAGTTGATTCCATTTAGATTACTGTCGTTTCTCTTTACGACAGTACTATGTATGGAATTACACAAAATAAACTAATATTACATTATTTATTAAATAATAATAAATATTATTGTTTGAATAAAATCAACGATTAATTCAACTTAAAATACATATCAACATAATAATTTCAGATTAATAGACGTTTCTTTGATTTAAAGTTAAATGTATTTGAAACTCAATTTTTTAAAAATAAAAAACAATTTCAATATAGTTTATAATAAAAAAATTTCATTTTTATTTCTTTTGAATTGTTAATATCAGAACGCAGCATTGAGCCAAATATGTCTGTNCACACCGCAAGCCCAGATGCGATGTGGGTATTTTTTGGGTAGAAGCGGGATTCAACCATAAACCACAACCTTTATGGTAGAGTTCGCTGCCACCAGCTTGGTTTCCCCAAGCAATCAAACACACGTGTAATAACAATAAAATATTTCTTTAATACAAGTTAAATTGAAATCTGCGTATTTACAAATTTGAACGAACTCTCAAATCGTAAATACAAGTTTGAATTTGGTATTACAGAGTTATTGCTATCTGAAAGCAACAATTACACACAGATATAAATACTGGTGTTATCAATTAATTCGGAAATCTACCCAGATCATCCGAATCTCAAAAAATTTACAAGCTGCTATCCCGAAATAACTAACTGTTCCAAGTTACGTCATTCGCGCCTAATAGCAATGTAATTGAATTACCGCAGCAATTCTGTGGTCTGACGACCAATACTAACCAGATCACAGCTCAAATAACCTGGGTACTTCCATACACACCGCAGAGTCTCAAGTCTGAAAGTCTCCTAGGATCTTCAATCCTCCCAATATATACGGAAGCGGAGGTCACGTGATCACGCCTTCGTTAACGCACTGAACACTCTACATCATCTTGGTCACCCCTCCGCTTCTGAGAACACTGCGTCTTCACCGATATGCCAGCGTCCTTCTCGGACTGACCATTATTTTTGCATCCGGTGGAAATATTCCATTCACACTGGCTACGCGCTTCTGCAACATTCTTCTGAGGGCATTCCTACTCAATTTTCAGAAGTAGATGAAAACGGTTCAGCACCTACACAATGAACGGGAAGGCTTAGTGGCGGTTACTTTTTCTTATTTGGCGGCGACTGGCCCGACCCTTGATCTCCTTAGGAATTTCCGGTGGGCAAAATGCTTGAAAATGTTAATATTTCACAAATCGATAGGCTGCACTGGTCCTGATTTTACAATGTCACAGTTATATCAGGAAATAAATTTATTTATAATTTGGTAAACTCAGACATACATTCTATATATTGAATAAATGATTTATTTGATCATAGACGAGTAGAACAAAGTCAATTTAGGATTCTTCATTGTATTTCTTTATTTTATACAACTCTTCCCTCTCCATTTATTTATTCAATTCCTCTTGCCTCAAGATCGTGTCCTGTAACCGTCATGCTTCAAAATTGTTACACTTCAATCAATAATTCACGGGCACACCTATTCATCTAACAGCAAATTCATGGAATTCCTAAAGAGCATTCCTCCCAATAGAAAATGTATGAAATTCAGAAGAGTGCCAACAACTTTGTTTAAATAAAGTTTTTCTTCAACGCGATGAAAGGTCTTTTGAGTTTTACTTTCATTCGCCGGACAAATAATCCTCCTTTTCAAAAATGAAAAAACAAACATTGGATTGACTTAGTACATCATTGTGAGACGATACTGCGAGACATGGTCAAATAAATATTTGAACCTTATATAATAACATAATTTTATATATTGGTTATATGTTGGTTAACTTCAAAATAAAAAAGAAATTGTTTCGAGAAAATAAATCGTTTGGTTGTGACAACACCTACTTTAACTTTTACTCAAATATTCACATATGCTAGTATTATTTTTAATCTTCGTAATCTCAAATTTCAACTTTTCCCTTTTATAATTAATTTTTAAATCTCGAAATACAAGGAGAAATATAAAAAATAAATATCTCTTATTTACTGTCACATGAAAGTGCTGGTTATAAACCATAAGCCAAGCAACTAACTTATGAATGTCAGTCATAACAATAAGTCATTTGTCGTATTAAATGGATTTATCTCATCTGAAATTAACTCATGATATTCAAACGAACAATTATTCACTTGTGACACTTATTAGTGGTTTAAACAGTCATATTCTTGAGACAGCTTCAAGCCTCTTTAAGGTTCCGTAGTAAAATAGATATAACCTAATACTTAAGAGTGACAACAACAACAAATTTAAGCTAAGTGAAACTTAAAAAGCACATAAAGTACTTATATGCTCTATGCTCGCAAGTTCATTCACAAACAAGATATTCGTTATTATGCATTATAGGATACGTACATACAGAATATGTACAAACAGAAATATTAGCGCGCACGACGAAAACTATATTTTTTACATTTTTAACATAATTCAAATTTCCGCAAGTTGTTTTTTTATACTTGAATTAACTACGTTTAAAAACAAAACTCGACATAATACCTTAATTATTTTTTGGGATACATCGTTAATGCATAGAATCACATTTTACCTCAATTCATCCCTCTAAAAACAAATATTTTTGCTATCATGTAAATAGAGTAAACAAAATACTCTACTTGTGACAAGACACACATTATTCCAGGGTTTCAAGCTATCTCTCAGCCAAAATTCATTCAGGTTAATTCAGTAAGACGTCGAGTATCCGTAAACAGATATGTGCACTTTCATGTTTAATTTTTATTTAGGGTTTCATAGTTGATTTTACTCAGGTTAATAGGTTTCTTCGTTGCATTAAGTTTAAAACTATGGCATAGACGGCAAGTAATACTGTACCTATAATACAATTATTAATACAATTGAAATTTTATAATGAGGATATGTAGCAGTTATTAAGCATGGCAAAATGTATGGAAAGTATTATGGTTTGTTTGTCACTAATATGTCAGTCTGTTCTGTTCTCCCTCTTTACAACAAATGTTGGGACGTGAATGCTTTAATCTAGATATTGTTTCATTTATTGATCAGAGTGATATTCCACACCTGAAGATAGTCACTTCAGGAATGTTAATACTAGTGATATATTAATTAACTCTATACCATTATTTTGTTACTTTGTTTACTGTCCTCAGAATTACATCATCAATCACTTTCTTTACTGTCCTCAGCAACCTCATCTCGTCTTGAACCAACTTCGACTATACAATCATTTTCTCCTGGATTAAAAAAAAAACAAAAAGTTTTCGTGTGTCTAATTTCTCCATGCCCTTCTTTATCATACGAAACAACTCGAGAGTAGGTATTCCACCGATTTCATGCCTACTCATACATCCCCCCACTTCTTCCATTTCATTTCAATACAAGTAACCTAAAAGTTTCCGTGTCCAGTGAAAAACATCTAGAAACTTGCTGGATTACAGGAGATACATTTAACATCACAAATTCCGGTTCGTATGAAACAAGCAACCTTAGGTCATTCACACTATTCGCGATAACACTTTGTCGATGAGAGCTCACAATTAATGAGGCAAGATAAAGAACCTCGTGACCTTGCACCCATTGCTCACAAATCGTGACACTCTGAGATATCGTGATCAGATTCGTGTGTGGAATCCAATGCAGTTCGAATCATTCAGTCGTGAAATACCAAAATAGTAAAGTCAATCGGCAAAAGACTTGTATTTCACTTGAGATAGTGAATTCGTTTTATTTGTGTTCTTACAACTCGAAAAAAACCTACCATGAAATTATGTACACATTATGAATTAAATCATATTATATCATTATTTTTCAGTGAAGTGACTGTCATATGTTATCCAAATACACATGCATTATTGCAGCATTTTAAATCTGTATTAACCTACCTAGCCTTTTCCCACTTCATGTGGGGTCGGCGAATGGGGATGGATATATGATGCTTCGTTTGGTTTTGGTTGGGGAATACTAGGGTGCCGGATGCCCTTCCTACCGCACCTCCCCTGAAGCGGTGGTTATGAATGAAATGGAGGGAGTGAATGTTGTGGTGGAATGATGGGCAGGGGAAACGGGAGAACCCCGAGAAAACCTGCCGTGAACACCGCTCCGTCCACCACCTCGGATTCTACTAGGATCGGACCGGGTTTAAACCGGCGTCCGCAGAGGCGAGCGCGTTAGGCACTACGCCACGGGTCGCCCTTCTGTATTTTAAATCTGTATTATCTTTATTAATTTGAATCTAGGAAAAGCTAAACATTTGAGATCGAGTTCGTCTCCTTGATAACTAAAAAAATATTTTGTTTCAAAGGATACATTCATATCATTATTATAAAGCAAATTAGAATGTTATTCGTTATACTGGTTTATCCTGACGTCATTATTTTTCTAGGTTACTGAAAATCTTCAAAATACGTGAAGAGTGTATAAATATGAAATGAGTCCTTTAGTTTGTGGCCAAGGAAATACAATGGTACAATGGAAATACAACTTGAACATTTTTTTAAATTAATTTATTTTAGAGTTTTGAGCAATCAAGAAAACTTTAAGGTATTAAAATCAAATTTAGTTACTATGTACAAAAATATACGAGTAAAACTTTTCTATTATGAAGAAAACTATGAAACTACAGTTTCATTTCATATTGTTCTTTCGGTATGGCACCTTCGATCTCACAAAACGTATTTTGGTGAAACTTTCGTTTCTATGAACTATGAAATTCTAACATAGCTATTTCCACAATTTGAATTTCTTTCGAGGTAAATCGAATGAAATAGTTGACATTTGTCGTAATAAAAATTACTGAAACTATTTGAAGCACACTTCATGTTAGAATTGTCATTCGGAAGGATGATGGAACATGCTTCAGTGAATTGCAGCTAGTGATCAATCAGTTTTTAAACAGAATACGTTAGTCCAAACAATATTTGATCTCTTTCATTATTTCAGTTTAAATTTAGGATGTGTTTTACCCAATAGGATTCTGATATTTAAATTGTTTACATTAGTTCTTGTCACAACATAGTTTCTGTGATACTAATTGTACGATTTTCGTCGATTATCAACGTACGATAATTGGTCCATAACGGTCGTAAATCGTAGTTTACTCATCTTGATAGTTTCCGTGATATTGCGTAAATTAATAGCGTTGTGGTTGGCAACCTGCAGTTGATGAATCAGAAGTTCAAATATTAACATAAAATTCTACATAATCTTTTATGAAATCTACACACAATATCTAACTTTGAGACACAATCCATATGATCAATATTCCCACAAACATCAGACAATTCGTAGCGGAGGTTGTAGTTACCCGTGAAGTATTATTTTAAACTTTTAAGTCACGGGCGAGATATTTAAGCAAGCACTACTTTGAATATCCGTTTCAAATTGATTCCTATGGAAATCGATTTGGTTCCGAATAATTGGCATCCATAATTGTTTTTAAACGTTTTTCACAATCACTAGTGAAAAATGTTTTATATTTTTTTCTTTCCAGTCAATTAAATATAGGTTTTTGTCCTTTCTTTACTTCTGTGTTCTTATTTAATTGTTATAATAATTTTTATCTTAGTTTATTTTAGTTCAAAATTTGTTTACTTTTCTTTCATAACATATGATTATTATTTTTGCAGAAAATATTTAATTCGAGATTACAGCATTTAAAATAAAAATATTTCAAAAATACAATCTTCCAAGTTTCTACTTAATTATACGAGAACAGAGAGTCAGTGACTTCATGTCAAATGAGTTCCATTTGTTTCATTTCACACGTCTATAATTAAAAAAATTTAACCAACGACAATTAAAGAGCGAAATAAAATATCAAACTAAAATACTTTTAGCCAGCTCACAGCTATAACAAACATGCACGAACATATTTCACTTTAATATGATTAATATTTTATTAGTAAAAGGGGGAGAATATCACTCACTCTATGCATCAATATATTTTGTGATGGATGCAATAGAGAAAAATACACTCAATTAAAAGTACTCTGTTTTAAGAGTTGAAGAAATATTCTCATGATTTGATATATTCTCAATGAATTTTAACTTGTAGCAACTTCAGGAGGCACTATAAAGCAGTATCTATTTGTTAAATCGGAAAATTTTTAAATTATGTTAACAAATCATCTGAAATCCTTAAGAACACGTTCCTTGCGCATTACACTAAATTGGAAAGAACTATCAGTTACAAATGAAATGAATTGGTTGCCGGTTGCACAATCCCCCCCTCACCCAAAAATTATATCTATTCTTGGTATTCAAAAATATGTTTAACGTACTAATAACATTTCGTAAAAGTTCTAGGTTACGTATTTTACGACTACCACAGAGAACGCGTAAATAGATATATAAATAGATATCGTTGGAAGAATCATGTTTTTACCGAAAAGTATCTTATTTATTTTTTTGCACGAGTTAAGTTTCAAACTCGAATGATAAACAATGGAGTTACACAAATTTTTTTCTCCAACCGGAAGGAAACATTTTAACTGTAGCTTTCACGCATGAAAATTACTGCTCGGCGTTTGTTCCTCGACAGCTCAAGTCCCGTTGGGGCTAGTAACGAAAAGTACAATTGCACGTTATAATTCACGTTGCGCCACAAAGAAAACGTGAAAATTTGCGGGGAAAAAATATTGCATTTACGGTGCACCAGACTGTTTTTAACTGTTGACTTCAAGAGCCCTCTAAAAATATTACATCTCCCTTGAGTCTCATCTAAGCGAAATATTTCTTTATTTGCCGTAAATTACAATTTTTCATACAGTTTTGATATCTAAGAGTAAGGCTTTTACCTCTTGAATATTGTAGCTCGAAATCATAACTGCCCATCCAAAAATTGTAATTTTGCTTAGATATATCTTCAATTTGTCATTGTCTATCCTTCTAGTCAAATGGTTATTGAAGAATACCATATTATGAAATGAAGAATTATTGAAATATTTGAAATTCGGAATGCGGTCATTAGTAATTGAGTTGTCGGTATTGTTCGCAATAAGTATTTTACACACATTTCTGATTTATTAATAAGAACTTGCTCTTTGTAAACGTACATAATCAAAATAATAAACTAAAAACTTGAAGTTATATTACTTAGGAACAAGAAATTATATTCCTTAGGAATATCGAAATTTAATGAAGAAAGTATTTAAGAAATAAATCAATAAAAGAAACAATTTTGAAGAAATCTTATCAAAACTGATACTACTTTCCACTTACACGTGAATTGTAAAGTACGATAATTGCTTATTTTAGAAAATAAATTTCATTAAATCAATAAGACTGGAGTTTGCAACGCTATATTTGAGATATACTTTTCCATTTAACACACGTATAGTGATTACTTCACCCCAAAGATTTTTGTCATTGAACACTCTTTTCAAAGAAGTTACGTTGTAAACAATAATGTTCAGTTTTAGGTCCAATCGGGACCAGAGAAAACGTTTGTAGATTTTCACTTCAGTTTATATAGCTGTGACTACTGAAAAGCGAACCTTCCTTCTCCTATCCTCCTCTTACTCCTAGAATCACTGTTCTTACATTTGTACTATTCCTAACAAATCCTACTAACCCCTCCCTGAGACAAGTTGTCGGTAAGTCTCTACCACCCAACTCCTACCTCTCGCTTCATAAGCTTCAGTAGTACGCTACGTTTCCCATTTACAAATATTACTTAGACAAATTTACTTATTTATTTTTAATAACTAAAAAATATTTATTTTTTGATTTACAATATTTGGTTGCATTTAACATACAACAAATATATTATTATAGGGAAATTTTACATTCAGAACTACTTAACCCTTGATATCTCTTCTCTTCTGTAGAAAGACAAGCTTAGTAATTTCCGCATCCGCTGTTCTCTTAGAGATTATTCTTTGGCCAGACTTCCCCTACTTGCGGAGAAATTTCTCCTTGTGACAGCTCCTTCCTCCCAATTTTCTCTATCGTCAATCTGTTATATTCTCACGCGATTTTTCACCTTTAATTTACTCTCTCCTCAACGTCGAGTTTATTTCTTTGTTATCGCCCTGTCAATCACAATAACTTTGGCGGCATCATCCTTTATAAATGTGACATTCAACTTAACCAGTTTAACACGCTCAAAATTGGATAAGATTTTGAACGAATCATACCATTAGAGGATATAATAAATTTATATAAAATTCTCACGAGTCTCTAAATAAATTCATCTGACAAGTCGTCTAATAGTTCATGTCATCCAGTATGTTAATAAAAACTATAAACGCGAAATTTAGTGTAAACGTTTAAAACTGAGGTACGTAAATATTTGGGTGGTGATGGTAATATTTTTGAAACCACTCTTGACATACCACGTTTGAAACACACGTTTATAATTTATTACAAAGCTGGAACAACAAATTATTGGATATGATATTCATTGCAAAGAGTTTTGGTATAAATTAATATTCAGCTAGTTCTATTCCTTCCATATTATTAGCTGATATGTGAATTTGCCTGATATTTTATCGAATGGAAAAACGATAAATTAACTTACGGTTAATTAAGGGGTTTTACTTTCATTAAATTCCTTGACTGTTCAAATATGTTATTAATGTAGTTTATTTTTACTACGACTAACATTCTAATACATTACTCCGAAATAACATAAACTTACAAAATTAAAATTAAAATGCATTCGTTACTATGAAAATATTTCTAACATGATTTTAATTTCTTTCAATCAACAGCTTAAATTTGTTAGAAAATTAAGTGCAAGGTAGAATAAACACAAGGAAAAATTAATATTCATAAAAATATAAGAATTAAAAATTAAAATTTTGTCCTCAATTTTTTTTTTAATTTTTGAAAATTAATTGTAAGACATTTATCATGGAATAATGTCAGATGACAGTGAACCATATGTTCTTGAAACATTTGAATTTGAGGCCACAATAACTACGATGACCATGTGATTTTGTTTCTGTATCATCGAAGGAATAAAGTTTCGTCCTTTCTATATTATTACTTCCTGTTCAGGTAAGATCATTCACGAAACCAATTACAAAATATAGGAAAACATGGAACTTGAACTTTAGTCATTTCAGATCTCTTAATATTTTCCCTTCATTCTTTACTTGTATAACATATATAAATATGTAGATTTTATGGAATGTATAACATCAAGAAAGGAGTCCTTTTCAACTCTTCCTTAAAACTTTGGATATCAAAAGATTAAATGATATACTGCAATTTTATATTTATTCCTTCTATCCTCCCCCTCCCTCTATAGATAACAAATAAACGAAATGTGTCTCATTTCAAATAAGAAATTCATTTACTAATCATTTATCTCTGAGATCACTAAGAAATAATCCGAAAATAGAAATATCTTGGAGGGAGTCAACAGTCAAATCTCTGATACAAAAGAAGGCGTCTTGAAAGTATAATAGACAAGGGGAGAGTGATGTCATATAGATCCAGAGGTAAAAGATCCTTTGTAATAGGAGTTCACTTTCTTGGAATGTGATATGCTTTCGTTCTTACAAAAAGTCGGTTGGAAGGGAAAATGCAGAGATGATGAGAGAATTGCATGTAAATCATAACGCTTACGGTACAGATGCGTTGATTCAGTGAAAGAATGATAGAAGAAGATTACCTGAAAACTGACTAAATAAAACGAATGAAAATTTCATTTCATGAAATGAATTTTTTTGAAGATTATAATATTTCAACTATAATAGACCCATTGAGTGTTGTAATCATTGTAAACTGAATCAATCACCCTTTCATCAAAGCTGAGAAACACTGACAGAGCCAAGACAATACAATTTTGACGGGATGTTGCTTTTGTATTGTAAAGACCCACTAAGGGATTATTTTCATAATTCTGATTTTAAGGGGTGGATTGGGATGAAATTTAATATTTCAACTGTTACTTATTTGAGTGTATCTCACGAACTAATTGAAAGAAAATCTTGGTTTTGGAATACAAACCTTATTAATTCAAATATCTAAAAACGGGTCTCCGTTTTTTTGTACATTTCCTTTTAATGAGACCAGTGTGATACAAAGGTTAATACTTAATAAATAGATACGTTTCATAAGCAGAGTCGTTGCCATTTATTTCGGAACTTTAAGATCAGAATCTTCTATCAGACAAATATTTGGAACTGTGATTCATATTCATGTTTACCATTCTCATCGTATTCAACAATTCTATTATCGGGTTGTCATCACGAGACAGCGTGTAAATGAGTTGAACAAATCTCTTAACATCACATTTCTTATCATCACTGCGGTCTTACGTGAAATGAGAAAAGTTTCAGCTGGTGAACGTGCATTTTTTACATAATTTAATTTTTATGCTAGATATTTTCTCTTAAAAATATTTTTACAACACAAACTTAATAAATGAATAAATTTGTCATAAATTCAGTTATAAACTGCGAGTGGCCACGTGGAGGACAATAAACTAATTTTCTCTCCGAAAGCAAGCAAGGGACCAAACCAGTACCATCAATCCCCATCAAGAGCCCTAATGCAGAGAAAGATTTAACATTCCAGGACACGCAAGATGAGAAAAAATAGTTCGGTACGTGTTATAATATTAACACAATACCAAAAAATTTGTATTTTATATAATACCGAACAGTTATTTCACAAGTACGTATTATTATAAACTATACATTATTCGGAAATATCGTACCTATTAAAATAACTCTAAATTCGAAATTTATTTTAATAGACTTCGCCCCTAGACCTAATATAATCATCATTATAAATTTACATTTAATCCCATAAAAAACTAGTTATTATTACATAACTACATTAATTGTCAGAAAAACTTCGAATGTTTCCCTGTTCCGCGACACAAGGTCTCAGCATTTGATTTGACGTTGGGAATGAAATCACTATCATTTTTTTCTTAAAAACGTGCTATATCTAGAAACTAAAAGCAATTTTCCGTTCCCATAACTAATCCCGATAATATCCTATTTAGAGTCTGCACAAATGGTCCCAGACGGTAAGACAGTAGTCCAAAGAATTATCACACAATGTTCCCTATTCGTAGAGTCTGTTAAAATTGAAATTGACTTTATACGTATATTTACCGTAATATGGAATTTGAACGAATAAAAAGTGATAAATTGAAGGAATATGTCTACTTAACATTATGATTAAGGCGGGAAAGTTCTGGCGAAATACAAAGGACAGGAATGACACTAGTGCTATCTTGCGGTTAATTGGGATTCAATACTCTATAATAGTTCAAATTCTCACCATAGCGACACAGACATTCCCAAGGTTTGTGACGCGTTCAAAAGCAATATGGGAAGGTCTAGTACATACGATAATCTAGAATGATCTAGTAGGTCTTGTATTTTCTTCTTCTTCGTGTTGATTATGTTGTAACTAATTATTCAATTGTTGCCTTGTACCCGAGTACACCCGAATGACCTTCTGGCCTCACGCCGTCTCCGGGACGACGAGACGCTTCTAGTATCGTGGTCACATCTTCCTGAGCTGCGGTGCCACCGTTTGTCTCGACCCGACGCCGACGTCCGCATAATTACCGCTTCATTGTTGTAGACGCCGAATATTCATGCTCACGCTCATGACGATGACGATGATATACCATATGACGTGTTACCATCGACGGCGGCGCTGCTCTCGGCGGAGAGCGGAAGTGCTAGTGCGGGAAGACAATGGCGGAAGAGAAAGGCTAGAGCGGAGTTAGAGTAAGGGGAAAAAAGTGAGGCCGAGTGAAGGGGATGAATCAGGAGGTGACGAAGATATGAAAGTTTAACTTCATGAATAAGTGATGTAATAAAGCGCCTGAGACTTTGTTTTCCTTGTATTAGTCGTTAACTGGGGGATAAAATTTTGATGCGAATTGCAGATAGAAAAAGATATTGCTAAGTCAATAAATGTAAAAGAGATAGAATAGTCCATGTGTTTCTATTAACATCTATTTTAAAAAGATCTTGCCACCCTTATAGACCAACATGATGATACAACCCTTCAACAACGAATTTGAAAAATGTCTATAATGAATTGATGAATGCAATATTGACAAGTTAGCGACAATACAATTTGTATAGAAACAAACATTGGTATCATTAACGCACTGAAGAAATACTTTTTAGTCTTTATATTAAAATAAAGAAGAATCATAATCCCCTTATGTTGCTTCGAAACGAAAATCATTTACCCCTCATCATTGTGTAAAATCTTCCACTATGCCCTTTACTCGGCTAAGGGTTGGATGATGTTTCTACTCTGACAAATATCTGTCATGAGTTCATTAGAAATCAGCTGTCTTTTAGGATATAAGAATATAATATATTTTAAAATATTTAAATGCAAGAATTTGGTAATACGAAATACAAGCTAGTTGGTAATACGTCGATTTGCTTTTAACTATATTTCCTTTCAAGTAGAATTGTGCTTGTTACCTAATTTGATAGGTCATGTAATGGAAAGTATCCCATCTCCACGTCGTAATTGTTATCTAACAATTGTTTAAAATGTATCTTTAGCACATTGATACTAATAAATAAATGTGTAACGAGAAAGTGTTGCTGTCTGTTTGCTACCTGATCACTACTAACCACTGAACCGATCGTGATGAAATTGGGCAAGGAGATAGTTTATTTGTCCAGGACGATCATTCAAGTAGGTTAACTTTTCTTTTTTAATGAGTAATAAGAAAGACAGAAATGCTTTTTGACAATAAATGTCGATAAAATCGGGGAAAAAATTGTTACATTTGCTTACGCTGCGTAAACGGTTAGAGATGGGTGACAACTGTGAATAGCAATGTTGTTTACCTTAAAGGGTTCTTCAGAAAAGTCCGCGACAGCATATGTATCTCTACAAAAATTAAACTCAATTATCGGTAAACCATTATAAGGGGCGACCCGTGTCGTAGTGCCTAAAGTGCTCGCCTCCTACCTCTGATGCTGCTGGTTGAAATCCAAGCAGAATTCGTGGTGGGAGCCGAAGCAGGGTTCGCGGCAGGTTTTCTCGGGGTACTCCCGTCGCCCCTGCCTATCATTCTACCACAACATTCTCTCATCATCATTCACCATCTTGCCATTCATTCATCACCCGCCTCGCGGAGGTGCGTCAGGGAGGGCATCCGATACCATTGTAATTCCACCGCCATATCAAAAAGAGCCATCATATCATCCTCATCTCCGACCCTTAAAGGAGTTAAGGTTCACACATCACATCGATAAACCATTATTAAAATAGAAGTGTTAAAATTCTTCTTTTTAAGAGTAATTTAAGGAAAAAAATAATCACCATCAAATTCAATGGATTAATAATCTTTAAATCGTACAATGTCATCGAATTGTTTAGATGTTACAATCATTTTCATGAAATGGTGCAGCGGCGTCATGCCTCGGAAGTGAAAATTCGACCGACGCGGCTTACGCGAGATGATGTAGTGTTTTGTATTAAATTTATATTTTTATGAATTTGAAAAATTAGGGTGCTGAACATGATTTTAAAAACCAGTGAGTAAAATTAGTTTGATTTTTCCATGCAGATATTTTTTTCCTGAGTAAAAAAGGATTAGTGTAATGAAACCCGAGGCAACGCCATGTAATCAGGTAGTTAGATTATAAATAATTAACAAACTCCTTTAAAATGTGCTTAAGTTTCACCATAAAATGAAAGGTGATGACACCATAAAATTCAACACGAATAAAAAATTCTTGACATTCATTTCTTTCTTTCCACTCAACTCCGATGTTCAACCATCCGCTAACATCAATGTTCAAAGTGTTTCACGATTTATGAATTTTTTTAACTACATGATCTACAACTACTTTAAAGTATGAAAATAATTTCAACGTACAAAAAATTGCGCTTTCAGACTGGTCGTGAATAACTCCTAGAAAGTAACAATAAATTGAGAGAAAAATATACGGAAACATGTTTAAGGATTATTCGTTAACTGAACTTACTGGGAAGCAATGTTCAATGATATAAAATTATGTTAGTTACAGTAATTATTAGTAATATAACAATCATTTCTAAAAAAGAAGATAGTTCTCGCTTTTTTACTTTATAGATCTTTTATTTGTAAGAGTTAGTATTGCAGTTCTTTTATATGGATCCTTCGTCAAGTTCTTGATTATGCTAATTTGTTATACCAACGTGATGATTGATAGAGATAATTTGATACGATGACATAGAAATCCACGACTGAATCACGGGTTTCTTCACAAAAATGTGATTCTACTCATCAAAACACTACGACTTCGAGGTTATATAATTTAGCACATTTGCGGTTCTAGATGTAGAAACGGCAATTTCTATATATTTTCCCGGTAAGAAAAGAATTAAACGAAGGGAAAAGAAGTTACATAGATAGTTTTTTTGATCGTGGTCAAACATTCTCACCCCATGGCATAGGAACGAATCATTTTCATTATGTTTAATGGACTAACCTGTGAGAGATTGAACATTGAGAGGACAATTCTGTAAATATTTCGTAAAAATTAAGTGATCCTAATAGTTCGTTTTAGATCAAGTCCACCGCGACACGTGGCGCAACTATAATTTAAAATTACATTTTACGTTCATTTTTAGTGAGTATGGCGAGATTGGAAATCTATTACCTCACTTAAAAATATTCGTTTGTGTTGTTCGACTAGCAATGTTTTCTGGTTGCGTTCAGATGGCGACTTAATGACGATCGAACGATAATTGATACAAAAATTGTACAAACAATCATAGTATTTATAAAATGTGACCAAATAAATGCTGAAATTGTTTAAAACAAAGTTCAGAGTAAGAATATTCACGATTTTATGAGTTTTTTTAACATTCTATGTTCACTGTTTATTTTTTCTAGATTTGGTAAGCAAGATACAATTTACTGGCATCAAATCTTGTATATATATTTAGGAAAATGTTTTAGTTATATCCATTTACAACAATGACAATGATTAATAAATAAAAAGTGGATAGTAGATTGAATTTGCCAAACCTTTTCGTAGGTTTTCTAATTTTTCTTCCCAAATGTACTACTTATTTTTTCAGAAAATAGTGATTCAAGTTTTTAATAATTCTTTTCCTGTTTTTGGACGGTTGTCTTATTAGTCCATCCCATTAAGACAATTTATAGAAAATTGAATGAAAAGATAGGTGTGCTTTTCAACATAACTTATTGAGATATGTGATACTCTTTTTCTTTTCTATACGATTTGATTTTTTTAAAAATATTTTTGTCATGGTCGATCGTCTTATGTCATTTCTTTCTTGAAGTCATAATGAAACAGAACAAAACGATAATATGTACGTGTGTGTGTGTGTTTCTCTCACGGACAACTTAATGATGCTTGCTTGCTCAAGGATGGTTTCATCCAAGGATTTATTTATTCTTGCTACTGAAGTTGAAACTCAAAATTGTGTATACAATCAAGTTTTGAATTAAAATAGTATTGTTATGAGTTTTTAAATTAGAATAGTGCACATTTGTTTTTAGAAAACAGTAATTAAATTTATTTTGATCTAACAATATAGTTAGGTTTTGTTTTTTTCCTGAGTAAAAGAAGATAGGTCTAACAAGATAAAAGATTGTGAAATAAATAAAGAAATTTTATTCTCAAAAATGGGCAATACCGGGTAATCAGCTAGTGTCATTATGAACAAAAAGTTAAAACTACGATTGAATATTAATATGGAAAGGAATTATCCTTATTCCTCAAAATTGTTCGCATTGATATCATTTTTTTATAAGATGAGAAGAAATGACTTAAATTAATGTGAAACGTATGGAGGTTGTCACCGAATCCAAGTTCTCCGTAGAAAAGACATTTGTTTTAATAAATCACGGAACAATTTGCTTCAGTAGAGACAAACTCGTCAGCAAATTCAGTATAATGTGTATTAATGCGGCACTCATTGGCTCCTGTATACACAATAAAGCACTGATGATTCGACAACATGCCATTCTAAATTTACTAAATGTAATTGGAGAACAACGATAAAGCACATGTTCTTCACGTAAAATATTTGTGCTATACTGAGCTATAGTTTTGTCAATTATGGAATGCTCGAACCAACGTATGAAAGTGCTGTGTTCGTAATGTGTTCAATGGACGAGAGTCCAAAGCTTCAATAAACATCTATGCTTAATACCACTGTGAAATTCGTGAATATACCAGTCAACTGTGAAAAAGTATCGTTGAAATGACTGCCTAATATATTCCATTAAGCTGAATGTGTGTAAACCGAGTCGGATTTATAAAGAAAATATTCATTACACGTGCGACCTGAATTCCGGTGGAAATAATGGGTGCGATTCGTACTTGCAATTGCTCTGGTTATTACGTGCTTCAATACATAAAATAACACCCAATTTACAAAATTTCTCTGACTACGATATGATCCTTTCAATCACAAGTTCTCCCTTCTAAAGATTTTTTTTTAATTTAATATTTTAACACGTTTTAAAGCTAGGTTTAAAATATATTTTCTATAACATTCCTTCTTTTTATGTATGTATCTCGTTTCGGCCAGTTAAGGACCACGAATGACGAGTGCCAGTAAGGCTCAGTTTTTGTGTGAGAGACAACGTGAATTTTACCGAGATCGGAAGGACAGCGTCTAGATAGGATCCAAATGGCTGTATCCGAGAATTACAACTGCGGTTCTTAGTCGCAGAGGGCGGTTGTTAGCCGCAGGTTGAACTTTTCATACTGAGATATGGAAATGAAAAGCTACAAATTTTATCTTGCCCCACATGGAAATTGAACCCGGGATGACTTGGTGGTGAGCGATTACCCTGACACCGTTGCCACAGAGGGGACTCCTTTTTATATTAGATTGAACTTACTATGAAACTATTACGATATTTAGGGCAGATATCGTAACATATTATAAGTAAACACTTAAGTGAACACTTGTACTCATTCGCAATCCAGAAATCACACTTAAGGAATCACCCATTGCTATAAGTGCGGGTTGGCGCCCACTTAAATGGACCTTATGTGAAATACGCTCGCGAGAAAACCGGTAGACATTGTGTTCTAGTTTCATAGTAAGGCAGATGTTTAAAAATACATGATGAATTCGGGGAGTTTGAAAAATTTCACGAAGACAGTATTCTAAAAGTGCTGAGGAGATACATCCGAGATTTGTATTGCTTTGAGATTCTTTACAGCATGATCATTCGAATACACTTAATTCTAGTACAAAGTGAGGTTATGTGACCAAAACACACGTTTGAATATACATATAATTGGATTTTTTTCATTTTTTATGTAATAAAAATTAGATGCGGAGCGAACTCAAATTGTTCTACTATAATGCATTTATAAAATACAAATGCAAAATTCTCTGAATTTTTAGTCATACTAATAAAATAGAGTTTTGTCAATTTTAAGTGTGACTAAAAATTTTAATAACAATTTAAATAAACAAAAATTTATTTATGGGACACAAATAAATAATACTGTAAGAATACAGAAAAAATAAAAAAAGTAGAACTGAACCACAAAATGTCAAAAAATTGCCACTGGAAGCAACAAAAACATCTGAATATTTTGATGACTATCGCTGGATTTGACTACTTTTGATAATATTTCTATAGCCGTATTGTACCTTTATTGTTACGTCAAGTTAATTATTTTGGTTACCGGTGTCATTGTGTGAGTGTCGTAAGAACTGTCCTTCAATTCTAATTGAGGGTTTCTTTGACGCTAGAGACGTATGTCAGTGCAACCAACAGACTAAATCCATGGAATGCTTGAACCACGGCATCCAACAGCAGTGATGTTTACTCCTAGGTCAGAAATAAATTACATTTACTTCACTTTACTACGCTTTGACCTTAGCCAAACGGCTGAGAAGCGATTTATGACTTACTTGATTTTCGTAAGCATAGTAAACTAAATATCCTGAATATATATAAATCAAATAAGTTATAAATCGCTTCTCAGCCGTTTGGCTATATATTCATAGGCGGGTCTACATATTCTTAATTATTTAAATTTTTTATAATTTTTAATTTTTTTATATAATGCTCAAAAACGAGTCGAGAACATCTCTCACAAATCATCTAGTTATCACACAAAAGTCATGGAAGTGATTCCAAACGAAGATATGGTGCTAGAAACATTGCACGACTAGTCGTTTTTCACGACCGCTGCCATAAAACAAGAAAGAGGTAGCGGAGTCAAAGGAATCGCATCTCAATAGTACTTTTTCCTCAAGGCGTCGGGCGAGTGGAGGAACGTCTGCAATCCAATGCGCTGCACGGGATACAAAGCGCGTTCAGTTAAAACGTAAAGTATGTCACAAGGATTTCATGCCAATCTCAGATTCTAAAAGAGTAAGTTATAAATACCGACCTTGCTTCTCGTTCATGTGAAAGAGCGTTGTGTTTTATACGAGGGACATCAAATCTCGCATATTAGAGATCCTTTCCAAAAGTATTCCCAACTAAACACTTCCGATGATAATGCCAATGACACAGACATGTTGGACCATTTATCATGTACTCGGGGTCGTTTCTTGTGTTCGAATATTTCTATTAATATACCAAGATATATCTTTATAAATTTAAAATCAAAAATGACTTAATGAAGAAATTTTAAAGGAAAAGAATCGATTTGAATGGAATGGACTTCAAAAGGTATTTGGAGAATCAGTTTATGGTTTAGAAAAATTGACACAACAATTATACCTATAATTAATTATGAGAATACTGCCAAAGAAAAACAGTTTCACTTCGAATCTACAGATTCTATGACCCAGCACACAAAATTCTTTACTTTTCCAATTGTCAAACATTTTTGCGTTCACTTTTTGATTAATAATAATTCAATGGAAAACAAGATTGTAACTGGTCAAATCACAGAAAAAGTGAACAAATGTTCCGTTACATTTCATGCACATTCGTCTGACAGTTATTTGGTGCGCATTTCTACTCGATTGGCGAACTTCTGCCGTTCATACAAGAACTAATTGCTCAAGAGAAGCACTCCAATGAAGCGTCAAGTGATGATGTGATCGAGTATCTGACGCGAAGTCGAATATTTTTGAACAATGAATGAGAGTATACAAAAAGTGTTTGTAAAAACAATTCAGTAAATTGGCCACGAAGTGGGGTAGAAAATTGACGATAAATGAGTGATGGATCTCTCGTGCTTTATCTATGTTCATTGAAAGCACACACATGTCAATAAAGTTTATGATAAACAGTTTTGTAGGACATACATATGTCGCTGCCTATGAATGTTATGCAAATAAAATTCTACCAATTTTATATTTTGTATTCTAGAATGTAAATGTTTAAATTCATATACGGATGAACAGACCTTATGGTCTGAGCCTCTCAAAAATAGAGACACTTATTGCTATTATTACTATTACACTTATACTTCACTTCTTACATGATTTAGTTTGTGGTAACGGTTAAGTCCAGGTTCCAACATGAAATCAAAGTGATTTCGCATCGGTTTACTTTTCAGTACTTTTAGATTTCTTGCCAAAAAATCATTTTATAGATTTTTTATCAAAAAATAACATCCTCTCTGACGATCAGGACGGTTTTCGGAAATATATTTCCACTATCAGCACCATATTTTCTTTCATAAACGATGTTACCACATCTCTTGTCTATGGAGAAAATCCTAAGACAGTTTTTCTTGATTTATCTGAAACGTTTGATGACATCGATCACGAAATTCTCCTTTCATATTTGCATTCGTTTGGACGTGAATATTTCGTGAACTTGAATATCAATACCTAACATTCTATTTAAAAGTTAGGTATCAACCGATCAAAATATCATATAGTAAAAATAAAGTACTTCAACATTTGCTTTCAGAAACAAAGCCACTAACTAGCGGAGTTCCCCAAGGTTCAATTCTCGGCCCTATACCCTTTTTGTTGTATGTGAACGACATGTCATCCTCCACATCAGATTGAAAAATGGTTCTTTATACTGGTGATATTAATTTACTATGTAAACACGTCAACGTTCAAAACGTTTTGTCCTACCTCTCTGGTTCCATGAAAATCGTCTCATTCCTAACACTTACAAAACAGTGTCTATGACATCACAATAGTATCACAAACTATTTATCCCTCGTTTTTCTTTCGTTAAACGGAACGCAACTAAAAACTGTTAAGAAAACAAAATTATTATTCAAGGCAACCTCAAATGGAACTATAACGCTGATAATCTTAATTCCCAATTACGCATATTGTTTAACGCTTTCTGAATCTTAGTTAATGTTGTTAACCCACATATTTCCTGTTGCGTCTATTTTGCAAACGTTTACTCCCACTTACGATACAGCATTATCCTCTCGGGCAATTCCGGTCAGAGCATCCAAACTTACTTCAAATAAGGATTATTTGTAAATCTAACCCCCAAATCTCTTGTAAACATTATTTAGAAAAATTAATAAATTAAGACTTCCCTGAATTTACATTTATGAAACGGATGTGTTCGTTAAGATCGAATTACTAAAGCGTCACCCTTGCGTCATACAAAACTCTCTAGTTCATGAACACAATATTTGCAATAAGCATAATATTCATCGTCCTAGAAAGTCAACCGCTCTTTGCTGAAAAAGGCCATATCATTCGGGAATCTTTCTATATAATTCCCTTCCCAAAGACATAAAATATATTATTATATTGAATCTCTTCAAAGCCGCTGTTAAAAGCTACCTACGAGAACATCACCAGCGCTTCTACAATGTAAAAGAATTTATTGATTGTAATGAAAGTTAAATTCGTCATGAACTTTATCACACCAATGCTGTAGTTCTTTCAAAATAACATAATAATTTCAAAACTATTTTCCAGCATGCTTGTATTGTGTCTTATTATTCATATAAGTTTAGTTTTATCGGTACTCAACCTCGACACTGTTGTGAGTATTAATTGAGTAGTCTCATCCCGACTCGTGTTCCGGCGGGTAGATGAGGACGTTTTATGAAGACTCTTGCCTGGGGACTGTTAAATTAAAAAATATCGAATGGAGAGCTATTTAAAAAAATACGATTTATAAACAATATTTTCAGAATAATCATAGTTTATAATAATATTTACTTTAGAAATGACTTTGTTTTATTAAATATAAATTTGTTGGTATTCTGTTAATATTAAAACACGTATTATTACAATATTTTTATTCTTATCTTAGAAGTGTGCTGAAATGTTCAATCCACCTCTGCCTTAGGACCCTTGATCAGAGTTGATGGGATGGTCCCTTGCTTGCATTAAAGAGAAATTTGTGATATTTGAAAGAGAGTTTGAGGGCCAATCATTAATATAATACTGGCCGAGAAAAACCGCCGATCGCGTCTAGATAGCTGTAAGTTACGTTGAGTTACTTAAAGACACAGAATCCAACGTTTCGAATAAGTTTTTCAGTTTAGTCCATACAATCCAGGTGCACTTGATGTGACCCATATAATCCATACTAATATATAACTGCGTAACGCGAAAGTGTGTCTGTCAGTTTGATACCTGATCACGATTAAACTAATGAACCGATCGTGATGAAGTTTGGCAAGGTGATATTTTAGATGTTCGGAATAAACACGGGCTAAATTTTATTTTTAAAATGTGTGATGAAAAAGATAGAAATGGTTTTTGACAATAAATGTCGATAAAGTATAGAAAAGATATTTACTTATGCTGCCTAAACGGTTAGAGATATATGACAACTATGAAAGACAATATTGTTTGTCTGACAGAGTTATACAAAAACGTCCGCGACTTCATGTGCCTATCTACAAAAATTAACCTAAATTATTTATAAAATGTTATTAAAAATAGAAGTGTTAGAATACTTCAATTTTAGCGTATAATTTAAGAACGAAAAAATCAATCATGATCATTTAATAGATTATTTCTTTGTACATTTAAAAAAAAGAAAATTCTTTAAATCGTAAAATTTGGACGAATAGTTTATATTTAACAAGAATTTTAATGATATGGTGAAGTTGCGTTACTCCTCGAAAGCAAAATTAGACTGGCGCGGCTCCTGCAAGATGGTGTATTGTATACAGTCAAGTTTTGTATTATTATGAATTCGAAAAATTATGATATGCATATGCTTTTAAAAACCAGTAAGTAAACGTATTTTGATCTTAGAATATAGGCAGATTTTATATTTTCATGAGTAAAATAATATTACTGAGTCTAAAAATTATCCTAGGCAACGTCGGGTAATCAGGTAGTGTAAACATATTTAGTAATTTTGGGAAACATGCTAGTGAATCTATAATATTGACTAGCATGGTGTGCGTCATTGACAGCATAATTGTTTCTGTATTCTTTCATAAATCGATTAATGTAAACTATTGAGTGTCTAAATAGTTAGAAATTGTTTTGATATTGTCCATGCCTCCAACAGGAGGTGCTCTTCGTCGACTGGCTTGTACACAATGCTTCCTGGAATAGAGAAAGCGAGTGCCATGTTCGCCAGTTACTTAGGCACTCTTTAATAGTTTATGAGAAGCAAAGAGGAGGTAGGAAGAAAGTTTGCCTTATTACATTCGTCGCCTATATGTGTCTGCCGATCCTGCGTTCAAACTACCGAGGAATCAGTGTTTACTTGGTTGTCCATGGTACTAATCTCCAGTGGAACCATCACCCACCAGAGGAACTTTCGTTCTCCTCACATGTACTTAAGCTATCAAATTGTTCCAACAATATTTACTACTTTTTACTGAACTGACAAAATCTTTATTAAGAATCCTTCAACATTTTGTATCAACTCGTAATTATCATTTCCATGTTATAGGGACTTCGTTAGTTTCATTAGTTTCGAAGAACTTTTCTTTACGTTTGTCGTGTTTTCATCAAAATAGTTTCACATCTGAGCGGTGGCTTTGTATTATGGAATTGTAGTAGTGATTTTCCTGATACGGTTGAAAATGATGTCTATTTTAGGGAATGTAAAACTGGACGGACCGCAAGAAATTTGGAGACATCTCTTTACTTCCACTATCGAATAAATGAATTTCCACTTCCGACTATTAAAACAGTTCTTTTCCTGGTCCTCACTTATCTCAAAGATGGGAGAAAATAATCCGTTCTGTTTCGAGCTTTCACCATTTTTCTCAGCGGATCGTGACAAGGAGTATCGAAGAGTCGACGAAACATCGCTTCTCGGCACGCACGCCGCCTGGAGTCGGGAGCACTCTGGTGGCGATGGGGCACGAACCAGCGTCAAGACAGTGATTGATGATCCCTGGTGCGAGTGGGTGTCCCTGCACCAGGCGAACGCTATTCGCCACTTCCCATTGAGCACTTTGATGTTCGACAGGAACATGGTGCGTCCTTTACTACAATTGGGACTTTCACTCGAAGTACGTGAGGCGAGTGTTTACACGAATGTACATTAATTGAGATTGAACGATCAAATTTAAATATAATAACACAATTCCGTGTAATGAGAAAAAGATATACTTATTATTTAAGAGAAGCAGGACACACTTTAACAGCACTTCCCAACTATCTCTCTCTGCTAACAATGAGTCAAAAAGAATTAATGAACTGCATAATAAAAATGTAACTGATTTTTGAAGTAAGAAAATATGATTAGGCACTAAAAATGCTTCATTAGGTGGTTACACACGAAACACGAGAGAGAAATTTATCGCTAGGTTTGTCGAATCGTAGAGATAAATTGGAGCGTGTGGGGTGCACTAGCGATTCGAACAATTCAGCGATTTATTGCAGAAAAAAATCGAGAGATAAATTTTTTGGCTGATTCACACAGAGCAATTTATTTGTAAACTTTTAACGCCAGACAAATATGTGAAGCCGCGTCTTGTCAGACGACGGGGATGTATGACAGCGGGGGAGAAGTATGAGGAATAGAAAATAATGTTTGATCTACTCTATATGAATTTCCAGACTATATCATAGTTCTATAAACAAGAATTAGCTACATTCATATATCAAAATAAAGGAGAAAATTATATTCAAAATATTTTTGGGATCTTTTTCTTTCTTTTTAACAGATAATATGATTATTATAATGCAGGATTATCCCGAACTCATGGAAAAAACTTTAAAGTTTACAGGTTACTGTAACGATCATTTGTGCTCCAAGTGACGCAGTAAGGCGTCTTGCTTATGCAACTTTTCATAACTCTATTTTCAATCTGAGTAACAACAACTGTATTTCTCATCATAATCTTGCTACCAGTATATCCAGACGTCGGAAGAACCAAAACAAACACACGTTTCTTGTCCCTCGATTTTATTGCAATGATGGACCTCGGATCTAGAAGGTTGGAACTGCATGTTTAATTACCAGACGAAACGTATTTGACATGCACTGCGCAGTGTCCCTGTGCAAACTGATAATACGTATTTAAAATACAGTTAAGTTTTGAGCGCCACAAACGAAGGAGTTAACATTATGTATTATAGTTTGGTGATTGTGACACCGGCTCAATACAGGAGTAAATCACACTGTTCATTTCAGTATGGTATGTCTATAATTTTCGAAACATTTCAAATTTATCCTTCTTCGTTTATTTAACATTTAACTGAATGAATCCCTCTATAAGTGGAACACTCGCGTACTTATTTAAATTTGTGAACATATATTAGGATTATTTTAGTTCATCGTTTTATCGTTGTATGTTTCTTCGATTCTTCTTTCTCGTATTTATGTGATAAAGGCGTTTTTAGCCCCAATACATGCTTCATGTTTTGATGTTTATACTAATGGTTTGTTTTATTGTTTTATGAAAATGCACTTTAGTTTTACTATTTTTGTATTTTTAAGTAACATTTTATACCAACTGAGCACACTCAGCTTTTGTCGCGTGAATTCTGTAATATGCCTCCATTTTATTCTCATATCGACATTGGTATGCACTCAAAATGTTATCCAGTAATGTTGGAGATTTTAAATATAAGTGTGTATCCTCTGTTCCTAATTTTCACAGATAATTTTGAGAAAACATTTTTAGAAAATTGCCAATTTCCCATTTCACATCCTTAGGGGTGAATGTTTGTAAAATCGTTTCTTAGCGGATATTTTCGATATTTTTTCCGTGTCATCCTCTTCCCAACTCTCCTTTGCGGGTGTCGTGCATTTCTGTCGGGGAACATAATGTCATTGGAAATACGATTATTCATCTAAAAATACACAATAACCATGAACTTGACTCTAATATCGGTCTTTTTACGTTACTTTTACGTCTCGCCCTTTCCACCACCAGCTCAAAGAATACAGTGCTCCTTAGTAATCATAACGAAATTGGTAGTTGAAACATCTCGTCTACCTTAAAACTATGTATGAGATGCATTATTTAAATGTTTTAATATTATTTCTCAATTATTTTTATTTCTATTATTTTTCAATTATTTTTATCTATAAACCCACTTCAATCCCCCACCCCCACTCGAAGGGTTTCACGAAGGCTGAGTTCAGACTTACACGATATCGGGATTTCGCTATCAACTCAGCGAAGCCAAAATTATGTACTCGTCAGTGGTAGTCATGTTGGACATATTTTTCATCGCATCCCCTTCTCTAGGGGTATTGGAGTTTATACGGACTGCTTGTAAAGTTTAACGTCTTCGAGAATGTCACTACTAATTTCAACGGCCCCCAAAACTACGATCTCAACTCTATTATCGGTCACTTTCGATTATTTTCATATTTCGCTCCTTCTCAGTCCCAACACCAAAGGTGTCTATTCCTTATAGGGGGTGATCGTGTACTTATTTGGCAATGAGGGTGTCACTTCACACCAGCGGTCCCAAGAGTGATTTATTGAACACTATTATCGGACGTTTTCTTATTATTTTTACCTGTACTTCATTCGCTCCTACCACAGGGATGCTAGGGGTATATTATCAGCAACGTGGACTGATTGTTCACGTACAAAGCACCGGGGATGCTTTTATCCATCTCAACGGCACCGAAAAGTATGGATATATATAATTGTAATTAACTACGACGATGAAAGACGGTACCTCTCTCCGTCATTACATAGGAATCATATCATTAAAGGATTTGAGAAAAGACAAAGAGAAACCTGTATCATGACGGGGCTACAGAGAACGTTGACACAAGGTAAAGAGGGCAAAAATGTAAATTTAAACAACAACAAAATATTTCTTATTTTATATGGCACACGTCTACACTTCCATTATGTTATGACAGATAAATAGCTAAAATTTAATGGCGTTGGACACATCATTCAGTCAGAAGAAGAAAAACAAAATCATCTTCCCTTGATGTGAATATCTTGACTCTATGAACATAAAATACCTTCGAAGAGAAACGATGATCAACAACTCCAGACGTATTTCTGTAGTTGACTGACTTATAACGCTTGTATTCAATATTAACTCTTTTTTAAACTGGGGATTGGCGGGTGGAAACGATTTGATATTAAATATTACCTTTCTTGTATAGATAAATGGGTCATAACGCAAAAAATTGATCAAAACCCGACATCGTATTATCACACAAAACACTTATTTTCAAGCTTCTCTAAAGTTTGTGATACACGTATTTGTGAATTGATTTTGGAGTTAATTTTGCGTAGAAGGATTTACAATATTTTCCAGGTATGCAATATCGTCTTTGAAGGTGAAATATATCTGAATACAGTGATCATCTATCCGATCACCGTCCAGCAAGACTTTGCCCAAATATTCTGTGGCATGTCCAGTCCAGGAACCCGTCGGATAGCATTGGAAGAGGGAAGCAGCTGTTGACCCCCTTGCAGGGACAAGGGAAGGGAGCTGTTCGCGCGGTTTGCATGCGGATTGCAGGGTTTGCATGGAGGCCGAGAGGGTAAGCGTGTCGGCTGTCAGCTGGCGACAGCAGTTTCATCACGTTCTCCCCAAACTCCCAGCGCCATCCCACAGACACCCTTCTGTCTGACGGTTGTGTACTGAAAGCATAGGATTCCATCTGACCGACGAAAGAGTCGTACTGGGAATTGAGTCCAGCTTACCGAGTAGATCTCGGAATTATAGGCACCAAAGAGAGACAAACTACTTTCACAAAATGATGAAAGAACGCACAAAATGATTTTTTTTCAACTAAGGCTCTAGAATTGGCATTGACCAAAATATTTAAATTACTCTAAAAAAATTCTACAAGAAATTGAAATAAATTGTATTTTTACTTTCACAAGTTTTAAGAAAAGCTACTTATTTGTTCCGTAATCAGCAGCGTAGTATGCTACCAAGATATTTATTCCATATTTTCCACCTTAGTGTGGGTTTTATGCGTCGTAATTAATTTAGAAACTGATGTGATTTTAGGAGCTAACTTAAACTTTTCTTGCCATCGTATTCTGAAAGTCGCTTTATTTACCCGAATAATTACTTTATCACCTGAATTATTTTAGGATTTTTGTCCATTACACTCCCCTATTTGCACTATTTCTTCCTCATTCTTTATGTTTGGTGTCAAATGTAAATGAGGTGTCAAATGCAACGAGGACTCGTAATCAACAACTAAAATAACATACGCTTGTCGTTCATATCACATTAATTCTCAAATTGAACTAATTTTAGACACACATAGTTTAGAAACGCATTACAATAATAATGAATTACCCTCTCAGAACATTATTAAATACTTTAAATTGTTCGTATTTGTCATGATTCGTAAATAAATATAGTTTCTTTCAGCATTCCCCAAATGCAATTAAATATGTATTTCTCTAAAAATGTAGAGGTCCACTCAGGAGATCAAAAGACATTCTTGGAAGTGACTGGAGTGAGGAACAACAGAGAAACTTCGTCCATTGTCCGCCAAGAACAGTGGCTGTGTATTTGCAGTCCAGAGACATATCTTAGCGGTGTCCACGATAACAGCAAACTTTGGCTCAGGGTGCTGTGAAGATAAGGTCGACTCACCGCAAAGATGACGCGCTCTTGCCCTTTGGCCCCTTAAGACCACTTAGAAGCCGAGCGCCTGTTCGCCAAGGGGAGTTTGTGACAGTGTACTCAGTAAGTGTGACTGCAACTTCAGCTATCTTCGTGTGAATTTACCAACAAATTTAGCAACGTGTGAGCAACAAAATTAAAATTAGTTATTTGATGATTTTTATCTTTTCAAGGACTAATGTATAATAAAAGACGAATTTTTAAACCGGTCGCTAAAAAGTTATTTTATTACAAAGGTGGAGGCTCTGACTATTTAAAGTAGTATTCCTACTAGCACATTATGCAATTCAAACAAAGAAACCCCAATTTTGAAATAATTAAAGACTAAGTTATGCCCAAAAAATTTGGTAGGTTAGTGAATAAAATTTTTAAATTAAAAATACGGTTTCGCTAACTTGATGTCTCCTATCGTAATCCTACCCTGTGTCGCAAGTAAGTTTCGCAAACCGAAAACCATATTGTAAAGAGACTTATTGATTATAGAATTATATTTCACGCATGAATGTTTCCTTTCACAGATAACTTTTATAAATTTCTTTACCTTTCATTTATGTACGCCATCAACACTATTCATTATTGTAATTCATTGGTCTATTTTCTTACGGCACCAGGGAACACTCATTAATCAAAACGCATGTCTTTTTTATAAGTAACATGGTTGCATTAGAGGTTACATTAATATATTATTAATACGATATAAACGAACTAATTAATTAAGTTGATCATAAAATCTACGATACTCTTCACATATTATTTTCAAAATCCATAATTGCAAAGTGATATATGTTTCTTTTGTTTCTCTGATTTATCTTAATTTTTGTTTCGCTTTCATGTGTCGGAAAAGAAAAAAAATTTCAGTAGTTAACAATCTCTTTACCTCTCCAGATATTTTCATTCTTTTCCAAGCTCTTTAGTATTCACAGTTCAATTTATGTTCTAGAACTGTAATGGAGCGACAATCAAGACAAAAACGCTCCAAGTAATTTGTACAGTACAGCATCCATGATTGCGTGTTAAATATGCGAATGCTTCCATTATCGCGAAGGTGGCGGAGTGATAGTGGTACCCACCATGGTCAACGTGAGCACAGCGAGGAGTATCGGTTTGCGTTGATGAATGAAGCCTCGCTCCACGACGAGCTACTACAGCACAATCGCATTATAGGGGCAGTGATCTATTTCCATCACAGTATGGTGCTTACAGGAGGACGTCGTTGACAGAAAGTTACTGAGTTGCAGACGTAGATAGTGACCTCTCTAATAGATAAACTATAAGAAGGAAAAGTAAATCTCGGCGGACGATAGGTAAGGTAAAGGAGAGAGAAATAAAGTGAAAGGAAAGTAAAATGAAGTATCATAAGACAAAAGAGAGGGAAAATAGAAGAAGAGACTAAACGAGAAAGTTGCAACAAAAGAAAGAAGTAAAAGATGTTAAAGATCAAAACGAAGTGAGAAATCAACTATAATAAGTAAAACGCATAAGTAATATATCTCATAACAATCAACTGGTAATCGAACGGTGTTCTCAATTGGTTGAGGTTCCACGAGTGGATCTTCCCTGAAGCCGAATGTTTTGGGGTTCGTATTCCGGATAAGTCATAATCACCACGAGTTGTCCGAGTATTATAAATACGTGACGCACACGAATGAGACAAAGCAAAACCATTAAGTTATGATTTTAGGCACATCTTCATAAATCCTGAGACCTCAAGTGCATGTAGTGATTTCCGGAAAATAAGAACTCACAAAAAGAAAATTCATGGAAGAACATCTTAAAACACAGAAAAGGTGATAGTAAAGCCGTGAAAAATATCACTCGCTGAACCATTAGGCTAATAAATGATTAGACAAATGAACGAATACACTTGAGCGCGGCGAGGATAGTGGTAATTAGCGTAATGAAGTACGACGCCAGTAAGCGATGAGATGGGTGATCCATAAAGTGAAAGAGCGTTCAAGCGACTAGCAAATTAGAAGATTGAGCAATTAGACGAATAAACGTGCCGCGCACTAAGTTGCTAAGTGAAAGATAGAGTAAATCGAGTGTCCAAGTGGAAATTGAAGGAAAAGATTCAGAGAGGAGAAATGTCTGGGGAGTTCAAGAAATAAATCGAAGAAAACTCATCAATACAAGAAATTCCACGATTATTCCAAAACAAACATTTTTCTTTTTTAACTTCGGCATCACCGATTTCGATTTCCACACGATATCAACTAATAAAACAACCGTTAATTGAAACAATAACATCCCCCTATCACGAATATCTGAACAGGATGAACAATTTGTTCAATAACCTACTACATATCAACGCAATTGATTATTCTACAAAATAGTTCATACATCAGGCATTGATAGTACGTCAAACAGAGAGAGAGAGATCATTTATCGAATACAAGAGGTCCGCAGAAGTGACGGCTGGAAGTTCATGACCAGAACAACGCTCGCTTTCGCAGCTCATTTGTTCCACGGCGTGACTTATGATCTGTCAGTGTTGTTGTTGCTGACAAATGGGAACAATTCATTCAACGCGGAGCATTAAATGTATTATGGTGAATGCATCTGCAAGCCATTACAATTAGGAACGAGGCAATGCAAAATAAACAGTCGCCATTTTGCCGAAAAAACAACAAAGAGTTTTAGGATAGAATTATATTTTTAACAGACATTCTCATTACCTTGTATTTAACTTTTAATGGGACCCTTTGTAAAACTGGCAACCGATTTCCGAGCTAAACGTATTTAGATGTTTGGTACCGGTGAAAGTGAATTCAACATTATTTAACGTAATATTAAAAATATTTGGTAGAATCATCCTATGGAACATTACTGGGCATTGTAAAACATATTCATATCTTAAGACTTCACCAATTGTGATATCTGAGTGAAGGAAAACTAGTAAACTAATTGTTCTTAGAACTGAAATTTTACTTATATATGGAAGGAAATTAATTTACTTCAGGAGAAAGACATTGTTTATTGAAGAAGTTAAACACCTGTATTTTTGTTTTGTGGGGTTTTACGGCTCGTCGACATCAAAGTCATTGGAACCCTAAAAACTTGTACAGGTAGGGAAAATGCAGTTACGCACTAGGGAGAGGCAACATGACTCTCCCCGCGTGTATTGTTTTTAAAACTAATATTAAATTCTTCATTCACTTTCTTATAGAGAGTTGCAATGGAAGAGACTTTTGGTCATAGACAAATCATCAATAATCCATACTAATATGCGTGACGCGAAAGTGTGTTTGTCCGTTTGCTACCTGATCACGATTAAACCGCAGAACTGACCGTGATGAAATTTGTAAAGGATATAGTTTAGATATCTTGGATGAACATATGCTTACTTTTATTTTTAAATGTGTGAAAAGAAAGATAGAAAGGTATTTTGACAATAAATATCGATAAAATCGAAAAAAGAGAGTTATATTTGTTTATGCTGCCTAAACGGTTAGAGATAGGTGACAACTATGAATTGTACTATTGTTTGCCTCCAAGAGTTCTACCAGAAAGTCCCCGACAGCATATATCTATCAACAAAAATTGACCTAAATTATTGATAAAACATTATTGAAAATTGAACTGTTAAAATACTTTATTAAATTGAAGTATTTTAACAATTCAATTTTCAATAATGTATTTCAAAGGGAAAAAATTAATCATTATATTTAATGAATTATTTTTGATTTGTGCATTTAGTAAAGATAAAAAGCATCTTTACATCGTAAAATTTCGACGAATAGTTAAGATTTTACAGGAATTTTGTTGAAATGATGCAGCGGTGTCATGCCCGCGGAAGTGAAAATTCGACCGGCATGGTTTCCGCGAGATGGTGTAGTGTGTAGTCACGTTTCGTATTAAATTTGTATTATTATGAATCTGAAAAATTAGGACGCTGAACATGTTTTTCAAAACCAGTAAGTATTTTGATCTTACAATTGATTTCTTCAATGGATATTACTCAGAATTTTTTACCGAATAAAAGAAGAGGAGGTTAAGAAACTTCCCGAACAAGGTCAGGTAATCTNATATATATATATATATATATATATATAATTTGTGTACTTACACTTGTGTAGGTTATAACGTGTACCTATGCACGAGTAAAGAAAGGTTAAAACTTTGGTCATTTTCATCTCATGTGATGACTACGGTACTTATCACAAATCTTTGTAATTCAGAAAGAAAGCAGAAAATAACATCCACATGACAAACATGGTTGTTTGTTCTATCATCTAGTGAACTTGGTTCGGTTAATCTCATCCAGAATCCAAAATGAACCCTCTTTGACGCTCTCATAATTTTTTGAAATATTTATTCTAAATAGAAATTAGCCAACAAAATATATATTGCAAATATTTTTTAATCATCTGTATTATCGTAACAATGTAATTACATTTGTAGACAAATCGCATGTAAATTAATTTCTTCTTTTGGACTTTGTTGTTGAAGGAAACATTCGGTTAAAACTTATACATCTTGCAAAATGAATATTTACTTTTTGCTTTTCCGAGAAACCATTTTCATAGCTCGAAAATAAACTATGCCAAGAAGGTACTAGAATAGTCCCCTGTGATAATCCATAAGAAAACCAATTAATAAAACTGTTAAAGGAATACAATGTCGTTTTCAATTGAAAGTTAACAAAGTTACCTATCATACACACAACATCTTTAAGTCGAAACTTAGATAAAAATACTATCAGAAAAATTTAAAGGCTGGTTGTCCTGGTACAATTTGCAAAAAAATATGTTATCTGGAAACTATATTTGACGATTAAAACACTGTTACTGTTTATCTTGTATTTTTACAATATTGGGTTTCTTAATCGATATTTTTTCTAAGAAACCCCACATTTTTTAATAAATTACACGAATTAAATTAGTATTTGTAAAGGACACTTTTTTAATAATATTTCTATCGTAGCTAACATTTTGTTATTGTCTTTTCCTCTTCTTTCTGTCGTTATCTCACTGTCTTCCCTCTTAACCTTTATTGACTTTTTCTTTGTTCTTGTCTAGAACATATATTGCATCTATACGTTAATTGGCTATGGAACGCCTAGATTCATGCATTCATATATGTACAGACATTTCAATCATATCATATGATTATGCCAAGTGAGTCATCTCTGAAATTCACACACTTTGGACAAGTTGAGTGACTCATCTGAATTGTTGGCTTTCTCTGAAAAATTTCCTCTAACACCATCGGTTTATTCAAATTTCACGAGATGGAGTTTAAAAAATAGAGGAAATCACTGGATATAATATAATCAGATGTTAATTACAAGTTCCTTTGTTGATTATATTTGCAAATCACGATGCTGCACTACATAATCTGGTCGAGTCCAGGAAGCACAAAGGCGAGAGCTTAAAAAACAAAGGTGCTGGCATTCGAAACTTCTTCGCTCTCCAACCTTGTCAGAGGACACACTTCGCTTCACATCACCATCATCGTGGGTCGGCATGCTAGCCGACATTTCCTGGTTTCAACCCTGCATCACTGCGCTGCTGAAGGCACTTTCGTCCACGTGAACATTTCATCTTGCTTCAATCCCTTGGATTTCGAATCTACACATCAATTCTACTCTACCTTCACCATCTTCGCTGGCTTTCCAGGATCATCTCATCACGACCGATCTTGGAGAATCAGTATTATATCATTATTTTTTCACTTTCATGGCATGTTTTATTAAATTGTTTTTTTCTTGTTGGCAATCACCATTTCATATCCACCTTATCCCATCTTCATTCTTTACTGTCACTACAATCATCCCATGTGCAGATAAACGTAACAAATTTGTCTGCACAATATAGTTTCCTATACTTCTCGGCAACGAGGTGGTGTGCTAATCATCTACCATGGTATCTCAGTTTATCTTGTTATATTTCGAAACTCTGTATATTTGTCTCACAATCTTGTTGTAACTCGTACTTCTTTCTCTGTAGTTAACAAGTTCAAAGTAACTTGTATGTTCTCTGTTGAATACATGGTTGTTGTTTTTTCAATTCCTGCAAATACTTGGCCCATTCTGGAATCACATATCGCAACTCCCTGGTATATGGTCCACCTCCTTTTTCACCTACCTCTACACCTTGCATTTTATCTTCGTAATTTTAACCAAATGAGGTTTAATATTCCCATTTCCCTTTAAACAATCTAGCGTCTGCCGAAATTTCTTAGATTATCCGTCACCCCTTGTAAAAAAAATCATGTAACTTGTATTGCGGAGCTTGACTCTGCGAGTTACAAAAAATAGCTTCATCTAAATAGTCTGACAACAGAGTTTCTGACAGAACACGGAAATTTCAACATGTATCTTCAGAAGAGATTTCTTGGAGATGATGAAACTTGCCTTTGTGCTATGAGAGATTTTGTTATGGGAATGTCAGTTTTATGGACGAGAGTGAGCACAGTTCATGGACAACCTAAAGAGAAAAGCCAAGCTGATGACAACTAGGAGTGAGTACATCAAATGATAAAATGAGTTCAATGAAAGAGCGTCTGCCTCCCCGGAGATGAAACGGGAACTGGAGTACGAACTCGCTGGCGAAAGTGATGCGTAGTCAAGTTAGACCATAAGGTGACTCGTAATGACAATGTCGCAGACAAAGTGGTCAAACCTGATTGTCCTAAAGTCGTCATGTATGAGATATATGTATTTTAATTTCTGAAATAAAATAAATGAAATGAATTAATGACAGGCATGCCTATCATTTTTGTGTTATTTTCTCAAAAATCAAGCTTGGTCCAAAAGTTCAATAGTTCCATTATATTTGTTGATATTTAACAGTTTTGGTACGTAAAATCTTTACAAGAAATAGTTTTACTTACAAGAGAACGCAAAACAAAACAGTGTTTAATATTTTATTAAATTTTGTTCTTGTATATAACTTTACTGTATCATTGGAGCCACCTGTGGTCACTTATCGCCTGAAGGGGGGATGTGACCCTGGTTCACCGGATCAGGCCAGTTGAAGGTTGCGTACGGATTTGGGAGTCCAGGCGGGTGGTGTAGGGGTAGCACACCTGCGGCTAGAGCAGATGATCTCGGGCTTGAGTCGCGGTCCGTCGCAATTTTCACCTGGCTGCTGACGCTACAAACTCTCCTCCACGAGTAGGTACTCGGAAGTTGTGAAATAATTTACTGTACATGTTTATTAATTAATTTTTAATAAAACTAATACCTAAAAGCTATTTTATTTAATTTTAATAACTTAATTATTTATTAATGCCACTGATGTAGTTATATCTCATCAATGAACTCCATTTCGTAGAACACAAACAGATTCAATACATACTACGGAAAATGTCTACATTAGTGAGCATAGAGAAACTTAACAGATAAAACGGATTTTTGGATATAAAACGAACTTGTGGATATAAAACTGTTTTCCCAGCACGGAATAGTCATTCCTTCAGATGCTATGGTTCGTCTCACGGATTCCCTTACGACGTGTCTTCAACGGACCAGTATTAAGGTGCAAAGACACGCAAAGCGTCAGTTATCGTTTCAAAAACAAAAAGAAATAGAAAGGAAAAACAAAGTTGCTCGTGGGATTTTTTATTGTCCTCAAACAAAACTTTCTTCTCAGGTTTTGCTTAAAGAACGATAATTTATCCTTTTAACATAAGAAATCAATTTTTTAACAAAGCACCGGGGTATTTATTAACGTCGAATGTACGTGGTAAAATAATGAATCAATCGTAAAGGTTTAGTATTACTAGTTGACATCGGCATTACCTTGGCACAAATCATGAGTATGAGTAAGCTACATAAAATAAGAGAATTATAAAACATTTTACGCATAAAGAAGTAGCCATACTATCCAATTTTTTTATGTTTATTCATTCATAAGGTTTTTTCGGCCACTTGGAGACCATCATCTGTGTCGACTCTATTGATGGAGCATTTGCTATCCTTTCATAACTGATGATAACCATCACGTGGACAAAAATAAAAACAAAAATATTGGCTAGTATGACTACATCTTGTTTATGTAAATACGACCAACACCGAACTTTGACATACAATTTTATGCTCTTTTACTTATTGGTAAATTACCCTAGTCCCGTTTCTCACTTGATATAGAAATGAGTTTGGGCTGCGCCTATAATATGAAATATTTATTGTACAATTCATTTTAATTGTATTTATAAAAAATATGTAACATGCCGGCATATCTATAAACACCAACTTGTCTAAAACATTTTTTATGACTTTTTAAATCTGAGATCTAGAATTCATCTTCAATAAACATCATTTTTCGACATTAATCGAAACTTAACATGAGTTTTTTCTCATAAGGTGCCCATGGCAATCATTGAGCTATCCCCGTCTATTTTTGCATTTCAAGGTCAAGTGCAGGAGGGATGGATTTCATTACTTCACATTGCAAACAATCTTAAATATTATTAAAATTCTCAGGTTTTACTGCACTGATACAAACAGGGGAGAAAGGTACAGAAACAGTCCGCGTAGTTCGCTGAACATATACCAAAATTTACTTTACTTCTGAGAAAGATAATACCAGTTTTCGGCAAACGTTGTTTGTACAGAGTTAATGTCTTTAAATGCATAACGTTCTCGGCGTTGCCAATGCACCTCATAGCAACTGATTTTTCCTTCACACATAGTAAGCTATTCCTCTATTAAGGTCCGCATGGCAGCATATTTATAATTAGTGTTCATTTCAATAAGAATATTTACACACAAGGATGAGTTCAGAGCTATGCAAGTTAGTTTGCACCTTGTTTTACCTGCACTTTTCTAAAAATATGTAATGGAAACGGAGAGTTCACAGGTTCTTTTTAGTTGACAAACAGCTCAATTCCAAAATATACCTAAACATGTAAAACTGTATTAATACTTGACTTCAGTTAGACTCCTGGGGTTAAACTTTTAAGAGGGAAAATTAAGAAGTCAATAGGAACAAAATAAAACAAATTTTTTGAAGTTTGTTGATATTTCATGACAGCCGTAATTATATATTTAACTAATAATAATTCTATTTCGATTATCAGAATAGTTAAAGTACTTTATTACCATTCTCCTTGACTTCCCTCTTGAGATAGACAAAAATATCGTTTCTCCTAATCAAAGTCGTTTAAATAGCATTAGGGCGCTATTAATAACCGGCATATCTAGGATGAATTACTTTATGGACAACACACTTACATCAAATAAGTAAATCGCGGAAGTGATAACAGGTTTTCATATGCAACCTTAAATATTTATAAGTAACTAAAAGTTTATTTGCGTTGTAATAAATATGTTAGAATTATTTCTTAATGTGTGTACGAACTCAATCGATTCCATCCTCAACAAAAATCAGAACACTGTAAGGAACAAAAAAAAAACTAAATCATACAGCCTTAATTGTAGCACTGGATATGATAAACAGTTTGAATATACCAACACTTAGGACTAACCTAACAAAATTTTATCACGGATCCATGATGAATTCGAAACACATATGAAATCAATCAACGTTTAAAAACAAAGATACAACGATATAGATAGAACTTTGAGATTGGAAAGTAATCCATATATTAACTACGTTTGAAATATGAACCACAAATAAACGGCGTTGTTTCTTTTAAATCATGACTGAAATTTGTTGTTTGTATTATTATTGTAATTACATCGTAAATGTTTAAACACATAACACGTAAAAACTGGAAAGTAATATTCTGAGTACAAATTATTTCTTAAAAATTCAACACATCTGCATAAAAGCGCAACAAGACAGCATGTAATTTCATCGTTCATTTTTATCTTTCTTCCAGAAATAAACTCTTTCGTGCTTTCTTCCTGCTCCATAATCTATTATCTTTTGTTTCAGAGCTGCCCGAAACAAGCGCCGCCGTCCACTGCGTGCGTCTCCAGCAGCAAAATCCTCGCCTCGTAAACAGGGACAACCTTCGGAACAACCCCTATTCATCACCTTTCCCCCACCATGGCGAGTGATAACCCCAGCTTTGTTGACACTGAAAATACGAGTGCGGAGCGCGATGTCCAAGGCGGCGGCGACGACAGTGTGGACACAACTCCGCAAATCGCGAGCACCCCGAGCACTGATGGGACCGACGATGGCGGTAGGAGTCGGAGAACGCCACCACTAACCTCCGATCCAGTGGTTTCCGCTTCTGCCACCCTTCCCACTCCCATAACCATCCCCGAACCACCCTCTACCGACCCTCCGGATCAACCCGAACGACCACGCACCGAAAAGACGTCCTCAGTGAACCGGGACGCGCACGAAGAACTGGAGTCCGAACCCTCCGAAGAGAAGATGGCAGCGAAGTACAGCGGCAAAGTGGATGGGGAGTTATGCGAGCGCAGTGGGAATAGCGGCGGGGGAGGGGCGTTGTCGGAGAAGACGCAGGTGTATCCACCGGGCGAAGAGAAACGGATGCTGAGGAACGCCATCGGTGTTGGCGTCGTGTTTATGGTGCACTTCACGGCGACGCTGGGTGTCACTCATTTGCAGAGCTCGGTGAACAAAGAGAAAGGATTGGGGACGAGTGCGTTGGCGGCGCAGTACACGGGGCTTGTCATTTCCAGTTTGCTACTCTCAGTCTTTATTATTAGGTAAGTGATACTACAGTTAAACTGTAGTAATTTTGAATAAGTTGTAATGAAAATACTTTAATATTTTTAATTTACCATTAATGATCGATAACATAAAGCATTTCAAATTTGTTAAATTGCTTAATTCAAGGACAAATAACATTTAGAACAACAATACATTTCTTTGAGAGAAAAGTTCTTACCCCTCCGAAATGAATTCTACAGGTCTGCATCGGGTAATCGCTTCCCCCAAAGGTCATCACTGAAGTAGTAATATCACTTTGAAGAACACAGATGAATTACAAGTAAAATATTGAATGATTTCCACTATTTTTACTGCATTATATGACAACTAGTCGTGAATTTCAACTTTCTGTTTTCTTTTGCGTAGTATTTAAAATCAGAAAAGAGTGGAAACTAAGTAATAAGGCAGCATTTCAAAGAATATAATAATTTCTAAAGTATCCCAAGCTTTATCCGCAGAATTTAATCGATACATTACAATTACCCATTAATTTTTACAGTATTTTAGTTTTGCAACATATAGAAAAGTCAAATATTTAAAATAAAAAATAAAACTTTATCATCAAAAAGATATTACTTTAGTAAATGCAATATTGCAACTGCTTCACCTGACGATGAAATTGTCACTCATTACGACCAACTTCAAGAAATGTGTCAAAAACTATAAATACAGTATCGTCTCATGGAATTTCCACATTTCAATTATTCTATACTTAGCACGACTGTGAAGTTGGTTCGATTAAAAAAGTACACACATCATTTAAAGTGAGCTGTTTTTATTTTTTAATAAAACAATATCGTTTATTATAAAACCACTTCTGGAGGAATTGTTAATCATTAATTAAGATTTTATTTAAAATCTTGGAGATCTTACTTTTAACTTTAACTTCTATATAAAGTATCTTCACTCTTTATATATTCCCAAAAACATTCCATCGACAGTTCTTTGATTTAGAGGAATATTTAAAGAAAATTGATAATCAGATGTCTTCTTGGTAATTGCACAATACTCCAGATGCTTAGTCACCATATTTCTCTCAATTATTATCTTAAATAATTTTACAACAATTCTCGAAAAAAAATTGGGCTTTAAAATGTCGACTTTGAGGGCAACACGGTCACTCCAGGCACTTTTATTCTTTCCGTGCATTTTGTCACTGTTTTGTCCATATTTTCCATAGAGAAACTGGAAATTTTGTGTTCTCCTGGTTTCTTAATTTTCCTTATTCTTATCTTTTAGAGTACAGAGACCAGACAGATAAGTCCGTTCTTCATCCTCAGCGTACACATCCGGAGAAAATAACGTGTAAATCCTCTTGGCCACAAGCCCATTCTCGACCTACGAATAAAGCCGTTTATGACCCATGAATACGGGGATTTTCATAAAATATTGCGAAAACCCTTTTGACATTTTTGTATAGTGGGGTTGTATAACACTGCGGTATGGCATTAAGGGTTGTTTGGAGCCGTTCGGTGCGTTGTCGAACTAAGTAGACGTGTCAACATACACAAAATAAATCAGTTTAGAGTGAAAGCGAGACGCGTTGATCGACCGCGTGTGTTCGCAACATTGTACGCAGCTGTCTCTGTGTGATGCAATATCCCCAAGCACTCTGCCGTCACAACGGTCATAAACGAGCCGATATCAATAGTAAGACTTTTTTAAAGAATATTCATCTTATTAACATGAGTGATAGTAATTTAATCTCATATGTAGCTGCATTGATGTTTTAAATACTAGAAAAAAGTATTTTCGTCATAAAGAGTAAAACCGTGTTTGGAATACCTTTCAAACTTTCTCGTGGGACAGATTTTACTCCTTGGATAATAAAGAATAAATTAGTCAATGATATTGTAATTTGCGAAATGTAGGTTATTAGTTGAAGTGTGTGTTATTAATGTAGGTTATTAGTGTCCGTTTCTGAACAACAATTAGAGAGGCGAGAAAATGTAGCGAGTTTTACTTCACAAACCAATGTCGAGTCCAAATCTTTTCAAGTTGGCGCTCGTCTATTATGTGATCCATGGTACCACGGCTTATTTTGTGCATTAGTCTTTCAGCATGATTTTATATCAACATTTTTCCAAAGTATTTTAGAGTTTTTAAAAGTAATTTGTTTAGGTATTCCCTCCTGTAAAATCCATAAAGAAATATCCCAAGGCAGAAAGGAAGTACTTACAAACCATTCAAAGCCTTATCAAGAGTACAAATCATTTCATTGAAGTGGCTTAAATGGGTAATTTCCGACTACGTTTACTTTGTCAGGCGAACTACTGTCTTTTTCCATTTCAAGGGTCCTCTTACAAAAAGATGATCACATTTTATACACGATGCTTTTTTTCGAAGACTTGAGAAATACTGAACCGAGGTTATTCAAGAATTTGTTTCAATTTTTCTTTCTTGAGGTCACGTGCGCATATATTTTCCGCCTTTTTGGTAATATTTAGGGTTGGCAATGGAGGTAGGAAATAAGTATCACAAATATGTAGGATATCAAAATATAAACTGAAATATATTAGATATTAAAAGTGCGTTTTTTTCATAGTTTATTTTGTTACTCATACTTTTTAACAATTAGTTCACAAACTCGACAAACAACAAAAGTCAATTGGAAATGAAAACCCACTAGAAAAAATGCTACCACGTAAAAATGACTGATTAAAAACGATGCATTTAAATTGGTACCCATTATGTTCGACATACATGTTTAGTACGTTGTCAACATAAATAAATCAATATTGAATTTCATCAACTCACTTAATTTCATTAATTTTAAAAATTGTAGAAAGTTGTGGAATCGCGAAAATGGTTGAGACTAACATTAAAATAAAATATTGAAAAGAAAGCTCTCAATTTTCTTTAATTGTTTGATCTTATTAACACTTCCAGAAATAGTTATAATTTTAAGTGCCAATCAAAGAACTTCTCATTGACAGAATATTTGTTTGAATCCATCTAGTAAATATTCAGTAAAAGTTTATGCTGTATCCAGTAATCTACTTTACTTAATTTGCAATATATTGATTCACTTTTTTTAGGGAAATTAAAAATCATCATATATGTATTATCTCGTTTGGGTCAGCTAAAGACCATGAATGACGAGTGCCAGTAAGTCTCAGTTTTTGTGTGAGTTTACTCACTAGACCCATCGTGAATTTTACCGAGATCGGAGGAACAGCGTCTACATAGGATCCAGATTGCTGTATCCGAGTATTACAACTGCGGTTGTTAGTCGCAGAGGGCGGTTGTTAGTCGCAGAGGGCGGTTTTTAGTCGCAGAGGGCGGTTGCTAGCCGCAGAGGGTGAACTTTTCATACATCCCAGCTATTTAAACTGATACACGGAAATGAAAAGCTACAAATTTAAATCTTGCCCCACCTGGGAATTGAACTCGGGATGACTTGGCGACGAGCGATCACGCTGACACCGTTTTAACCGAGGAGTTATTAAATCATCTTAAAATGAGTGTGGTGTCTTTTCAACAACGTAGTTAATAAATGTCCATTTAGAACAGAACATGGTAAAACTCTTGCTCTTAAATTCTTTAAAACATCAGCAGTTTTGCTCTGTCTTTGAGACAACTACATGATTTGAATACAATGTTTTTAAATCTAGATAAATTGTTTAACGATAATACGAAATGGAATGGAAACCGTCAACGATCCCGAGGTCCATAAACGTTCATGTACGGATAAAAAGGGAAGAGAATGTTTGTTCAGAATTCCATTGAAATTGCTGTAACGTTGTCTTGCGTTTGTGTTCTCGTGGTTAACCTACCAGATGTCGATGTGTATGTAGTGCAACTCCGAATTCAACTCATTCCACATTGTTTGGTTCATTGTAAAACAGTGCTTCGCCGAACAAATCTCACGTTAGGAGAGTTTATTTTTATTCCATAAAAACGATTCCACAGAAAACAATGTTGTCATTCAAGTCATAACTATTTAATGCAATATTTATTATTATATGATTATGATGGGAGGGACTCTTGCTTGCTTCGGGAGAGTAAATTAGTTTGTCATACTCGTGGTCATACACAGTTTGTAAGTGCTTTTTTGACAATAAATTTATTTATTATTCATTAAAATATTAATTCATATTTATAATAGAAAATGTTTGGATAGAAATTTTGAAATTTAACTAATTGTTTAAAAACCTGTTGAGAATATACCTCTGAAAGAGTTCACGATGAGTTCATTAAAAGCACATCCAAAGCCATGATATTTTTTAAAACAATTAAACTAGTTATCACCGCGAAAACTTTAGATAACTGCTGTTCACGAAAGGAAAAGTGTTGGTCCTTAGTCTTCTTTTTCTGTAGACTGAAATTTCATTAAAATTTTAAGAAACCACTATCAATAACTAAGCTTTAAAGAGGGTAATTTTCTTTTTCAAGAAGTGCCGCTTTTGTTACAAAATCTATATCATTTAATTTGGAAATGCAAAAATATTGAAATTTTGATTATTTTTTTTTCATAATTTTTGAATTGTAATTTTAGAAATTTAATTCAAATTCTTTCGTACGCAACCAAATACATCTATTTTTTGTTTAATTATAAATTTTCACTTTTTTACGTGAGTAAAATAGTAAAAACAATAACAAATTAAAAAGTAATTGATTATTGTGCAGGATAATAAAATTGTAAATTTTGTTCGTTATTTTAATAATCAGCTTGAAAATCCTCAAAATATGGGGAGACATGAAGTCATCCGAAATCATCCGGTAAGAAATATTTTTTAATTGCAGCAAACTAGGCTGCAAGTGGACGATCGTGGCGGCGATCCTGTGCAACGTGCCGTACATGCTGGCGCAGATGCTTCCTCGCGTGTATACATTGGTGCCTGCGGCTTTCCTCATGGGTCTCGCAGTGGCACCTCTGTGGAGCGCCAAGTGCACTTACCTCTGCGTCGTGGCGGAAGCGCGAGCAGCCGTCACCAGCCGTGCGCTATCCGTCGTGCGCGACCAGGTGATAGGTCTCTTCTTCATGGTATTCTTGCTTTCCATGGTTTGGGGAAATCTCGTCTCCTCACTCGGTAAGTTTAGATCATTTCTACCGGTTTTTATTTAACTTCACTTTCTAGTTTAGGATGTTTCGGCCAAATTTTGCGAAGGAATTTTAAACTATTTCCCTCAACCAATTGAGCTGAAATTTGGCACACACATATAAAGCTGATAACACAGCTACATTATAATGTCTAACCCAAATAAAAACTTTTTTATGTTATTTTGATTTTGATTTTACTCTGAGGCCTTATTACATACCTAAACTTTTATTCGCTTTAGTACATGGCGTAAATAAAACGTTGTTAAAAATATTTTTATTTTTAATGATAAATACATAATCACTTCATACCTTTTTGACTGATTAATATATTTTGACAACATAATGTAAGTAAATGGTAGAATTATTGTTCTTAGTTTAGTCTAGTTTCGTTGAGTTCTTTTAACGTATATGTGGTATCGCATATGCCTGGTAGTAGCCTTGTGCCAAGGAACGGGGTAGACTGTGAGAATAAACTAAATAAAAACTAGATCAAAAATATGTGATTTTCAAAATTTACTAAATAAACTAAATAAAAACTAGTGAGAATAAACTAAATAAAAACTAGATCAAAATTTATCGATTTCTCTGCTCGACTTGGTTATTCTTCGTCTTAAAGCACACATACCTATATAAGATAAAAGGATCATTAGATACAATATTTTTCTTGAAAGTTTGTGATTATAAATAAAGGTTTGTACTTTTCATAATTTGTCACAGTTTTGAATCGTATCTGACATTTATTATCTAGAGGAACTTCATTCTTGGAGTTAGAATATGACAATTTGACAAATTCCTTTATAAGAACCGAATACTCCATCATCTTACGTGTCACTGCCCTAAATATGTCGTTGAGATAAGATACCAATTACTTCATTATCTATCAAAGTTAGTAGTAATCGGACAATCTCTTTTGTTTAGTCAATGCGTTGCGAAATTTTTGGAATTCCTACGCGTATTAGCAATGTGTTGTTTGGTAGCATTTCTGATCTAAATGCGGTTCAACACATTGTTTCAGTTCAGAGGTAGAATACATCATTGGGAGAAATATACACTTCCTAATCTCAAGTGATCTTTAATAGTATTTGATACTTTTTGAGGTAGCTTTTTTTGCTATTGAATTGTACAATATATTTAAATTTTGGTCAGTAATAGAAGTATGAATTTCTGAAATACTTAAAATCAATGCAATGCAAATTAATGCAACGCAATATTGACATAGCTATGTAATGGCTTCGTTATAATAATAAGAAAGAAAGAAATAGTTCTGACGATGTGAATATAATATTTTACACTGCCTTAATCTTGTTATTCGCAAACATAGCATTCCTATTACGCAGTGTGGAAAAGCGAGATTATCCGCTACTTTTCAACATGAATATATACTTTTTGAAATCTCTTGAGCAATCCTTTAATACAGAGATTATTTGTCTAATGACACAATCAGTGGTGGGGAGCACAGTCTAAAACGTCTGTGTATTAAAGGCTCACTGAGTATAGTGAAGTTTCTCAATGCGTTAATGATTTCGCAAAAACATGCGGCACCGCGCCGGTGAAAGGGAAGGCTTCACAAAAACTCGCGAACGAAACGTTTTGCTCGGTTCAATGTCCCCAGAGCGAACACTCGACCTCATTCTTAATTTCCACCAAATTACAACATTATTACAGTATTGATACAGACCGCTTTACAATTCTCATCTGCTTCTTTTCATGCAATTACACTTTTCATTTTGATTTCGACCTCCACAACTCTATGGGTAACGGCTTATTATATTTATATACTCGTAAGCTCTTACCCATCATGAAAAAAATTGTTATAATAATAATCATAATATGAATTTATTCCTTTTCAAAAATATGTTGCCAGAATATGCGACTAACTGAAGCAAAAAACATGTATTTTATCAAAACAATATCAGAGTTGAGCTCAGTCCTTCCGAGAAAAAAAGGAAAGAGAAATAGTCACACTCCACGACATCTTTAATTAATTAATTAACTGAAAACTACAAAATAACCTTGATTAGCATCTCCTCACCTCTCAGGGTATAACATTCTCACATGCCTTTATATCAGAATACCACTAAATAAAATGATCAGTTATCGATCACACACACTATATCATGAATAACACTAAAATACTATTTAAGTAAATTCTTGATTCTAAGGAAAATGCATTTGCAAGGAAGTGTGAGATTATACGAGTTTATATCTTATCGAAAATTGTCAATGTAATTTTGCAGTACAATTGTATGATGAAATGAGAAATATGCAGACATGCTAGGTTTAAATATAGAATATTCAGCTTTGTGGTTGTTATGAAACGGTAGGTTAGCAGCAAATACTTTTTTTTTGCTAGACCCGAACGAAATAAGTTCTTAATCAACAAATAATTTACGCCAGCAAGAGTAAAGTAAACGAATCATTCCTCTGGTCTGTCAACAAGGAATGCTTAATTGAGTACTATGGAGTACTAACGCGAAATGACGCAGGATAAGTGGCCATGACGCTCGTGTGTTAAATAAACAATTGTAATGGGAGTAAATTCTTCTATGAGAGCAACGAATCCAACGTTTAATGTTGACATTTTTTCTTCAGTGGCTTGTTAAATGATAACTCGTAGCTTTTGCTGGACGATGTGGAAAGCTCCACGTTTACACATGCTTCTAAATTGCTAGCGCAATTACCCATATCGTTTGCCAAATATAAAGAAGTATGAACAAATTTTGGACCGGTATTTAATTTATCTTCATTCAAATGTCCATTTTATACGTGTTATGTACTTTTGTTTAATAAGAATTAGAATAGTAACTGTGACATTTCCAAAAGAGATAAGTCTAGAAACTTCTTTCTTTTAAACATGTATTTCCTATTTAAATGAGGTTCATAACATAACATGTTTCCAACAACTGAACAGCTCACACACCTGTAATTATTCAAACATTATAAGCAAAGAAAATGCTCATAGTTCCATTGCATGGTTCTATACAATAAATAAAAATAATATTTCGATAATTTGTTTAAAACTTTGCAGATTGTGAGATTATTGCCTAGGTACTACAGTAATTAATCAAATTAGAAAAAATTAAAATTATATTGTGTTATATGATGTGTGTCCGTTAGATAAAATACAGATAATTATAATTATAATATTTTTGGACCCGGGAGATGTGACAGATAAAATATAGATATTCACAAATATAATTAGAATCATAGTATTTTTGGACCGACACATCGATTATTCGGTTAATCTTTGTGTATTATCTCCAATGCAGGAGGTTGTGAGAAAATGAAGACAATTTGAATTTTAGTTAAAGAAAGACAGAAAGAACTAAATATTATAACATAACGAGATGTTTTACAATGAAGCAGAATAACTAATTATAAACATTTTAACAAATACTTACTTATTAAACATTGAAGTAATGCATTAAAACAATTAAAAACCGAGGAAGCTTCTTCATTGTTGAAATTTAATTGTATTTTGTTCTTAGTTTGACCTCAAACAGCAGCATTAACAGAGTTTTTGAAATTCTACGTTTCATCTGCTTGATGTAGTGCTGGACCTGGGTTCATCGATTCTGAGGGTTAGAATGCTTGCATTTTACCAATAACCCTTTTCTATTTATTAGATGGGCTACAGAACTAAGATGGATTAAACACATCTTATGACCAAATACCGGTAAATATTTGTCTACATGCCTCTCAGGAATCTCAAATCTAAGATCGTATGTTTTTAGTTCTTATCGAGAGTAAACGTTTGTATTCTCGGTTGTTTCTGGTATTTTTTAAATTTTAGATAAGTTGGGTAATTCTCAGATAGAAAGTTTAGTTAAGTTTTGTGTGACAATAAAAGTATAAAATCATCCTGAATTTTCTCATTTTTTTAACAAAACGTAAAAGAAAGTATTGATATGAAGATGTTTTCTCATAATAAATTTCAAAATATTCATTATGGTCAAACAGCTTCATATCAATATTCTCTTTAACGACATGTGTAAATAAAATTCATTTTCCTTTTATTTGACTATTTATCCATTCATATATATCTTGTATATTCATCAAAATACATGTATTTTCTGCAAAAATTCCTGGTAATGTCCTAACAACCCTAGAATTTTTTGTAACCCTCTCTCTTTATGCGACACTAATTACGCGTATAATCGCTTTGTGACGCCGTCAACATAATGCACAAGAGTGAATGGATCATCTGTGTCGTTGGCTACCGGTCACTGAACTGTAATACACGAGGGGTGATAGACCAGCCGTGAACGCCAGAGGGAGGAGAACACAAGACAAGAGGAAGTGGTGCGCACATCTGCGATGACACGGGAGAAGCGAACCCGGGACACTGAAGTGGGGTAAATCTAACGGAAAAGGACGTTGCTACAGCGTTATTAAAATTCAAGTAAAAAGGTCAAATGAACATAAACTTGAAAATATGAAAATATGAAAATGGAATTCTCATTTTCTCACTTCAATGAAGCAGAAAATGAATTTTTTTTAATGGTAAGTTCAAGGTATATGATAAAAACAACAAAATTATCGCACATCTCCGTTCATAGATCGCAAAGAAAACATTAAAGCAAGTATAATTTTGATTTCAAAAGCAATTTTGAGATCTTGGAAAATGTAGCATGGAAAGAAGTCTTTTACGAAAAATAGAAGAAAATTGGAATCTTCCTTCCATTTATTTTACAATGCAAGGTAGTCTAGCTTCAACAAGTTAACAATTGTGATCTATTGTGATGTTTTCTGTCGCTCTATGATGTTATTCATGAAGAGGAAGTTATTCTAAATTCTGGAGTGATTCATTCTTGCATTAAAATTAATTGCATAATATTAACTCATAAATTAAATAATCGTAGTATTTCCAAATCGAAAGAATAAAGTTCCACTGTGGTATTAAGGGAAATTTCTGTGACATCATGATGCACTGATAGTGTACTGCTGTATGGGTAAGAACGAAATATGTATCCCACTCGGCCGAACTGGGTGAGATTGACGTTCTTCTCATCCACTCCGAACCAATCTATGTTCGGTATCTTACATATCTCTCATTCCAAGTTCCCTCACCTAAAGCATTGTTAAGAAAAATGACATCTTTCATCACCTGAACTTGAACTATATCATGAAATAAATTTATTGCGGGAGGCGGTTCCAGTTATCCCTCATCCCATTAAATGTTTATTTATTTTTTAAGTTCATTTATGAGTTTTACATTAATGAAAATAATAAAATGGCATGTCTCCATACAAAAATATCTCATCGTTTATGTTAATTTATTAGCGCGGAAAATGTTTCTTGTCAGAATAAAGGAACCGAATTTGGAATGGTCGTGGGCATAGTTATTTATTACCCCCGAATAAGTTAGAACAAAGTTCACTTTTATGTTTTAACTCTCATCTCCTCCCATAACATTTGCCAATTCAAAAGTGTTGGATAAATTAACCATGAAACATTGAGAAAACGACAACAAAATGCGAAGGAAAAACTAAAGGAGAGAGAGAAAGAATGAAACAGTGAATTAGACCGAAAAATCCGATGAAAAATAGAAAGAGAAAAGAAACGAGTGGTAAGCAGACATTAGAAAAGTTCAAGTGATCATTATGATAATTTAGTCTTCGTACTTTTCATTACATATGGAATATTTTGCAATGGTTACTTTTTTCTTGGAGCATATTAGAAAATTCAACGGATTTCCTTTTCTCCTACCAGATAAAAATAACATAAAGATTTGTCTTTTTAGATACATAATATATGTTTTCGGAAATGGCTCATATCCTAAACCATTATTGCATATAATGGAGACAGATCATATATTTCACAATGGTAAGTTTATTAATTAAAAAATTTAAAATTGGAAAGAGGATAGAAAATATTTCAAGTGAAGAGCAATGATAAGATCATCAAATGTATTAAAAACCTTTCACTATCCGATTTCCTTTGATACGATCTCCTTTCGTTTCACGAAAACTGTCAAGGAAAATGAAGAAAATCAAATGGTGAACAATATTTATTGGGAAATTGAAACTCATTAATTTCTTTTATTAAAATCACTCTATCCCTAGCGCGTTAGAAAGCTTTTAACCGAGGAATCGAATAAATTCAATTTACTTATATCTTTTATAGTTTTGGGAAGGGTATTGTACAAAATTATTACTGGATGATATAAGCCTTTTTGGCGGAGAGTGGTTGACACGCGAAGATGGTGAATATTAGCCTTATTACGAGTGTTGTGCTCGTGAACTAGACAGTTTCTTCTACAGCAGCGGTGGGATTTTAATAATTCTCTCTTAACAAACATGACTACTTCATAAATGTATATGCAAGGGAGAGGGATTTCAATTGCGATCCTTTCAAGTGGAAGGAAAACGTTCCTTAGAGAAGAAATATAATCCTCTCTAAGGAAAAAGGGAACACGGAGAAAGCTTGAATGTCGTCTTGGGATCAGGGAAAGCCTACTAGGAAATCTCCGAGGAGGGCACCCGTAAAAGGCAGTGACGTAGAGCGATCTGTCAGCTAAGCCTTTGGTCCTTCCACTTGACTGGGCGTCAATTTGTCCAGGCCTTTATCGCTCGTGGAGCATTGACCTCTTTCGCCCAGAGTTCTAGCTACCGACGACGTTAACGCTAGCGGCAGCTTATTCTGTGGATTTTCTCAAACACCCTACGTCCAAACCTAAGAGTTCCCATTCATGCTATACCGTAATCACAAATCCAAAACCGAAAACCGATCCCGAATGCTTTTTCTTTTTAGACATATACCGGAACTATGCCGGACATCTACACAAAGCAACAAAAACATTTACACAAATACAGAAACAGAAGTAGACTCTGATTAAACAATTTTTGATGATATATGCATGGTTATGGAAGAAAAATCCATCATCACAGGATAAATCGCAAGAAAACTTAGTAAAAAGCATATATGCGAACAGAGAAAACGCATATTCTTCCCTTTGTGTATGTGTGTGTGTGTTTTTGAATCGTATTTCCAATACTGCCTTCCCATTATTGATTTAACGAACTATCTTTAGACCACGAACATTACTGGGAAGGAGGAGGAAAAATTTCACATTTCTTTCCCAGAATAAGGCGCTCACTGTCTAGTTACACTTTTGTTTCTCTCAGTAAATTCAGTTGATGCTTGTTACAATTAAAGATAGAAATGAACTTTTATTAGATAATTTAAGATTGAACTTTGCATACAATGAGGTACAAACTCTACAGGAATTTTATTTAGGTTGTAGTCTGGTACCCGATACACCTTATTCTATTCATCAATCAATAGTTCTGGGGACATATTGTTCGCTGAATTTTCCTTCATTTTCCACAATATTCTGGTAAATAACGGAAAGAAAAATAAATATTTATCTCATACGTTAGAAGTCAATTTTAGTCAGAACGTCGATCAAAACTACGTAAATTTACTGGTTTACTTGTGTGCTTCTATATTTCAACTCAATTTCGTAGGTAAATTCGTTCCAGTGGCTGAATTTCCTCGAGTGAAATACTTCATTATATACTGAGAAATCATTGGTAAAATATGTAAGTAGGAGGTTCTCGAGAACGGACAACAATAGCATTTTGGCTTAAAATGTGTAAAAAAAAAACTTTTATAAATTTTGAAAACAGTAATCTCCTTCTTCTGTTCTTTTTTTTTAAAGCACATGGTTTGTCTACATTTTTATCAAAATTAGTAAATACTTGAAAAGAACAGAGTTGAAATTTCACTTAGTCAAGAAATGTTCTTCCAATACTGTTCCGTCACATTTTTTGTAATACAGTTATGTTACATGATTTTACACGTTGAAAATCGAATCACAAATACTTCATTCAAATTCATCCTAACAAACAAAATGTGTTGAATCTTTGCATGTCTTCGGAGTTGAAAGAGACAACTTAGGATATCGAGCCATGAAGTTATAGTAAAACAATCCAGAAGTCACCTTCTCTTTGAAAACACGCGAGATACCTTCAAATAATCTTCCAAATCAATCGCAGACACCAAAAACACTTCCTTGTTGATGGACATGACCTGAATTTCTAGATCGGTCATATATGAAACTAGGAGCTATTCTGTCATCATCAAAGACTTTTTTCATTTTGGGGAGGCGATCAACAGACTATGACTGATAGCTCTGAGACAGTTTCCTAAAGTCTCCAAAACATGAAAAGTGTCAGATGCCTGCTTTGCGGTTATTTTTGTAAATTTCAACACTCAGTGACGTTTTCATGCTTTTCTCCGTCCCCATTATTTTTATTCTCAACTTACTACAAGCCATTTCATCTTTAGAAGATATAATAATTTTGTTTTATTTCCAATAAATTATTAGAGACCCGTACTGTACAAAGAGCACGTGGTGTCCGAGTACCATATTGTTTGTAGATGATGTTGGAAACGTTTTACTGGTTAGTGTATCCTTATACAATAAAGATAAAATAAAAATACAAGTACTTTAAACTAGTTCCTCAAAAAGCAGTTACAGACGTTTAGAAATAACCCTTTGCGCGCATAAAAGTCACAATCACAGTTATTCAGCTTCCACAATACTAAACCAAATTCAGCGTGCTCGGAATATTTTGTCGGGTAAATAACTGTATAAATTAATGAACGTAAAAAACTTGGATATACGTTTGGAGAATATTAGTATATTAAATTACTTTTGTGGTGCGTCGTAGAAAATACAAGTTGAAAAACTGACCATGTAATAAAAGTCCAGATGAAAAGAATTTGTTTTTTAAATGGAAAAAGGGGAGCCATATATTTAAAATTTGTATTACCGATTTTGTTGTCCCAACTATCTCTCCAGCAATGCCACCTGCAGAAAACCCAGCGATGGCTCTTAAGTCTATGTTTCATAGAAGATCACGTTCAACGTTGAGTGAATACTGTGCGTTCTCGCGTTACGCGAGATGCATACCAAATGGCAAACGAAATGGAAGTCGTCAGAAGGAACAATTTCGAGAAACGCGTAGATGACAAAGAATTGAGACTAATGGAAGAGGACATCAAAACAAAAGAGGGCGTTTCGTGTGAATTCAAATATTCGGAAATACGAATAATTACGCGTAAGAGAATATTTAATTACTTTATTAATTTTGATATATCACTTCATAATAGAAAATACACACTATGTGTGTAACAAAATCTTTTTCGTTCTTTCACTATTGAATAACTCATTTTTGTTTTAACAAATTTTGTAGTTATACCCGTGAATACTAATATATGTCATAAAATTGCTCCATCTGAGATACACATTTTGTGCTTTGAAGAAAAATTATGAAGAAAATACGTCTCTTTTCAGCAAAGAAACTTCAATTAAGTATCGCAGCATTTTAGGAGGTTCTTGTAAAGCTGATGAGAAAGATGAAATTCGAAAATAAGTTATATTGTTCAAAAATACAAACTTAATTTCTACCAACCCTCCATTAATGTTTCTGTAATCTTTCTCCATGAATTCGTATCTTTTATTTTATTTGTATTTTTTCACATCTGTGTCGTGACACAATACGTGAAATTTCTCATTAAAGCTCTTGTCAATTAATATCTATGTTAGGGTACATTTTATATCCTATCAAATTCTGAATTATCTCTTTCTCCTCCAGTTCTTTACCCTTAATTCATATCGCCGATTAAAACTTAATGAGGAATTAGATATTCTTGATGGAATGTTGCAGTGCTTTCACACGGAGAGTCATCCCACAACTCGTCCCTCGCCATCTCTTGCGGAGTGGACTACTGCCCCAACAGCGATGCAGCGGCGGAAAACCCCAACCTCGAGCGACCGCCGCAAGAGAAGATCACCCTCATCATAGGAATTTATGTTGGATTCATGCTACTTGGAGCACTTATCGCTGGCACATATGTAGATTCATTAAAAAGGTACGCATTTTTCACGTTTTTCCTTTCTAAATAGCATGGCGAAGCCTTGATCGTAATTCTTGTAAAATTCCCTTTTTCTCCCGATATACTTAATCAATTATCAGAAATAAGGTATCATTACAAATATTATTTTTTAGACACTGGAAGAATCGCAATTTTGCATTTTAACTACGCATTATTTCTATTATAATTTGTTAGAATAATAGAAACAGTGGTAAATTGTAATCCCAACTGTGGTAAATTCGCGGATTTCTTCTTAGGTTACTTAACACTCGATCATTCAATAAAGAAAGCTTTAGATTTATGACTTATTTCTTATGTGATGCTTCTCACGGGTCGCTTAACGTAGATAAAGTCCACAGTACATTCATTATAATTGTTGTAACCCAAAGAAAGTAAATTATTTTTACTATGATGTTTATGTTAATTTACCTTGTAGTCCATGAAAAACTTACTCCACCCGTCAAATTCGTTGGCCATACAATCATTGTATTGCCATTATTGCATTCACGATACAATGGGTTCCATAGTTCATCGTAAAATACAAAAAATAGGAGAGTAGCTAGTTCTTATTTTCTCGGGTCATTTGTCCCCTTTTACTCAAAACAAAACCGTCTCATGGTCGTAATAGATTATATAGATGAATATATTTGGACATCGAATTATTGCACGATTCTCTTTCACACTGAACTGATGACAACGCGATATTTGATAATTTTACGCGGCACTTGAGAACCATTTCCAATTCTCTATTGATCATACGTTTTTTCTTCCTTTCTGTCATACAAACATATAAATATGTGTTGACTACCTTGCCTGTAAACAATGCCATTGCAAGACTCCCTTCAATTTTTACTCTTTTACATCTTGATTCATCTTCATCTCTCACGTCCGTCCTTTGTCCCTGAGAGGCAGTGGCAATATCTTTCTCGTGTATCCTTTTAGTATTTTTCTCTTGGAACATTTCTAAGTTCTGTTAGTCGCATCACATATTATTTATACAATTTGTAAATTTCGTTGTGCGATGTGTAAATACTCTCCTCCCGGTCTCCAAATATTCCCATTTGCTTTAATCTCTTTATAAACACCGCTCTCTCCCTTCCGTAAATCTCACAATCTCACAATAACACACGAGTCGCAGTCTCATCTCTCTTCTTTTTCATATGTATTATGAAATGTCTCAGAAAATGTTGTGATAATAAATTGTTAACTAGTTTACAAGCCTGAATTACTACAGAGAACAAGCGATCATTCGCAATCCCTCAGAATCCCCGTGAATTCCCCGGAATTCGTGGAATCTATATGCTCCCAAACCGCAGTTTAAGAATTATTGATATAGACGATTTACTTTCAGGAAATGCCAACACTTACAAATGATTACGCTTACTTGCCAACGTTTTGCTCATCATTTTAGTGATGTTAACGTTTACTTTTAGTTACACAAACAATTAACCAACAGAATCGAAACAAAACATCTTCCCACTCTCAAAACATTCTAAATCGTCGACCCCTTGTCGACTTCATTATACGTCCACGAATGATTGAAGATGCTCTCCTAATGAGTGAAGAGACTATATTCAGTGCACTTGTGTGTTGCGACAGTAAATGCAAGGGGGGCCCAAAAGATGGGAAGAATTGAAACGATAGTGCCAAGGAGAAATTTTAGAGTCATAAATGATATTAAATCATTAATTCAGAACAAATCGTACTGTGATCTAATTGTTTATATAATACAAAATATAAGACGTATAATGTGTTTGTGACGCTCAATTTGGTGATGCATATAATGGACAAAAAGTTGAATGACATGTTAGAGATGTAAGCTAGCTTAATTTGATATGCATTTATAAAACAAACTAGATTTTACCTTTCACAGAATCACTGACTATCTCGAGAAATGTAACTCGGGTGCAACACCGTCCCCGAAATTTTTTTAATCCGGAGTCCGATTTCGATCACAAAACACAACTTATCAAAATCAATATTCTCTTGTAATCAAAATTAGTAATGATTATTTAACAATACTTTTCCAAATACTTTTTTATTATTCGTCAAATTTTGTTTTTAGAAACATAGAATGGCGGTTTGATTTTGACCTTTAACTGCCAATCGAATGACTAGGTGACCATCATAAGAGGAATTTCATATCAATTATTACTAAAAAAATATAAATTGAAAAAAACAGCAATTATTATAATTAAAATACTATTTAGCGACACACACACACA
>NNCF01126358.1:110489-128978 GCA_002313205.1 Laupala kohalensis | reverse complement strand
GATATATATATATATATATCGTTGTCGGTTTCACAAGTTGCGTATTTCCATTGAAACATTTTTGTTTCGAGTTTGACGTTCAGCAACAGTAAAATATTTTGACAAAGTAACTAACTTGTAACTCATGTGGTTATGATTTTTGAAACATTGAATTTGTTTGTTAAACAAACAATACTATATTTAAAACAAAAAACCCTGAAGAAACGTACTTACTGTAAAAAGTGATGTAAACATTATGCAGAAGTATTTTACTGCAAAAAGAACTTTCAAACTAACATTATTTATGGACCATTATATTTCTATCCTCAGTGCCCAATAATATTACTATTATATATTATACAATATATAGGTCACAAAATATGCGTGAGAACGATTAAGTACTGTCTTTATGTGTGTTACTTATTGCTATCACAAACTTAAGATTTTAGATACAATTCAATACACTATCACGTAATCGATATTTTAATTTATTTGTAACAAATTTTATTCAATGTACGCTTTTATGAAAATGTACACATTGCTTTGACCTTTTGCAATGTGCTAGTCGCAGAATTTAATATATGGATCTACTCTAGAGATTAAATTACATTGGATCTATTAAGCTTCAGTAATCTGCGGTATTTTTTTCTTTCCAATAAATCAGATAATGAAACTAATACTGCATATGATTCACATAGAAGCCACAAAATCTAGGAAAACAAAATATAAACTATAATTCCTCTGCAATTGCTTTGGTTCGGTAATAAATTATAAACTTTAGAGATGTTTTAAAATATCTATAAAATTTCATATACCCATTAATCCCATCCATCAACTTGTAGTACAAATCATGGAAAAAATGTTCTTATGAACGTTTTTTGCCAATGATTACTTTTTCTCCTTCAACATTACACCAAATTTTCTTTCAGTAACAATTTATAAACTTTTTTTTCTTAGAGAGACTACACAAAGGGAACTAAAGTCACAATACACTACATTAAATAAATGTCATTTTTTTTAATTGATAACGTGAATGATAGAATAAATCGTGTGTTTTTGTTAGTCTATCTATTTGTGATTTTTGCGATGTTTCTTCGGATACTTTGATGGGAGGTAATACCATGGTCACTTGCTTGCTTCAAAAGGAAACTAAATATTTTACTGTCTTCCACGTTGTGATACGCAAATTTTACAGTTTTTGGGTCAATAAATTATTTATTTATTCTTACAGCCATCCTCATTGCACATAGAAATCTAACACACTAATGGCAGTATCGTCTCTTGTCTTCATTCACTCAGAGGTTCCAAAACTTTGTATCGTTGTCAATTCACGCACGTGTAATTCACGCAACGCACGCCCAAATCCCTAATTTTGGGGAAATGTAAAGTACGTAATAAGACTTATATGTGTTGCATTTTTAAACATAAACCATTATAACTCCACAAAATAAATAAACATTATGAATTTGAGAATTTACTTATTTTGAACCGCTTGGGCATAATTTATTAGAAATTATTTAAAGTAATAATTATCGAGTTTAGAGCAAATTGCAATACTTATATACTAAATAAGTAACCAAAATTGCTAGAAATTTAAGAAAGGAAATTCAAAACCTTTTTGGTATAGATAAAAAAGAAAACAACTTTTCGATTTAAGAGTAAAAAATCATCCTTTTCTATTCGACCTCCTCAGCAGCATCCTTTTATATACATTGGGAACAATGTCTCATGCGCAGGTACTCGGAAGGTTCACGCGCCAGCAGTGCCACGGGCCTGACGACACGGGGCCTACTCACCGCCACATTGGGCCTGCACGCGCGCAAGGAGATGCTGTTGCTCATCCCACTCTCCATGTGGCTGGGCGTCGATTACGCCTTCGTTGAGGCCGAATACACAGCGGTAAGATACGTTCACTTTTATATTAATTGTTTATTCTTTCTTCGGAAATTCCTGCACTGAAAAATTCTTTATTCAATAAAGCTTTTATGTGAATGTGGACCAACTGGAGGACCCAAAGAACATCCTCGAAACCAGTATGAAGGACATAGTTGCAACCGAATTAATTTGTTTCTTCAACCATTTCAATACTTATCAAATTAATAAATACGAAATTACAACTCCAGTGTTTGTAGAGAGAAAGGAACGCAAATAAGAAACATTCATGGAGATGAGTGTCATTGAAGTTTAAGACGGATGAATTTGGTAGCTTCATGTTTGTGAAATTATTGCCATGAATCAACGTAATGTATTTATATTCTCGAGAAACACCTAATGAAGTCACGATCCAGTTGACGAATCATGTTTTTAAAGGTAAAAGCAAAATTAAACCAGGCAAAAAAAATCGTCTTCATTGATTTAGACGGCCCCATTATTGCTAAACTATTGTACGGAGACCACATAGCCATCAAATTGTCGCAAAGAAATTGACTCGGATAACGTAAAACGTAGCTTCACTGCAACCGGTAGCGCTAAATATATGGAATGATTTATCAAAATAAATAAAGAAGTACATCCTTTCGCGGGAACCTGTCGCAACAGCTATTTCTTCGCATCACGATCAATCCATACGAAACGGTTCAGAGGTGGTCGCTCAGTCATTTATAAAAAAATCATATTTTCTCTGTTCCTTTTCTTATCAATTAGATGCTCAACTGTGAATTTAAAAAAAAAAAAAATCTCAAACCGTATGTGGCGGCCATTTTTGTCCTCCCGCGTGAACGTATTTTCACGTTTGTCAGTGTTTACATTATCGCTCATATCTGAAGTATATATCTTATAAATCTCAAACAAGAACCACTGCAAAGATCACATTTCATTGCATAAACTTTGATGAGTGTAAATTGAACCTATTTTCTAACTTCTATGAGAAAAATTCATCTAAACTTCGATATCAAAATTGGGAAAACTTCACTTTTTACAACTGTTTTCTGAAAAAATGAGCACTGTATACTGCTTTATATTTTTTATGGGTGTAGATGCAGCTATATTTGAACAATTATTATGATACACTCGAACAATTTTTCTTCTGTTTTCAACATTAATATGCACGGTGACGTGGAGTCATTTGGTCCGAAAAAAATTATGTTTTTAATTAAGTTTTGATGTGTTAAACGCCTGAAGATAACCAGCGGTGCGGTTGAAACGTTATTTTTAATGTAATAAAGTGAAATATTAAATATAGTGTTTGTGCAAACGGGTCATGTTATTATTATTTAACATATTAATAGCATTCATCGTCTACGACCATGACCAAGTCCAAATCGTGCAACTATGATACTCCATTTACTAGCCACACTCTCCCGGTAACGATCGATAGTTGGCAACCCCTCTTTTTCAAATGAAATTGAAAACATGCTTATAATTGCGAGCTAATTAGGAGCTAATTTTGAGCTAACATGAAAAATTTGAGCTCCACCGGACACACTTCAAAACGAATTTGATAAACGAAAAGTAGAGGTTCCAACTATACGATGTCTCCCGGTGGATGGGGGAACTCGTGCGGAGGAATGACATATTTGTCCAGTTCTAAAGCAAACTCAGAGAAAACGCTATTAGCGCCATCTCTCGTCAGAGATTCTAATATTTCTACCAACAATCTTACAACAATATGCAACAGCCACTTTGATGAAATATTAGGAGGAAATCTCTTTCTATGAATACTGGGGATTATGTTGTTCATTCAATTTCTATACCTAATGTGCGCTTGAATTAACAGGAATGTTATTTTCATTCCTGATATAAAACGGCTATAATGCAGTGTTACATGTTCCTAATTATTATAAAGAATTTTTGAAGAGGCGAAATTATCGGTGCACGTATTATATCCTTTTTTATCCGCAGACTTTTATACAGAAGACTTTTATATTTATTGACTTTTGGCGGTATTCAAGGAAAGTATGATTGATTTCTAAAACAAATTTGTTACAAAATCTCTTATGATATAGTTATTCAGTGAACACTATTTCCCTATTTCAAGGACTCAAACTTCGTCACCCGTTAATAATTCAAACTATCCGTTGCTTGAAATCATGGTAGTTTCAGGGATAACCATTTCGTCTGTAATCACTTCAAGTATGTTTATCCCACTGGTTTTACAAAGATATAATTATAAGACGATAATTTCACAACAATACTTCAAAAATGGTTATTTATTCAATAAATATCATATGTTGAACAGCTGGTGTCAATTTCCTTTATTTTCGGTTACTTTAATGGCAAATTAACATTACACACACTTTATTGTTCTTTACAACATTTTATTGATAGCAATTTAGTCTTCTTTGTAAATTATTTCTTCAGAAAAATATGTCGTTAAATAAAATATCCATTATAAACTTAATATTACTCAAATATTTAGAAACTAATAAGGGCCAAAATTCAATTCACTTATCATATGGTAAACTAAGGATAATAAATAAAAAATAAGCTGAAATTTAAAACTAGCATTGTCAACAGAAACAATTTGTGCAAAATATAACATTAATTATATGTACCACGCACGATAACGAGCGTACCGCAGCTGGTATCAAGAGAAATTCACACATTTGTCACTCGCACGCAGGCAAAATGCAAGAGAAAATCAGGGTTGAACGCTCTTACAATTCAGGGTATCAATAACATGCCCATCGTAACAGCTACTATTCCAAAATTCTGAAATATGGGAAATATGAGTAATGTTTTTTGACAACTTACAACATTCTTTTGACAATACATAACGTACTTATCGAAAATGAAATACACTTTACCTCTATGTATTTATTTTGATACAAAATTTACTCATAAAATAAATACACCAATGGCTTCAGCAAATGGTAACACAACAATATCATATATGATTATCTTCATCGGAATGTTTTATTTTAAAGGGATCTAAAATGTCACGCTCATATTGTATTTCACTGGTGAATAATCGAAATAAAAGAGAACAAGTTGCCTCATATTTATTTCCATATCCACGACGAAACCTCCATATCTTGTATAATATTCACGATTGTGTGAAATTAAACACAAACACGCAAATGTCAATTCGTTAATTTGTGGTCGCGTACGTTTCGTGATATGAGCCAGCGAATGAAATTTCTGCCATTTTAAAGATGATACACCTGAATCACTACTCTTACTCAACTGTTAAATTTAAAAAAATGTAAATAGTAAGGTAAATTTATAAAATTCACAAAAATTTTAAATATTCATAAAGATACAAAAATGTTAAAATATCATGTATCTTTTTCCTCAAATAAATCGTATATTATGAACAAATGCTCCACAAAGTTCCGACCACACGTAACCGACGCTCAGTATCAAATGGTCTTTATTAGAATCAATATTTTGGATTAGGCTTATTAACAACCTTGCCGACATTTCGATAACGCACGTCTTCCTCACAGTACGGTACACATAATCTTTTAAATACCGGTTAACCTTACCGCAAGGCAATGATATTACATGGAATGAAAATGGGTGTTTGGACGGGTGAACGAACACTGGACCTACCGCTTAATGCGCTGGCGTGCTATCCACAACACTATCCCGTTCGTTCGTAGATTGCGTGGAACATGGTCATTCAAGTTGCGATACTCAACCCACAAACCTCAAAAGAGATCTTATATTATCCTCGTTTATCCCCATGGGTAACCACACTTGATAACTACGTTGGGAATACTAGTACTGTCCAAGTAAGACAAATTCATAAAAATTAGGAAGAAATATTTCTCTTTTGCACTTTTTTGTACATTCTGGGAGTATTACATTCTGAAAGTTTCCCATCAAGTATGTGTTTGGAGTAGTTAGGAGGTAAACGTACTGAAACTCGCCGGTTCTAGCAGTGCAGCTTAGGGGTTAAAAAGAGGATGACCGGAACATTTTTTCAGATTTTTCTTTAATATTTCGAAAACGGTGGGTCGTACGAAAAACTGTACTCAGCAAAATTAATGCTCATAATTTTTTTCTACAAGACTGTTTCTATACATTTCTTCTGCATTCCTTATAGTTTTCGAGATATTCGCACACAAAAATCGTTTATTTATGAATAAAAAATTGTTAATCTAACTTTTTTGTCAAATTTGTATTTTTAATACATCGGTCCCACTTTAGACCCAGTCAGAAAAAAGTTACCTCAAAAAAGTTATGGAAAACGAAATTTACTTTAAAGTTACATGCATATGTACTATTTAATCTTCAACTGGTCCGGTGTATTGGTAATTTGAAATTTTCAGACTAATATACGTATCAGGTTAATATGCAATGTTGCGATAAAAAACCTACATTGTTCTCATTTTTGGAGGGTTAGCTCGGAAATTAGATACACTTGCTCATTTGTATACGGAGGGTCGAGTTTCTGGTTTATCTACCTCAGGAGGGGTAACTGCAGAAGATATGAAAAGTTCCTTTTTATGAAAATGTTCCTTGGGCAAAACAAGAATTTCTATTGTGATAGAACCTTCGATCAGTATTCACTGCTCAGCGAGCACCGCTTGGAGATTCCTCTACTATACGCCCTGGTCGTTGTACACGACCACCGCTTGTTCTCAGACGGGCTCTTAATGACGGGGATAACATGGGGTGATATGCGAATGAGCTAACGGATGAATGATGATGAGTGTTGGGATGGAATAAAAGGCAGGGGAAACGAGAGAGCCCGGAGAAAACCTGCCGCGAACACGTCTTGGCAACACACAGCGATTTCTACTTGGACCAACCGAGTTTTGAACCCACATCACCAGATGTAGAAGGCGAGTGCGCTATTTACTACATCACAGGTCGCCCCTATTGAACAATATTAATTCAAACACATATACTACAGTGAACCGAGCCCTGAGGAACACCACATGAGTTGTCGAAACGTCGAAAAATTGGCCAAATTGCAAGAATTGAATTTTGTAATTTGAAATCGCTGCTAATTTTTCATCCGTAAATATCTTTCTTCTCTTTATCTCTCCTATATTTTCCGTATGTGCTTCCTAACGAAACAAAAGACCAGATTTGTCTTACATAAGTGATGTTTCGAATATTTGCAGTTATTTTCTTAATATCTTCTCGCCTTTTCATGCGTTTTATTCTGGAAAACGCTACATAAAATGATTTTTTTCTCCTTTCTTCTTAAACAAAAAATATTTTTAACAATAAAGTTCAAGAGAGACATTCTTAGATAAATAATAAAAATATGATTGAAAAATTATAATGTTAGTAAATGTGCCTTTTTTAATTGCTTGTAACTGTTATGTCAGACAAAACTCGGGTAAAACTCGGATTGGATCCTATTCCTAATCTTAAAGAAATGCGCCCGTGAAAATTTCAATTTCTTCACTAACAGCACGGTCGTGTACATTATCTTTGTAACCCCGTCCTGGCCCGCGTTTTCCTTCGGGTAGAGGCGGCTTCATATATAGGCGGGAATGTCCTTGATTTCTATTATATAATTAATCTCGAGTTTTTACTACATTTTCCACAATTTATTTCGGAAAGATGAAATAACTGTATACGTTAAATAACTTTTTTATAAACATTAAATCTACCACTGCTCTTGGGTTTTGATCGGAATTGATGGGATGGTCCCTTGCTTGTTTCCGAAAAGATCTTAGAGCATTGTCATCTACGTGTTCATACGCAGCTTACTAGATTTTTTGTTAATAAAGGTTATTTATTTATTTATTTATTCAATCCGTTCAGTTGTTTTAGCATAATGCGAGTTCAAACAATCTTTATGCTAAAGTCACCGGGTTAAGCTAATATAGTCTTCATTAAAACAGGGAAAACAAAGGAATGATGATACTTGTGTACGCTCATTACATACCAACATTAAAACAATCTACATAAATGAAAACCGTTTCGACTAGAAGATAAAAAATATTAAATACAAAGAAATTCATCCGAGTTATACCACAAGTGCTCAGCTAGTACATTAATAATTAACTATAAATGAATGCATACTATTTTATTTAATTTGTTTGAGTATAAAAGAAACATTTCGTAAAACTTAAGAAGTTGGTAAAAGTGTTTGCATCAGCTATCGAATAAAATCCCTCATACAAAAAATAAAACAGATATTGGTAACATCATTTCTCCTCTGGAGTTGCAGACAAGCTTGCATGTGTTTATGCAAACTCATGAATATCTTTGTTTCCTATAATACATATTATCAATAAAATGAACGTTTGTTAAATTTCATTTCACATCGTTTATCTATTCACTCAATTCATTCTTTCTTCAGGTGGACCTGAATTTTTCTATCAGAAAACCGAATATCGTGTTTTTTTCTTCAGATGTTGATTTTTTTTGTCATCCATGACGCATGTATGAAATGAAAATGAGTTATTGGGGAAGAAACCAATACAAATATAAATAATGCAGTTATTTAGATAATGCAATTTAAATAATGTAAATAGACAGTTAATGGTACGTTTTTTGCCATGTAATAAATACCAATGTAGTGTACCTCAAAACTGTATCGATTTTGAAGAACTTGTATCGGTTCTTGTGGTCGTAGGTTATAAGAAGAAAAAAACATCTAAGTCGCAAAAAGCATCTAAAGTGCTTACTTATAAAGTTAATTTTGTCATTCAGATTAGTGACTTGATTGAAACTATTACGGTATTAAACGATTAGGGAAAACACTTGTAGAAGGAATATCATTTAAGGAGGAATAAAATGGTTTGACCATTTAGAAGCACAGCATAAGCGGGCATGCAAACTGGAAATGTTCAGTAAATATGTGAGGTTAGAAAAAATATATAAATTAATCTAAGTTTACGAAAGAGTCAAAAATGCTGAAATTAAATATGCTGAATATTAAAATGTTGGAGTATATTTACCTTTCTTTCTATCAATTTCTTGTCTATCAATCACATTAGTAAAGATAAATCCTGAAACTACCTGTACCGTAAGCATAGAATACTAGCGTAGGAAGGCCCTAATTTGAGTCATTCCCAGAATAATTGTTTTCTGTCTGAAGTCACATTTCTTTCACCCCAAAGAGTGCTGGTGAAGTGCAAGTACGTAACTCGGTGAGGTCGAGAAGAGCGTTAAACACATCACAGGGGCCACGGGGATAGCTTATTCTGTGCAAACTAGGAATGCACCCATGTATATTAATGGAGCTGATGCCACAGGTGGAAGTGGTGCGCTCGCTACTTGTGCATGGCGAATGGATTGCGGAGCGCCGAGCGCGATGGCGTGCAGAAGTAATACGACGCGGGGGCAAGGCCACAACCTGCATGGCATTTTCATTTAATAACATTCCTATTTAATTCTTCATTGAATAAACTGGCATCGATATTTCCTGCGAGGCACACAGTTGTGAACGCAGGTAGATACAAGGAATGGCGTAACACACTTCCTAAAACACGTTTTCAGTCATTAAACTTGTATGAACGTATCAAAGAATGTGATCACTTATCACAAGTGGGGTGTTTCGCGGAATACTGGAGCAGGACAGGAGACGAGCTTTGGGAATCGAGACGTGCAGCTAAAGCACAGCTGCGGCCGTAGCAGGACGTCCCGGGTTTGAGTCCCGATCCATCGCGATTTTCACCTAGCCGTAGATAATGCAACCTTTTATACCCAAGTGGGTATTCGAAAGTTGTGGATTAAAAATGAAGTCATTGCACATATAATATTTACGTTGCTGAAGCTTATGGATTACAACCCCCTGAACAAAGTTTTGGAAATTATTTTTGAATTCTATTCTTTTAAGAGACCAATAATTGTATGTTTATTCCGGATTTTTTTTATCGAGAACGATCTATCGATTTTGGTCAAATTCATAGAATATTGGTATTTTGTTACGGAAAAGCGACCTAATATAGTCTCATCTCGAGTATAATAGTTTCGTAATTTTTTAGAACTAGAAAATACGTATATTGTGAATTCTAAAGAAAAGAGAACTTTACTATTTACGTCCATTATATAATCAAGATAAACAAGTTATCACTTACAACCTTTCACTGGACGAACACAATATATTTTTATTGCGTTTTACTACTACACAACGTTTAGACTAGAGATTGGAGTCGTCGTCAGTTGCAAAAGTTGTGTAAGAACACAATAAAAATATGTTGTCAACGTCCAGAAAACAGATTGTAAATGATAATTTACTTATTTATCTTAACAGAAAACTTTTTCTGTCATGTATTCTAAACAAACAATGATTCTAGAAGCAAATTAAAGATACATGTTTCGCATGTCCTATTTCTTGTCAATGACTAGTATTGCCTAAATACGAGGAAATAAACGGTCACCCAAATTTTATTAATAATGTATGTGTAAAGAAGATTCAATGAAGATTCTACGTTTGCTTAAATAATGTAATCAGTAATTTTTAAAAGGTGCGTTCTGTGTGTGCATTAAGTTGATAAGTCAAAACAAGTCGAAACACAACATTAGCCTCCCTCAAACCAACAAACATGATAGAGCTAGAGTGAATGCGGAACTCAATGAACGAATAAGATTTATAAAATCATATTAAATATCTGTTTCTGCTGGGAAATAAAACATATTTATGTCCAAAAATGACAGTCATTGAAGGTTAAGGAATTCTAGAGATATGCAGATACTTAATACATAATATCCAACCAATCCCAATACCTCACGTCACCAGACGCTCAAGGACACGGCTACCTCACACGCTCCGTCTCATCATGGAGCAAAACATGAACGTTGTCACTTCTGGACATGGAGAGTAGGGAGAGTGAGTCCGAACTCTTTCAGAAATCTGTCCATCGAACCTATTGCAAATAAAGAGGGCGCTCTCGTACGGAAGTTGGCTCTGTGGAGAAGATAACATTCGGTGTGATATCGTGGTTAATACTTATATTTTTAAACACAAGGGACACTAGGAAGTAAAAATATTTCTCACATTAGGATAAAAAGGCTTGAAAGGTTGATGGTACTTACGTTCTGTACTTAAAACAGAGATAATTGCCGTATATTTTTGCGTTTTTGCTCTTGATGATCAGATGGTCGACCGGTCTGACTATTTTTGACGATATAGTACTTACCCATTGCGTTTTGTAAGTTTCGAGTTGTCGAAAATATATTAATTATTCCTAAAATAAGAGATAACTAATTATAATAGTTACTCGCGTTTAAGATATATTAACGAATCAATTGAATTAACAGTGAAAGTTCTACGTGATACAATACTCTAATTCCTTTTGATTTAACTTCATATTATATGCACTGTCAAACAGCCATCTTCAAGTAGTCAACTTACGATCAACGGCGCTGCGATTGCCAAAAAGAGGAACTATTCGAATATTACAATTTGGACACCAAACTCTCAATGCACGAAAATACGGTGATCAGACTCATTCTCTCTAGTCCCCATGCTTCTGGAGAAGGCATGGCAACCAACACGTTAAGTTTCAAATCTTTGATGCGATCCAATCGGACTTCCAAAATTCACATCAAGCCGGCCACAGAAATTTTTAAGATTATTTCATATTATATCAGATTTATTATTACAGGAAGAATAAGTGGAACACCGAAAATTTTTCACAAAAAACACATTAAAATGAAATCTTTTGTTAGAAAGTCAAAATATTTTTCAATTAAATGAAGCGCGTTTTCTAACTAACGCAGAGAAGCAGGTTCTATTTCTGACAAAACTTAACTTTTGAGTATTAGCAATGATAAGTAGTTATGAAAAGAATACATCCCCGTATTACATGACATTCTCTGCAGAATTAAGACCCAGCTGGAAGGCGAAGTTTAGGATTTCATAATTTGCAACAAAAGGACTTCATTCTTTGTACTACTATTTGCTCATTAGATTTTTTTTCTGTATTGGTCAATGAATTTCTCTGTGACGAACTATGTGCTTTTCTTGGAGGATTCTTATTTATTTCCATTTGAAATTTCTCATAGACACTGCTTACATAAAATTAATTCCACGTTTTCACTCGTTTTATCATTAAATTATGGTCTGTTACAACATTTTATGGACAAATAAATGCATTTTTTTCACGTTTCATAGGCAGGTTTGCGACTTCATAATGACAATGTTTCGACAAGGTGTTTCTCAATAATGACAATATATTTACAAGACATTAGTTCCACATACGTATCACCGTTTAGTAAACATGAATGACTTATCATGAAATTAAATTAAATAATTTGAAACAACAAAAGTAAAAACTTTAAAATAAAATAAAACTTAATAATTTGTTTTGTCATATTTCAAGACTTACGACCTTATGATGGACAAATACTCCAAAGTACACTACATATTTTCTGAAGAGATTTATTTATCTTGATAATGTAGTGGACGTTAATTATAGTATATATAGTTAATTATAGTATGTGATATATTACAGATGAACTGCCCATGTGAGACAATGCAATGACGTTCATTCCACAGCTCTGCGAGCTTCATAGAGCAGTGAGCATAGCTACCTTGGACTGAATTACGCGCTTCAGTGAATCAGTATAGTCCGGAACCATGATACTCCCGGGAATACGAACAAACCCAGTCCAATTTCGTTGCTATTGTAAATATAATGCACCAAAATCGAGAATAATATAAACCGAGATACAATCTACTTTCCAAATGTGATTAATTATTTTAATTGATACGCCGCAAATATAAATAATACTCAATAAACTATTTCATTTTTTTTTCCTGGAGACAAATTACATAAAAGAACAAACAAAAGAAAAAACACAATATTTTCCTAATTGGTTTCGTAAATCGTAGTCAGATTGATGATAAAGCTAATTTCGAATTAAAATTTAGGCTGGTATCCTTGCTTATAATAATATTCTTATACGTAGTGAGTAATGTAAGAGTGGGATAAAATGAAAAAAAGCAGGAATGTAAGGAAAAGAGAAATTGTTAATTTAAAATGTTTACCAATACCAATATTTTTGAAGATGATGACACATTGATAATATCTTAGGTTCGACTTGGTCATGGTACTGAAGATTATTAGAATATTATTCGCACTGCTACAAAAATGCTCAGAGTGACTTAACAAGAAAGTGATGACTCAGACCTTGTCGGAGTATCGTTTTCTACCATTCTCGTTCCATACTTTTATTTCATTATTATTGTCTATTTTTGCTGTAAATATACAGGTTGAACATTTTTATAGAACTTAAAATATATTTATGTACAGAATTATATTCATTTATACTCTGCCACAAATCAGAAATAGTTTTTTTTAACGATATTATGTCTAAGAATCCTTCAAAACTGTAGGAAGCACAAACAAGTCTGTAAAAGTAGGTTTTATAATTAAAATTAATTTATAGGTTGTACTTACACATTTAGTTTATTTTTCTATTAGTTCATTTAATATTTTCAATTATTTACTTATTTAACACGCTCTTTCTTTTGTTCCTCTATTGCACTACTCTAGGAATAAATGTTTGGGGTAACGAAATCATTATCATGAAATTAATAAAAATTTATTGACAAAAAGCAGTTGAAAATTGCATTTGACCACGCGGAGGACAATAAGTTTCTTTACTCTACAGAAGAAAGATACGAACCATCCCATAAATTCCAACCAAAAGTACCCGAAGGAAGACAAACAGGTCTCGGTGGAGCTACATAAAAAAATATTACAACTATAAATAATATGAAACAAAGTAATAAATGTGCTCAGGAGTACCTTTTTGTGTTAGAATATAGTATTCAAAGTTCAGTGATGGGTGTGGTATAGTACGTTTCAGGAAAGTATACGTTAAAATTGTTAGGGGATTAAGGTGTATATATATATATATATATATATATATATATATATATATATATATATATATATATATATATATATAAATAAACTCAGGAAGTCAATTCACACCAGTATGCATGGAAGCCTTCAGTAGTTTAACCGTGACCGCCTCTAGTTTGCTAATCGCGCCATGACGGTGGTGGAGGAGTCTATGGCGTGCACATAGCCTCGGGGGTCAAGGAGCAAGAGTCGTTGCAGCACGCGATGCTTCCAATTCTCTGCCCTATTCCCTTACACCTCGTTTCAAAGCCCTCTCCCTTTGCCCCACCCTCTCATCCATCCTTGCTTCTCCCTTGTGCATGTCCGTTCTCTTGACTGAATCTGAAACTCCATCGTCGCAGCCATCACCTTGACCTACCGTTCAAACCCCACTCACGGCATGTTGCATGAACCTTGCACTTCCTTATCGGAGGAAAAAGAAGGCGAGAAAAGAAAGTTACTCAAATGCATCTCCTTCCTCGTTTTCCTCTCTGGGGTGGTTTCGGGTTTGTGTATCTAATCAAGCGAACTTACCAGTAAAAATGTTATAAACATAGATCAGTTTTTGTCATAGTCGATATATCGCTTTAAATAAGACTCTCCCATCCACATACAGGATACAAACATATTTTTCTCATTTATGAGTGCAGGAAAGAAAAGTATTTAAACCTTTAAAAATTAAAATGTTCTCATTCAAATTCATTTGAATTTGAATTCTTTGCACAATTTTTTGTCATAGAATTAATTAATTTCCCTGTCAGAATTTCTCGCACGTTCGTATTACACACACTCCGAAACGACCTGGAGGGATAATCTAGAGATGAACTCTTTCCAAATTTGGAGGGTGTATATTTCAGATCTCGGGAAAATAATCTATACGCTATTTTTTCTTTTTTAAAAAGATCACTAGATAACGTTGCACGTATTATCGTGTAAAAACAATTCGCATAACATGTACATGTAAGAAAAGTGAATTTGCGATTATCAGGTAATGAACACAAAACATATTCTTAGAGAAACATAGACAATATTATTACATTAGATTCTTGTAGATGATTACAGTGGACGAATATAGTAGACTCTTGTAATAGATTACCTAGATTATAATATATTTACAATACGCTCTTTCCACTTTAATAACAAGTATTGGGTATTACCACAATGAAGCACGTGTATTGAGTCTCAACTCTTCAGCTCAAACGTAAAAAGACTCATCACTACGCGAGATGTTGCTCGGCCAATTCTGAAAAAAACCGACGTGCGCACGAAAAATGTGAATGAGATAAAGGCATACTTTGCTACTTTAAACAATTAATAAATTTGGTTACTATTTTATATTGTTAATTGTTGATTATTTATTTGATGAGTTGATGTAATTTATTTAAAAGATAATATTTACATAATTTGTGTCGTAAAACTATGATTCTCAAACTGAAATGCTCCCCAGATCCCTCCCCGGTTAGCTCCTCTCCCCTTGACTACGGTCTAGATCCGCACTGACTATCATTGGTTAGTTATTCTCATTATTCTTGTAAATATTATATGGATGCGCAATCGGTACTTCCCGAAAATTTTCTTCGTTGGTAGATCTCTACGCACCATCAATCCGCCATTTTTAAATAATTTTTTGTACAACATCGCACACGTTCCCACGATCTGAAATGTACACCTTTCGTATACATAGACGTTACGTCAATTGATTATATTTTGGAAGTGTTCTAAATAAGGATGCGTAAGTACTCTTGAATACTTAATGTAATAAATAGAGCTGAAAGAAATAATACAAACGTCAAAGAAAATCGGATATTTTTACACTACATTTTTCGATCTGCAGTTTAGAGATCAACTTTTCATTGAACTCTTTTTGTATGGTGTTATTCGTTAAATAACACACGTTTAAGAACAATTTCATTAAATTCGTTCGACATTCTAGAAATAAATATTGATAGTGCGAAACCGCACGAGATGGGAATGACGAATATTATCTTTGAAAATGAATATTTGGTCTTCCGAAATTCTGTTCAATTAAATACTACATACTGCAATGTTTATATGCAACACTGCTACTAAGTTTCTACAATGTAACAAAAGGGTCATTACAATGTCACTCACATTGCAATTTCATGACTCAGTTTTTAAACATCATTTACTATCACAAGAAAAAAATTCGGGTGTTTTATCTTCTTCCGTACAAATATTCCAAGATCTCAGAACATTTTGTTCCAGAATTCTCATTACACCACAATTAAAAGTTTCTGACACTCATTATGCATTGATAACGAAAAACAAAACACACTCTATTGTAAAATTCCAATAACTGCAGGATGTTTTTGAGATTCTTTTATGAGTATATAAGTTCAATTATACGTACACTTTCAATTACATTCACTGTCAAACTGACGTTATATACATAGAGATTATTGATATCAAAATATCCTCTTCCGCATCAGAAAAGCTTAATCAACGCCCAAAACAAAATGACTCCTTACCAACGGACCCATTTACCTGATCGACTAAGCGTCAAGTGGTGGCGATGTTGAGGAATATATTTAAGCCTATGCCGACGATGGTCTATACATTTCCGTATTCCTTGTCCAACCCTGCAATCTACCACCCACATCACCACCACCTGACGCTTAGCCGAGCAAGATGGGTTTAAGTATTCGTAGATTCAAAACTCCCCGGGTTTAAATGTGACAAACTCTATATGTTAGTTACCCATTTTTCTCAAGACGTGTTCTTTGTTTTACAAAGGTATTTTTACGAAACCACATTTGGAAAATAATACCAGTTAATATCCCGTAAAATAATACGTTGAGGGTGAAGACATTCAAAACAATACTTCACGAACAACCTAAAAAGGTCATTGATTAAAACTAACGCATTATCTAAAGGTTTAAGAAATGTGACTGGAAGAATGAGGAAATAGTACGACTTCACAATTCGTACGAAACTGCTCCTCTATCTTTATGGGAATGTGCATAAGGCTGCAACGGGTGTTATCTTGCAACGGATGTTATCCTGAGAAACACAAATATTATTTTGAGGCAAAATATATCAAAGACTGAACATTCATGACTCAAGTTAAGGAATGAAATATACAATACTTAGCTATTTCATGTACCGAGAACATTGACAATTTTCTATAGGAAGTATAGAAAGGATAAATACGTATAGGAGGAAGAAAGTGTTCACTGTTTCTTTCTTCGTATGTCATGTCAATCCACCCGTTATCTGATATCGCCTACCAGATTACGCGTTAATTGACATGTTCTCATTCATTTTCCTGTCATTTGAAATACATTTTCGCAATATTTATACTGTAATTGCAATTTGTTGAATGAATGACATCAGTATGGAATCATAACATATTTCAAAAATGGAAACATTTTTTTTATTTCCATTTACTACACTATGTAATCATAAAGCATTTCATATCTGATATCACATAAAGAGGTTTTACCAGTTGTGTACTTATTAACTGATCGCTACATGTTTTACGATATGGAATTATTCCCTGATTTTATCATTTTGAATTGAATATGAATTTATCGTTCAGTTTTAGATTTATCGTAGGTACAAATCTTTAATTCCTTCAAAACAAAAAAAAGTTGGTTTTGTTTCAAGCAAAATCATGTTATATTCATACAGCAACTAGAATATATCATTACATACTATTCAATTCGTTTTCAGTTTGACAAATCAAATAATAAGTTTCAGTTTAAGATCAAGTGGCAATAAAAGATAAGATGTCTGAATAAATAATTAATTAATTAAAAATCAAAAGACAAAAAAAAATTGAAGTAAAGATGTGGAAGAAAAGATAAGATAAGAGCAAATAACGAAGTTACAGTATCAGCCACCTTCGTACGGTGGGAGAAAGAAAATATTCAATGTTAAAGAATAGTCGATTTGGTGACATTGTTTAAGAAAATATATAAACAAATAAATCTGAACGGATTGTGACAGGGAACACAATGACAAATGTATGGACTTCTAAACGTTCATACATTTGAAAAATCTATAATTATGAAATTCAAAAAAAATGTTACTTTCATTAACAAATAAAAATAGATTTATAGTAATTTAAACAAGTATTATGTCAAAATATGTCAATGCCTTATTTGGCGAAGTAAAAATTATTTCTGGTATCTTTTCACCCTAATTCTAGAGAGAGCTCGAAGATGTTCTTGGAAGTCCATCATCATCCTCAATAGCACGATACGGAAGAGTTGCTTAAACAATTTCCAATCTATATGCATGTTTTTTCTTCAATCTTGAAAAGAAAAAAATTCAAAATTATATTTTCGAAATACACGATAACAAAACAATTATTTCTAAGATACCCAACAGTTCATTTGACAACCAAATTGTCTATCAGATTCCGCAGTTACCATTTTAAAAAAATACATCTCTGAAATCGTTCGGTATTTTCAAAAATGTCCTGTAAAATTATATAATTCTTACATACGTACAAATGCAAAAGCGTGTCTGTCAATTTGCTTCATTTTACGAGTAAATCACTGAACTTAATCATGATAAAATTTGGCATGGGGATAGTTAAGATGATCAGAGAGAATAAGCTATATTTTATTAAGGCGTGAAAAGAAAGATAGAAAATAGGTTTTGACGATAAATGTCTACGATGTCGTGGAAAAATCCATATTTGTAGAGATATATTCGCTTACGCTGCCTAAACGGTGGGAGATAGGTGGCAACTATGACCAGAAGTATTGTTTGTTTTAAAAAATTCTATAAAAAGTTCGGGACATCATATGTATATCTGCAAAGGTTAATCTAA
>NNCF01126358.1:60107-101159 GCA_002313205.1 Laupala kohalensis | reverse complement strand
AATTTTGATATGTGATAACCTTAACACGTAGGTACGTGTGAAACCGGTAATAAACTGCACACAGCATTGTGTGCCGCCTGGTTCACTTATCTCTTGTATAGTAATGTGTGTCAGGTCTTCCAGGGTTTAGGTCTGGGTGGAAGTGGTGTACAGTTGTGGAAGGCGACCGGGTGGTGTAGTGGTTAACACCCCTGCGATCAAGTCCCGGGTTCGATTCCTGACTCCTCAATTTCACCTGATCGAAAGTTAACATCATTAATCATGCACACATTAAACAAAATCTACGATATCTTTACAATTTTGTATGTACCATTTCCACTAAATGGAGAACATTTCAAGATTTCATAATATTTGAGAAAAAGGTACCACATATAATTTTAAGAAGCACGAGTATTATGAATACTTCTGGTGTATTACTGTGAAAGATTTAATGAATGTCCAGGTATTGAGAATGTATAGTTGCATTATCGTTACGTACGTCTTGTCACCGGTTTCATTACAATTCCATGCATTAGACTGTATTTTTGCCTATTACATTACAATTCCATGCACTATATGATGATTTACCTATCAAGCGACAATGTTTCAACGATTCAGTCATTCAGAAGATTAGTAAACAAATTGGTTCATTTTCATGTAATACTTCCACAGTGTTACTTATATTTTGTGAACGCAACGAGAAACCTATTATCTTGAGTACTCTGGAGACATTCTTTCTCAACGTTGGCACCCAAAAAACAGGTCCATAATTAAAGACGCATCATAGAAGATTGAAAGCGACTAACCAATGAAAACAACGTAGCTCTTGTGAGAAGGGAAGCCTCGACGAAGATGTGACAGAAGAAAAGGTCTCCTTGGTGTGGATAGAGCCAGAGGCGGCGTTGGTAAACAATGGGACGTATTCGGGGAAGAGGAAGGAGTAAGCAGCGGGAAGTGCGATTGCTTTCAAACTGGTGTTTGCCCTCGCTTCTTCGTCACCCGAGGCCTCTAACATCTACTATCATCTACTGTGCTGAGGTACCAGAATCTGGACGTAGAAATCTCACTATGCTTTTCTTCTTTCGTAAGGTAGTATTAGCGTAACCAGTGATTTAATATCACTAAAATGTCTGAAATCGGCATAAATAAATTGGATTACATTATTTATTTTGATATTAACTTCAAGAATCACTTCACAGTCCAATTAAATGAAAAAGTTATAATTATTGATAGTGGAATTATAAACGTTAATGTGCCAGAAAATTTGCGTTCCTTTTCTGGGGATCCGGACGGAGCGTACCACACAAATAACCGAAGTATCGAACTTCAGAGCATTAAATGATGTGTTCATGATTTCCTATAGCTTCATCTTTCACCTTTCCCTTTCCGAGATAACAGCATTTAAAAATTATATCAAAAAAAAAACGATGACTCATTTATTTGAAGAGGACAAATTGAGTTCTAACAAATGACAGCTCTAACGCGCCTGACCATGCTGTGGCCAAAATGCTCCATTGTGTTTTGTCATATACTATTCATGACTTTCTGATATCCTGTGTACATGGTTAATGTTAATATGAAACCGAGAGCAACCTGCCTAGCAAATGAGGAAAAAGTATGTCCTATATTATTGTCATCAATAATATAATCGTGGTAAATAAAAGATAACGTCGCTAAATTAAAGTAACAGTGAACGGAATAAAGTCATTTTATTATTATTATTATTATTATTAAACGTTCATATTATCTTCCAGAATGTTATTTACATTCAATTTTCGCACGAAATCAGCTAGTACATTGTATTTCATGGATAAAATACTTCTTTTAAAAAACACACTGATTTTTAAATTTAATTTTAATATAGGTGAAGTTATGTTTACGTTGTCGAAAATTTCCCATAGTATTTTTTCATCGCATTTACCTATATGTCAGCAGACATTCAAAAAATATTGAACCTTTGCCGAGATGTGCACAATGTCGAAACTGTTGCACTCAGCCTTCATAATTTTTTACGTGCACTTGAGTATCTCACAAGAATCAAACGAGTTCCTAAATATTGTTAATATTGTACTTTAACCGATGATACACATGAAATCACGATCTTTTTCATCAAAGTTCGTAATATTGTGGCATAAAACAACTCCATTTCGTACTGTTTTAACTCACTTGGAAGGCAAGTACCATTTTAAAAGACTCAAGTACCTGATTTTGATTTTGATTTGCAGGAAAATTATCAACTACGGAAGAGTATGCTACGGAAGAGTAGTTTTCTCAGTAATCCATTAAAGCTTCATTGTAGTTTTTTGGATTACTCACATAATTTCTCCAAAAATGATTTTACTGTAACATGAACCCAACCCCAGAGGAATTAAATGTGTCTAACGAGTGCAGGTTTTCTTGAGAAACGTGTTCTGTTGAATCGATTTGAAAGATGCAACTGATATTTTTTTAATAATTAAACTTATTTAAAAAATAATTTTCATCTCTATTTTATTTGTAATATTCGTTTTTCGTGTTAACTATTCTTCAAATTCGTTTGAGAGTTGAATTTTTAATTTATTTTATTTGTAATATTCGTTTTTCATGTTAACTATTCTTCAAATTCGTTTGAGAGTTGAATTTTTATGCGAAAACATTCGTTATATTTGAAATGACATTAGTTTATTTGTGTGATATAAAATAGAAATCTTCATGGGAAAATTACACCAAGTTATTAATTACACAATATTGGAATAAACTGCTCATCATACACTGCATAATAGCAAGTTATTACTTTGTAGTTGCGTAATCAACGAGTAATATTTTCCGCCTTGGTAAGCAATGAGCTAGTTGAGACTCGTCCAAGCGGGTAATGAAAAATAGGGGAGTGACGTTTGGATAAAGTAGAAAAGGATGAACATTAAGACAATCTTCTCATTTTATATCCATTGACGAACACATTGAAATCTCTTAGATTGCGGTGAACCTCGCCGCCAGGCAACAGTTGAATGAGGATGGAAGAAGGGCCCGGGAGGCGTACGGGATGGCGCAGTCGATAAGCGCATGAGCGCGCTAAGCTCAATCTTCGGGGTTCGAATCTCGGTCCCGTCTTCCATTTTCATTCAACAAAACCTAATTAATCCATTGACGAGTTAAATGATGCCAATGATCGTTTGAACTGTTGGATTGGAATTCACAATGTGACAATAAGTATAAATTAATTAACTATAAGTATAATTCATTTACGAAATTAATAGTCGAGAATACTTTTGGCACATTTCTTCTCCATGATGCATAAGCGGATAATTGAACGCTGGGATTATCGAAGCTTCAGAATGCTGAAATTTATTGTTCTCCCGTCAAAACGATGGGTTTTATAAAGTGAATAATAGGTATATGTTTCACTATTGACTGGATAGCACATATTAAAGACTATGAATCGATAGCTCAAAATTTTCGGAACGTCAAGAATACTTTGATTTCTTGTTTCTGAGTCTGAATTACCACGCGCACTGTTAACGCAGTGACATGAGAAAGGAAAGTAGAGAGTAAAATCTAACCTTTTCTTTTCTAGTCGTTCGTGGCTTGTGCATGGGGTATCCAGAACATTGGATACGTGATCATCGTTTACGGCCTGGCTAATTCGGCGTTGGCGCTGTGTACTGGATGGCTTGTCGCACGCATTGGACGCCGGCCAGTGCTATGTGGCGCGGCAGTGATGCACCTGGCGCTGTTGGCTGGGATGCTGGCATGGCAACCAGCACAATCAAATCGCGCGATCTTTTTCGTAGTGGCTGCGTGTTGGGGTGCTATGGACGGCCACTGGTGCGTCCAGCTCAACTGTAAGTTCACGTATATTATCTGTAAACCATTTGACGGATATTTACAAAATAAATAAACACTTACGAAAAGGTCGTAAGTGATTAATAATTTATTTATAAATCTTGATTTCAAAATGGAAATTTCATTTTTGTAAAATGAGGGTAGTTGCAGGTATTTGGCGTAGACCCCTTTTAGGTTAGGCGGCTACGTAGCAGAGATGTTTCCGTAGACATTTATTTATCAAACTTTATGAAATTTTATGAAGAGTCAGAGAATAGACTCGCTGGGTGAGTTCACAAAGAAAAATATAATAAAAATATTATGCATAAACAAGATATTATTCAAAGATCAACTTTATCGAAAAGTATTTGAATACGTATTTCTAAGAACAGTTTTTCATTAAGTTAGGAATATCATGCAGAAAATGTATTCTCTGTAGAGTACATGTACCATTATATTTTGTACTTTAAATCAATGATACGTTGATACGTACTCAACATTTCACGTGTTAATACTACGTGAAAAAATGCAAGCAGATAAGAATGATGAATAAAATACATCAAAACCATTTCAAACTAAATTATCAACACTAAATGCGCCTCAATATATTAGCTTCTTATAATCAATTCGGGTATACAAACAGATTTTAAGATTTAGAAAATACTTTTTCTAACAGATACTTGTTTAAAAAACGAAGAATCATTTTCAAATACCGATGGAATAAATTGATTTCTTCGCTGACTTCATAAACATTACCATCATCTTAGTATTAATTTAACTGCATGTACAACGACCACATTATGTCGGCAGAAAAATTAATAAAAATAATAAATCATGAAATCCTACACTGAATTTCTTACTAAGAAATTAAAATTCTAAATTGGATTAAATAAACAGTAATTATACCAACACCTTTTTGAAAAAATTTACATTCAGTGTAGGTCTGGGTTCATTTATTAATTAATTATATTGCTCTAAAAGAGACATCGTTAGAGGAACTGAATGAATATAGTAACTCTAAAGAGTATCTCCTCCTAAGAAGCACAAGAGTTTTACCCCTCTTCGTGCGCGGAGATACTACTGTGGAAATATAGAGAGAAAACGAGAAAAAAAATATTGTGTAGACTCTGTGAAGCGGAGGATAGCTGCTCCTGGCCATGAGTTGGACGCTTCGCGGTACACTTCCAACTTAAAGTGGTCCTCCGGCGATTTCGCTGCTGTCATCGCCTTCTCTTATTCCCTTTGCGGATAGCTCTAGCGTTATGACAGTCTATGGAACTTCCTTTCTTCTATATGTGACTTCTTCTTTTATATCTCCTTCTACTCGTCTTTATCCCACTCTCTCTAGGGGACTCTATGAAAAGTTCCTGAAGACAATTCGTGCAGAAAAAGTATCTAGAGTGTACCCCATTCAACTTTTCAATCATTATTCTTTAAAAACGATTATATTAATAAACAGTCTACATTTTATTAAAATTATAAGATGTCGGAAAATCATTATAGAAAAGAAACATATTGTCAATACCGTACGCAATACCATATTTAAAAGTTCAATCAATTTAAGAATAGTTATCCTTAAAACTTTACGAAGTTTGCTCCTTACCCGCATATCTCCAAATTCAAATAAAGTTACCCGAATTTATTATCTTCCACCCTGAACTATTTGCAGTGGCCTCATAAGCAAATCTAAAGAAAGGGCCTCCCTTTTCTTTGCGTAGTAAATTTTCGTTGTATCTCAAAAACGGAAATAATGTTAAGCAGTCTATACGCAGAACTTAGTGTAATTTCCTTAAACATATTGTATAGTTAAAAAGAAAAACTTGCTTCAATTAACTAGCAATTATTTGTCACAAAAATGTTATTTCAATATTTTGATGTTCCCAAGAAAAAATCTCATAATAAGAGAAAATTCCTTCATAGATTTTTTTTGTTTAAATGTTAATTGAGTAAAGGTTTTTTGTAAAGATTGCTTGCAAATTCTATTTTTATATGCTCTTAACTTTTTGATTCAATCAATTCGTGCGGCAGAATTTTCTGAACGTTCCCCAGTAAAGAAGTGATATACTGCAAGACTTATTTTATAGTCGAGGGATAAAAATGGGGTATTATTATGAATATTCGACGCATGTTTTTAAACAAAATCCGTAATACGTGAGGAAACGTATTACCTTTATTCAAAAAATCGTATCCGAGGAGTAAGGTACATAAATATACCTGTTTAAAATATGTCTTATGGATTCCATTTAGTATAAATAAGTCTTCGTAATTCAGTATTCTATAATCTAATAGGTGATATAGTTAATGAGTTAATGAATCTTTACCTTGTCTTCATTAGTCGCATCCTATGTTTCGTCACGAACATTGTGAAAAATACGAAGGAGTAACTAAGAGGAAATTTTTGAAACTCATCACAAAAATTAAAGTACAAAATTAAGAGAAGCTATCCCTCTATGATAAATATCAAACTAATTTTGATAGAACCTCATCTCACAAAACTCTAAAGCCTATTTAGTTCGTCATTCATTTAATTTAATAAGTAACGTTTAAAAAGAGAAACATAAGTTCAAAGATAATTTACAGTACGCATACCATATACATTAATGGTTTTTGATTCAAAATATTGTTTTCGGTGTATCAAAATCACTTGTTTACGAATGTACATATATGACATCCCTTGTCTGTGTGACAAGATTAACATAATACGTCACGATATTTTTTATTCGAACACAATATAGACAAGAGGTGGTGTTGAATTGAAACATTTCGGTACGAAGCTTGAAAAAAATCCTAAGTAATAACTAAAAAAGGAATTCTTTCGGTTTTCACGTTGTATTAAAAAAAATGATATGAAACATAATGATATTTTTAATTTACTTTTAGTTTTAAGTTGCCAGATCCCTACATGTGCCTCTTTGGGAACTGATATTATAATAATTTATTATTGTAATATATTGTAAATTTCATGTTAACTTCTCGTTTAAATAACCTTAGCTTTTACTTATCAATTTCAATTGAAATATGCGACGCAGTTACTGACTATACAGAGTGTCCCAGAACTCACATAAAACATTGAAAGGATGGTAGGGCACATTAATAGGAACAAAAACTCATTATGGTACACATATACGGAAATATCTTTCTGAAAGAGATAAAATACACCAAGACAGTAAGAACACAAGATGAAAGATGTAAGAAAAGCGCTTTTTTTAGAGGAATTGAGGAAGTGGTATAGGTTTCAAAGTTTAACATAAATCACAACAGATGCTCAAATTTCGATCCATTAACAGCGATGCAGAGGCCTCCCACCGAAGACATCGCGAGAATTCGCAAGACTCCAGGTAGAACATACTCGTCTTTCCATGCGACGTCAGTGCTCGGTATGCATCGCTGTTAATGGACCGAAATTCGAACATGTTGTATACTTTGAACACCCACACCACTTCATCAATTCCCATAAAAAAGCGCTGTACATATCTTTTTGTCTTGAGTTCTTGGCTGTCTTATGAAGGAGATAAAAAATTACACTGAGACATTTCCGAACATGTGTACCTCAATTATTTTTTGTTTCAATTAGTATGCTCTATCATTCCTCCAGCTTTTTACCCTACGTTATGGGACGCACTGTATATTTATCTCATGATATGATTAATTTCAAATTATTTACTTTGTTTCAGCTCTCTATGCAATTTTGTTTCAAAATATGGAGGAAGCAGCCTACAGCAATTTCCGTCTCTGGCAATCCATTGGATTTGTAATCGCATTTTCATACAGTCATTACCTGTGTACGATCTACAAACTCTACGTTGTAATGGCTCTCCTTGTCGTGGGAGTAGCTGGGTACTTAGGCATAGAGTGGACACGACCAAGAAAAGTAAGACTGCTCGACGGTTGAAGGATTCTTTTATCTTGAGGATTCAAATTTGAATCAAGCGCAAAAACGTTGTATATTGAACTTGATTGAGAGTTTCATCCGCATTATTAACCCAGGAATGTGTTATGGACTCAAAAATGAAATAAATATATTCCTGGTACGTAAGAACCAAGTTTGTATTCAGGAATTAGAAATCTGCTTGACGTTGAGCACTCAATTCCAAGAGCTGTCTTTGATGCCAAGGATGAAAGTATTTGTATTGTGATTTGATAGAGTGATTGGGATTATTCTCTATGTTTGATTAACACACCGTTTTATGGTGTGTTTCGTTTGTCAAACGAAAACAACTTTTTTAATTGATGTGAAGTTAAAAAGTGCCACTAAAGAAATAGTACGCATGAGAAAAAACAATGCTCCCAAGGTGAATTAAATCTTAAACTTCAGTTACATGTTGATCTTGTACATATTATGAAATGGAATAGTGACAATAGTGACATAATCCATTTTTTCAGAATTCACAATATTAAAAAACATACGAACTATCAGAGGTTTCGACTTCATTGCTAATGCTGAATAAGATCACCGAATTCAAAAACATTTTCAAAGATTTTTAAGAGCCCGACGTATATTATAATGAAGCTAAAGTAAATTGTATTAGAAATTCATATTTTTGTGAATAATGGTTAACTTTTATTTGTACAAAAATGAAACTTGTATTATGATTTAGGAATATAGATTTTTAAGAAAATAAACTTTACTTTTATGAATTTTCCCGTTCATAATATGCCAGAACACCAATCAAATAAACTTTCATTTTCTGGGCCAATCGCAGACTGAGAACAAAATCAGCAACTTTAGCGATACTCTTTATAGACAGACTCACTTCGCGCGCCTGCATTGCGTCAATGCTATCTTTAGGGGTAAACTTTTTTCTTTAAAAATCTGCATTAACTTTTTTTCTTTTTCGGAATTCTCCCGTTGATGACACCTATTTAGCTGCATGCAAAAATGTTTTACACTTTCATGCAACTCGTGGAGCGTTTAAAACCATGCTCCCCATTAGAAAACAAGTGTACAGGGAATAGAACTTTTTTTTTTTTTCAATTGGGAGATCCCATCCATTTCAACTTACTAGGTTAATTTTATTCTGCTGAGAGGACTTCTGAACAACATTTAACTGAGATTTACAGAGGTTTTGCGATAAATCACTAAATGGATATACATTGCCCAAACAGACCGTCCCGAGGGCCAACATCCCTTGAATGGATCATTAGTCTACTTGTGAGACATGCTTGACAGGAGTCGATGAGAATTTCTCTGTGTTATTAGGCTACGTGACTCTTAAATAACGCTGTGACGTTATGAGAGAGTTATGCGATGTTCACTGGGAGGCTTACCGACCCGCAAGCGGTAGAAGCACCCTCCCGGTGAACTCTCTCACAACAATGCAACGTTATTTAAGAGATTCTCATCGAAACCCCTCAGGCATGTCTCACAAGTGATCAACAACTCTCTTCCCGAAGAATGGACGCTTCGCTTATATATTTCCGGACGCCACCTACACTCACAGTATCATTGAGAAGGGTCCTGTTTTGAGGCAACAACAACTCGACACTCTTTTCACATGATTTTACGTTTTACATCATATCTGCATCATCGTCCACCGGAAACTATTCATTTTAACGTGTAAATTTTAATATCAATCAAAATCAAAATGGGCTTTATTTACACACAGTACAAAAAGGAATATACAATACATAGATTTATCATATTGGCAGAGCTGTGTGCCCGCGCGCCACTAATTACGCCCTTGACTTCCGTGGACTGTGCGTACTATATCCTGGAATTTACTCTTAGCGAATTTCTTGTTGTATTTACGAATAAATGATTATTGGATAAATAAGCAAGTAGTGTATAGAAAAAATGAGATAGAAAAATGACTTTTGGTGAATATACTGAAAGTCACAGCGAAATATTGGTAAGACAATGACTGCATGTCGGGGAAGATTGTTATTGCTTCGCAAGTCTCGATACGGAGATTGCTTCGCAATAAGATTACTCATTTTCAAAATAAATACTCAAAGGTTGTACAGGACAAGATTTATTATGCAGGATCAATGCAAACAAATAATTGAATCGTAAGCAAACAATAAATAACACCAGGGTGACAACAACAGGCAATGAAAGTTCTATGAATGGTGCCTTTTTCTGGTGCGACTCACGACTTTGAATAAGTTGGTTGTCGAGGTTAATGAAGTTCTCCTCCTCGTCGCGAGATGGCGCCTCTGGTGATAAATCCTGACGTAGCTAGATGATAGCGTTGGAGTGCGGTACCTTGGCGAGTGATGGTGCTGCCATCTAAGCCTCTGCGTGGTATCGTAAGAGGGCGCCTCGTGTCCTCTGAAGGTAGTATTAGTTCCGCCGCAGATCGTAAGAGGGTTTCTCGTGGCCGCTGATGATATAATTAATTATGTCGCAGATCGGACTATTGCGCAGAGCTGGATTTCTTGATTGAGGTTATTATCGGAGCCGATGTTAACTCATCAAGAGAATCCGTCGTACTGATTTCACCGTCGTAGCTGTTGCTATAAACTAAACTTTGACAGCTGACGACGTTAGCGACGTAACACTGGGTCGAGGTTCGTCTATTGAACGTTTTCTCGAAGCTTCTTAATAAACTGAACCGTGTTCTCGAAGTTTCTTAACAAATAGGTGGCATACGCTTGCTGGTGCATGTGGCCCGTGTGTCTCATGGAGTATTCTAATGTTTACAATGTAGAGACTCTCTTGTGTCGTATGTAGGGACTCTCTTGCGGACGGTGTGTATTATCCTGGTCTTGGATTTTGAGTCTCAGATACTTCGTCTTGACGACGGCATAAACAACATGGCGTTTACTGCTTTGGCGTGACAACATGCATCTCTTATGTGTTAATGCATAAGGGAGTTCATCATATACGTTGTAAGGTACGTATTTCGCCGTATATGTAGTAAGGTACGTCTACATGCATCTAGAGTATTCGTTAAGGACTGTTGAGAACCACAGAAAACCAACGGTGAGGGTTAGAATAACAAACAAATGTCCCCTCCTTTCAGATTTTCTCTCTTCCCTCCCTCGGGGTGATGTAGAGTGGTATCTTGGTGTTTTTAACATGACCCTACGCATGCCCCTGGGAGTCCATCATTTCCTACACCATCGCGGGGTTATAGAACTCGCATAGTGGGTGAAGGATTGCAAAACACAGGAGTCAGATAACACAGAAACTTGTGAGAAATGTAGTGAGGGAAGGGATACATACGTCTTAATATCAAGAGTAGATTTTATGTATGAGAAAAGAAAAAGGATCAAGTGAAATCCATATGTCATACAATTTCTAACACAACACAGAACACATTAAGAAAAGTGGACTTCGAGATGACAGAGCATGCTAAGTGGGATAGGCGAGGAAAGTGAAGAGCATATGTAACGGAAATACCCATTATATGTAGAACAACGAGCTAGGTATTTGAAACAATTAAAGAAACTGGGTAAAAATCAAGAGAAGTACAATGAGTTTAAAACTTACGTGAGTGAAATTGGTGAGTTAAGAGATATCACGAAACGTGAGAATGGAGAATTGTAGGACAAAGAAACGAATTTCAAACTATACATGAGCCTTCGATTGACCCAGACAAGGTGGTCAAGACATGGTCAAAGAAATTAATTAATAAAATATCTACGGTAAAGGAAATCCCCCCATCAGACATTTTACCCACTTCCACATCTTATGTTTTCCCACTCAGGAAAAATAATTCTACCTCTCTAGATTGTCAACAATAACTGTCAAAATGACACACAAATTTCAACTCATGTGCCAATAAGTTTCATGGAATGTATGTAAGTCCTTACAATTGTAATTAAAAAAGAAAACTAAATTCAAACATGCAAGACAAGCTAGCAATTCACTGGACCTTAGTAGACCTTAATTATAATGAATAACACTCATGATGATGGTTCAAAAATAAAAGGGAGAATTTCAGCCAGTTTCGATGTGTAATACATCTTCTTCAGGGCTACAATAACACATCACACGGATAACATTGCGGGGAAACAACAACAAAATAACAACGCTTTGCAATATACTCGCTTCCTTATCTTTATCTCCTCGCTCATCGCCATCCCCCACTCTTAATTAACATACCGTTAGCATATATATGCAGTATCTGAATATTGATATACTGTATATGAGAATGAAATACAAAATTTAAAAAATTATGTGCCCCCATGAATATAATATTTTTCAGTTATTTCACAGTGTCAAGTACAGTCATGAAATGAAAAGGTAAACTTCAAAGGTCTCCCCTCAATATTTTATTTAATTCAAACACTGAAATGGTAGATGTAGTTATATTATTTCCCGCGATTATCATCTATTCATCCGGGCGCAAGACTACTCTCAGGAACTAAGAAGAGAAAGGTTGAATCCACCAAATATTCTCCCTTTTTATGTGTACTCCCAATTTTATGTCATTGACCCATCGATCCAGGTTCAATAACTATGATATATATTTACAAGGAGATGACCGACCTTTCTCCTCGCGTAGGAATTTAATGTACAACATGGAATGTATACTTTTATTAAATCAATTTAGACTTAAACATAATATTAATTTTTATATTAATTTAATATTAACTCTTATGGCAATGAAAGTTCTAAAATAATTTTACAAGGTAGAAAATTTCGATTTTGTCAATTATTAAGCTAGGAAGCTGTTTCAAAGCTGTTATACTAGATGAAATACTAAAAGTTAAATATTTTTATTCGAATGGTTAGAAATTTAAAAAATGGAAACATGGCATCTGCCTAAAAGTAGATATTTTAATATATTTCTTAAAAGAAGAGGAATGAATTATACAAATTATACAATACATATCTGCTCAGTCTCTTGATTAAGTAATGTATTTCTAACCTCGTGAGTTGCACCCTTCTCATGAGCTTTACTAAATCCTTTCTTCATGGGCTGCATCTGAACGCAAAATGTCATAAATATTGTGAATATTAAAAAACGTCAAAAATATTAATTACGAAAAAAAGCTATTATAGTGATCGGAATCTATATTCACGTTCATTTAATATAAACAATATTACGAGTATAATTATGTTTTAAAAATAGACTAACCTTTTACTTTTACTGAAATCCGAGAGACTGAAACCAAAACCGGTCACCAAAGAATTCGGTATATCCCGTGTCAACACGGGGTGAAATATTGTAATCAACTTCAGCGTCACAGAGTGACGCGTTGCTAGTCCGGGACGCATGTGGCGACACGTGTGTCGTGACGTGATCGCTTTCATTGCATGAGCGGAGATGAAGGTAGCAGTGGATCATGAAAAGCAGATGGAAATGTTGCAGGACCAATGAATATAAACTTGCAAAAGCTGCGAGGGAATGAAATGCTTTGTATGCTATGACTCTTCACGGAAGGCTAATCCTTATTTAACTTTCCTGAGTCCTCATCCCATTGTAAACTTTTTTATACTAAGCGACAGTTTTTCGGTAGGAACCAGGGATGGAAGGTTTCCGAGAATAATCTTGTATTTGCGTTTGTTGCAAAGAACTTTTATTTGCTATGGATAGTAAAAATATATTGTTGAACAATAGTATATTGCCTTGAATTTACGTCATTCCATATCAAACTTTCCAAACCTCCAGACTCCCTGAAGATGTGCCCCGTACGCAAATCCCTAAGTCACCTTTCCCCGTATGCACACGCACACAAACTCACTACTTATAATAAACACTACAATTATCATTGTTGAATTTAATGAGAACAATATACCCGAAAAACTAGGAACAGATACTGACGAACTGAAGTACAAAATTCCTTGAGGTTAAATGTGCCGAACTTAGTTACAAAAACGGACACCACGTTGCGCTTCAAACAAATCAAATTCGCTGCTTAAATATGTTCGGATCGAATGATCTGTTTTCTATTTTGTAAACACACTTTATTTTTTAACACAAAATTTGAAACAATTATATCTGCAACTCGTATTCAATTTAACAAAAACTAGAAACCACTAGAAATATTTTTTTCTAAAACCACTAGAAATTTTTTTTTTCTAAAAAAGTGGGTTTAAAGTTTCCTAAAAATGAATATGCAAGTGCTGTAGGCGACATAAACATAATTTTTTCTCAAAAATTGCGTACGCCTCATGCCGCTATCACTTTTCACCACTCCCAGCGATCTTGCCAATCCCCCCCCTCCACCCTCTCGAAGACCACAAACATTTATTTCACTACTCGCCGGTTCACATGATCGCTTCCGCACTCGTTCAGAATTTGAAACAATTATAATATTGTTAATTCGTAATTAAAACAATAACAGAATTTGTTTGAATAAAGAAACGTTGTTAAGTGGAATTATGTTTGGGTAAATTATGTAAAATGTATTATTTTAATTTACTTTGTCTTCCATTATCGTCTCCGAAGATTTAGTTCGGAAACGTGATTTGATGTTGGATAAATATTTTGTTGCTCAGTCAAAATGGTCGACTTTCTTTTATTTGAAATCATGATCAATAAAGTTGTCATGTTTTTCAGTCGTCCGGAATAATGGTTTATTTCCTTGCCTTCTTTTGATGTATTAATTTTTCAACACTTTGATGGACTCATGAAATCATAGCAATTGCTTCGTACCAGTCGCTGCCAGTCATAATGATTCAATGCACATCTGTAACGTTCTTAAGACTTTTGAACCACTCTTCCGATTTACATAATTCAATTCATCAGTACGTTCTCAGGAAAAGGTTTTAGTATACACTATGTTACATTAGTGAATCAAATCTAAAAAATTCCATCCTCGGAGAGAGATTTTTACAAACTCTGTTTAAACAGTTAGATATCGGTGACACAATGAATGACAAAATTGTTCGTCTCAAAGAGTTTCAAAAAAGTCAGCGATAGCACAAGTCTATCTACGAAGGTAAGCCTAAATTACCGAAGAAAATTGACCTGTTAAAATACTTCAACTTAAGAGAGTAATTCAAGTGGGAAAAAATAAATCCCCATCAACTTAAATGCATTCTTTGTTTTATCCGTTTAAGAAAGATGAAAACTCGTTAAAAGGTAAAATGTTGACGAATTCTTTAGATTTTACAAGCGCTTTAGTTTTACAAGCCCTTGCCACCGCTACCGCCGCCGCTTGTTGCTTCGGACAAGCATTCGACCGGCGCGCCACCCGGCGAAAGAGTTGCTCCAATCGAAGCAAAGGTTTTCGACTGACAATTTTCGACTATTCTAAAGTAGAAATAAGAGGCTGTCCGCACATAAGCCGTTTGACTTACGACGCGATTGACGTCCGTCTTAAGCGTGATGTGTGAACAGTGGGACGGTAGCAGAAATCATCAACATACGGGTTAATTTGTCTCCCCGTTGCCGTCTCGCCGCGTCCCGCAGTGGTTCCAAATACCGAAAACGTGGTCAAATAACCAAAATTAAAGTTTATATTTAGAGATTTATTTATGTCCAGTTTGATATAAATGTGTTTCGAAAACTTCATGTCGCATTTTAGAGCAGCTGCTTGTTGATAGTTTCGTCGGGAACACGATGTGAAAGTGACGCTCGATCGGCAATCAGAGAATAACGGAGAAAACGACGCTCGGTTTAGAAAGTGTGCTATTTAACTTAATTTTAATAGATTTTAATGCTGTAAAATGGATGAAACTGGTAAAGGTAAGTATAATAATATTAACTACATTCGAAACNACCTGTCTCTTATACACATCTAGATGTGTATAAGAGACAGATATATATATATATAAAATTATATATATCAAATTTATCATGGGCGAATACTTTATACATTTTTTGTGTGGAGTTCACAACGTTTTGACTTCCATTTAAACCGTCGTCAGGTGATCAAATAATAACAAATTATAACCAGAAACAAAACAACAAGACAATTAAATATGATATAAAACTAAATAAAAACATATAATATGTTTACAAAAAAAATCAGATACTACACAATACTATGTTATAATATTGTATTGTATACACCAGATAGCTTAACAGTGCCTAGGCGTAAATTCAAACTTCCGTGTATTTATTATAAATATCATTTCTGATATACATTTGCAATAATAAATTTCTTTATTCAAAATTAATGTATTTTTTCAATACATCAAGTGATCATTATTAATGCAATGTGAGGTAACTACACTTTGTTCAACTAATTTTAAATTTCCTTGGATTCCAGTTCTTCACCTTCTCTTTGTTTGACCTGCATTACAATCTTTACATTTTAGTTTGTATACAACGTTGTTAGTATTCATGTGATATTTCTTATCTTTTCCTTTCGTTATAAAATTATTTCATTTATTTTTAAACATTGAAATCAATTCCATATTCTACGTCTTTAGTAATCTGTGAAGTGTAAGAATTATAAATTTGTTATAAGGAAATACTGCATACATCATGTTGTTCAGGTTGCGTTAGTTATCTGTTTTGAACGTAATACAATATTTTTTATAATTTTATCAATAAATTTTATAGAAAAAAAGTTAGCAAAATATGTTACGTACTATCTGTAAATATTTCCTCCGATGTTTTTCATCCGAAAGTACTATGGCTTCATCTATTAAGTTAAAAATTATAGCTCTCTTTTGTGTTTAAGTATTCTCTAAGTAAACATTTAATACATGACCTGAATAAGTGTGTTTTACTAATGAAAAGGTAGTTTAGTGTCCTCACGATTAATAAATACATCAATAAAATTTAGTTTATTATTATTTTCAATTTTTAATATGAATTTAATTCTTGGGTGGTTGTAATCTAGCTTTAAAAATGTCTCAAAACTGTCATGATCTCATCATTCTCGATTTCGTCTCATTAATAAATATAATGAAATAAACCTTTAATTAGAGGCAATGGAATATAAATCCCTCCCAATTTCTTCGTTCAAAAGCATGTTTACGTGGAAGAGCAGGCTTCATAGTCTAAACCTTACTATACGTCAGAGAAAAATGATTAATACAACTTACGATCTTAAAATATTTTATTCATATTCACATACCTTTTATCTTACCTTTAAAGAAAATTCGTATTATAATTATTGCCAGTTCTTCCACATTTTCTAATTCTTCTGAGTTCGATAAATTTGGAAAAATGAAAATATACAGAGGTAAGATCCTTCCGTTATAGTAGCCGTGAACGGGTGGAAGAACGATAACAGTTGTCTCTGAATTCCACTAGCAATAATCTGTTTACTGTTTACAAGGATTCATCTCAATTTACGAAAATCTTACATCGATTTTAACGGCTAAATATGGTGACCAAATATTATGGGGGAAGGGAATGTTGTCCTTTTTTGTTTTATAAATGCGTCGAATCTTATAAATAAATATTTACGTTATTGACAAATAAGCAAACTGCGTTTGAGCGTATAGGGGGCAAGAAGCTAATTTACTTAATTACATACAAACTTACTTGCTTAAACTAGTAGAGTTTCTATGCTCATTAAATGAAAGAAATAAAATGATTATCTTTGAAACAAATTAATTCATTGCCTAAAATACAAAATATTTTAATAAGAAATAAAAAAGCAATAGGAATCCAGGTAAAATTATCATTAAGTTCTTTCATTTAAATTATCTTTACTGGTCGACGCTAATAATAGAGCATTTTAAGCAGAGGGAGACACCATTCTAAGAGGCTTCCAAATAATCGAATATTGGAATATAGAGACCCTAACTTCGGAAGAGGTGGAAATACAAGTTTCCTCTCCTAGTACTGAATTAAGTTCGGAGCACAGTGCCAGAGTGTCTCACTTCGAAATAACCACATTTGAACTGAGGCAAGGAGGAGCTAAGTCTCCACACTGTAACAGGTGAGACTATATAATAGAACCTTACAGAGACTAATGGACTTTTAATTTAGTTTGGTCGGGTAATGTTAATAAATTGATCCAACATTCTAATTATATTTTTAGACAAATAATTGTATTTCACTCATTACATTTCAGCCAGGATTTTAACCTTAATCTGGTGTTTACATAAGTAACATGAACAAAACCCAGGCTGAAACGTTGTGAATGAAAACAATTATTTGTCTATGAAAGGTCGTAAAATATTATAATTTATTCACATTTAATTATTATTATTATTTATATTATCGTTTATAATTCAATGTATATTTGTTATATGACAATAGTGCCTAGTGACGACAATCTAAGTCGTAACGAATTTTTTTCTCTGGGGGCAGGGGCTCTAGGGCTCGTCACAATCTAGGTCATTAGAGTCCTAAAATGTAATAATATAGTGAAGAAAGTGAATGAAACAGTGAACCCGCGATAATGACACACAGCACTTACTGTTAGAACCCAAATCTGTAAACAAGACACTGAAAAATATTAACAGTCTCCGGAGAATGTTCTGTAACCAATCGAGGCGTGCGCTAGGAAATGCTACTAAGCGAGCTACCCCGCATGACAATTATTTAGTAATAATAATAATAAATGTTTTATTTTGATTGGCAGGGTTAAGGGAATTTTCTACAACTGATTTAACTATTTTCCCTTTTGATATACATTTCAGTAATTATAAGAAGATAGAATTAAAATCTTCCTTATTGCATCGTTTGTTTTCTTCCATTTCCCTTATGCTCTACATTACTGACAATCATCGTTTTCGTGTATCTTTTTGAGGTTCAAAGCTTGAATTTTCTTTTATTTCCAGCAAACTTCTACATTTTTTTTTCATCCTCCAAATCGATTTTCTGTTAGTAAATCGATTATTGATTGAGATCTGTTAACAGATTTGGAATTTGAACTAGTGTTTTATATGCATGCATAATATAGAAAAATTAGAAGGAAACAAATGTTTTTGTGTTATCTGAAGCCCATTTTCGGATTTCCGGAACATATCAATCGAATTTTTTTTTAAAATCAATAGAATGTATTGACTAGTGTGCAGACAAATTTGATCTTACCTGCACATGAAATGTTAGTAATGAAAATAAAGAATGAAGAAGGATGAGGAACAAGAAGAATGTTGATTACCAACAAGAACAAATGGTTTAATGATACATGCTATGAAAAAAATGAATAATAATGATAAAATACTGGTTTTCCCAGAGAGCGTGATGAGATGAGATGAGTCAGCTGAGTTGGTGTTGAAGGTGGTTGAAACGGTGTGTTGTTTCGAAATCCAAAGTTTGAGGACCGATGTTCACGTGCGTTTTGTAGGGAAGCAGCGAAGGATGGAACTTGGAGAAAACGTCGGCTAGTATGCCGACCCACGACTGCAGTGATGAGATGAGAGGTGTGTTCTCTTACGAGGTCGTGGAGCGAAGTAAACAGTTCGAAAGAAAAGACCCATCTGTTCTAAAATCTGTCGTCTTTTAGCGCGCGGCAGCATGTTCGATTTGTGCAATCGATTGCGTCATGTCAGGACTCGACCACCTATCGATTGTTGTCCGTGTCGTCAGGATTACGTGTTGTTAATGAAAGTCCTGGACTCGTCCAAATTATGTGCGTGAAATTTGAATAAACCTATGGTATTAGAGGAAATTTTCCAGAGATAGCCAACAATTAAGATGCATTCAACGAGAGTTTCAGAAATGAGTCACTTGGCATGATAGGATGACACGTGAAAAATGTCTGTACAACTAATATTTTTTTAAAAATCCGCTTAGTCTACCGGTGATCATGTTAAAGAATAAAACCTGTAGATTCGTATCCTTTATAGATAGAAGGGTTTTATTCAATATTGTTCCAAATTATATGTCCGTACCGTTTTGAACATGATTTTTAAGACATTATTGATGATATTATTAATTATTATGAATTTTACAGTTATTTAAAACATGTCCGGTTTGTTTTAAATCTATATAATTCCCACACAAGCTAATAACACTCAATTTATGTCCGATGTGGTTTTTACACTTACGAATATAATCATTTCTATAAATAAATACTATTTACAAATAATACAAAGAAATATATCCACGTACATACGTGTTTTTCGCACATCGCACATGTGCGTATTCTTCACATATTTGTATTTTCCCTACATCCCATCCCAGAGATTTTCAAAATTTTGTATTATCGCATACGCCATATATGAGTTTTTTTTGCATATTTGCGTTTTTCGCATATCCGATATGTGCGCTTATTGCATATCCTATACATATAAATGTCGATCGGTTTTTAAGGTGTATGTACGTGAACAGAAGGAGCTTGTGATTTTGGAGCTACATTTTACTATATCTGGATTACATGGACTGTTCTTTCGATATCTGTTTCAGCTAAAAGCTTATATTAGTACTCAGACAAAAAAAAATTAACGGGTGTAATTTTGACCCGCATACTGAAGCAGAAGGGGAGACTTTGTCACATATTGTTCAGGATATGATGAGCCGTTACGTTGTTTTAAAGATCAGCGTTATGAACAAATGGCAAAATTTTGTACTGACAATGTACGTACCTGTAACTATAGTGGAGAAATAAAACAAATGTGAAGAGCGTGAGAACAAGAACGAACTACTTATGGTTATATGTTGATTTCGTAAACGAGGAAATGGAAATCATTCAATTTTTGATTCTCCTAATTCTGTATATCAGCGGGATAGAGATAATAAACGATACATAAATAATGAAGTATAAGATAACTCAGATGAAACTTCAAAGCGGTTTGGTGGCAACAAAGAAACTCGTCCAATTTGTGGAAGAAATACGATTGATACGTCTAGTATATGAGCCCTACAAGGAGTTGAGGGAGATTGATGAGGCTGATCTGTCGGTGCATACCGTTTTAGAAGACAATGAGAAATTTGCAATATTCATATAGATAATCAGAAAATAGGTGTCATTATGAATTAACAATATTATACAAAGTGCTTGTGTTAAATGGGGAGAGATCATTAGCAATTACAGATGTGTACGTACAAAACATGAGCAAGAGGAACCGAATATTTTGCATAATCGAAAAAATTATGTTGAGGTATAACGAATATGATATCTGTTAGGCGGAGAATGGAATGGACGATCTATTTTACGGAGAGTTATACATATGAATGCTCAGCGGAGTCTTTACACAATGTAATATTCAGATATAATTCAACAATTTGCTACTGATGAAACGGTTAATAGGAAATTTATAATAGTTTTTACATTGCAAAATAGAGAAAAGGCCTTTCCGGTGACGAGTTGGCAAGTGAGAAGTGACACGACGAACGATCATCGTGTGATACAGTGAACTCGAGACGTGTGTAGACGATTATTTAATAGAATGATGGATTGGGAAAGATATGACAAGGAAATGGAGGGAGTAAAAGATACAAATATGGAGAAAAAGTAGTAAGTAGTAGTTGAATCGGTCATTTAACTTAATTCTCTAAAGATTACTTTTTCTCAAGTTTATATGTGATTGTGTTCAAACCACGAAACCGATACATTATTAAATCTGAACTATTCCTCATACAAATGAATATTTCCCGCTTTACAATAAAATGAAAACACTAAAAACTACAAAAAATAAATCGTGCTTATTTGTGAATTCGATACAAAACATTTCAATAAATTCCCACAAGAATGCATAAAAAAGGCTTATTGCTATCAAAAAATAAAATAATTCCCGTGATTGATTGATAATTCAATCACACGTTCTCAAAATATTAATATAAAAGCATGGGTCAACTTGGGAGCTAGCCGAAAGAGAGTTGGGTGGTCTGAAGTGTAGTGGCGGTGCGACATCACAGGCTCTGTAGAAAGTTTTGGAGTACAAAAACGTAATAAAATCCATTATTTAAAAAAATCAAAAGGAAGAGCGACGAGAACAAGTTTGAACAGGAATCTTTAGAAAGACAAGCGGCAAAATTCAATACAATAACGTAATAAAGTCCATTATTTAAAAACATCAAAAGTGGGTGTTCTGGTAGCAGACAAGTTTGAACATGAATGTTTAGAAAAAAGAGCGTAGAAATTCAATACAAAGGGGAGTACCGAGAAAAAGAGCGGATGTCAGGGAATATTATTTCCCAAAGCAACGTGGGTGTACATTTGCCACAAACGGCCAAAAAAGATTCACGACACATATCTCTTGGGACATGAGTCTTAAAGCAAAGAATCTTTAGAAATGTGAAATTTTGGGGCTTTGGGTTCGGCAAAAACACGATGGCAAAATTCGGGTAATAAAACTTGGGTTCAAAAAGGAGGGCCGACGCTCAGAACAAGTGCTAGCTAGAATGGGATGATGTCGAACGAAGAGGGTACCGCGCCGCCTAGCAATAAAACAATAAAAGAGAGGATCTTAGGAATATGCCGCCTAGCGCAGATGTGATTAAAATTAACAAAATGGCCGACAGACCTTCGTCTATATGAAAGAATTTGGGAAGTAAAGAAGGACACAGAGGCATGACGGATGAGATGAGAAAAATTTTGGGAGAGTGTATTTCTGGAGAGGAGATGAGAAAAAATTTGGGAGAGTGTATTTCTGGAGAGGAGATGAGAAAAAAATTGGGAGAGTGTATTTCTGACGGAGATGAGATGAGAAAAATTTTGGGAGAGTGTATTTCTGACGGAAAGAGATGAGAAAATTTTTGGGGAGAGTGTATTTCTGACAGTTGAGATGAGAAACATTTGGAGACAGTGAAAAATTCGCATCAGTTTAGTTGTTGAGACCAGATGGTGAAAAATTTGCAACAATTCATTTGTTGAGTGAGACAGTGACAAATTTGAGGGAGATCATTGTTGTTCGATTAAAGTGTGAAGATTGGCGACCGTTATTTGCTGAGTCAGACAGTGAAAAATTTGCAACAATTTATTTATCGAGTCAGCCAGTGAAAAATTTACGAGATTTCCTTTTTGGAGAGTGAGGAGACAGAAAACGTGTGATTGAAAATAGCAAATAGGACTCGTACAATGCAAAAAGTTAGAACAAACGAGTGACGGAGTCGAACAGTGCGAATAAATAACGTTTTAAGAGTTAATGAGCTAACAAAGGTCACTTCAGCCATTTAGAAAGCCAGAGAAGGCATCGTCATTGCTTAGGTAGTAGAAGGGAAGTTCCACTGTAATCCGTCAGAGGATATGCGAAGCGCACTCATACAGTGAGTAAATAATAATATTAAATGTTGCTAAAGACGAAAACAAATTAAGGTGAAGTGAGTCGGGAAACTCTAAAACGTGGTGGACATAGAAAGTGAATGGAATGAAGAAAAAAATCGCTTAGACAGAAAGAAAAAAATGAACATTAATGTGGTACGAAGAGCGAGACTAAATCATGAACAGGTCTTCATCCAGTCCGACATCACGAGACTTCTTGGGTAGTGTGTAAGAGTGTAGAAGAAAATTGTTAATGTTATTTGGGCCTTGTAAACTACAAATTGTGATATAAATGTCAGCAGGCCGTGTGCTACAATTAAAGTGATTAATTGTGAGGAGAGGGTAAAGAACAGAGGAACCTCCAATTAAGAAGACGAGTGGTGAGTACCATGTAAAAAGACGTTCCAAGCGCGCAGTAGGCGAATTTATGTGTAGGGTCGTAACTATTTTCCAGTGTATTGTGTATTATTTAATTAAGTGTCAGTATGAATAATAAAATGTTTTGTTTGTTGCTCGAACACCAGATTGTTGTGTTTTCATTGTGAGTGGCTCCAATAGGAGTGAGTATTCGGTTCCCTCCCCTTAGTAATTAGTTAGAATATATATATTAAGCTAACGAAAGGAAATGATCAACTTCTTCAACTTTTTTCAGACTAAATTTTATTTCACTCAAAATATTCGTTACTGGTTCGGAACTTCATCAAGTGATAGCATGTAAACATCGATGTATAGAACAATGAGGGACGTTAACAGCACAACTAATATTGTACGTACAAGAGGGAAGATGAAATCGTATTGTATAAAATTGAGGTTCAGGGTAGAAGGTGTAGAAAAAAAAACTTATTCAATTCAATTACCTTCGAATTTGTAATAAAAATATTATTCAGATGTAAAGTTGCTAAATTAACATGACTTCATTTAGAGAAGTGTAACGTCAGAGCCAAGAATTCTATCGATTTGTGAAATATTAATATTTCTTTAGCCGGACACTGCTAAGAAGATTACGCTAAGACGGAAGTGCGACGAACTTGGGACCCACCCTCAGCCCCTTCAGTTATTGAAGTATTGTTTGAACGTACACCTTTCACTTCCTAGGAAGGTACTATTGTTCTCGGAGAATGCGGCCTGTGACATTGAACCATGCGAGGTCCACTGGAATTTCGGTGTACCTCAGAAAAGAAGAATTTTAAGACGTGGTGAATGAAGTATGTCACCTGATGTAAAACAATGAGAGACCCGGAAAAGGGTGCTTGCGGGTGCCTAGTGACACCTATGGCGGTTGTTCACGGTGCATGCCCTGCGTTCCTAGCAGCCGAAGGGGTGAACAAGAAGAGTACTTGCAAGGTGTGGTGGCGACGGCATGGTTATTAGCTGATCACGTGACTTCCTCTACAGTATATATTGGGAGGAGTGAAGACCCTCGAGGACTTTTTACGTGTGAGTTGAGTCCGCCCGCACTTTGAGATGTGACCGGGCTAGCATAGGTCGCGGAGACCAGATGTTCGTAAGGCTGCTGCGGTAGTCTAGATAAAGTCATTACTAGTTTGCGAGTGTCGTAACTTGTAACAGTTAGTTGTTGAGGAAGACAACTTGTAATTTTCGATGTTCATATAACCTAGAGGGTTTTTACTATTTAGTTGTCTTCAACTAAATTTATCTACGTGTAATTAATGCTTTCTGGTAGCATTACTTGTGTAATAACAGATTTTTATATGTATTAATGATTATGGAAGTTTGTCTCCGTTTATAAATTCAGATTTCTAGTTAATTTGTATTAAATCATTATTTATTGTTATTACACGTGTGTTTGATTGCCTGGGAAACTGGACTGGTGGCAGCGACCTCTACCATAAGGGTTGTGGTATATTTATGTGGATACCAAAAATGTTCTACCAAAAATACTAACATCACATAAGGGCTTGTGGTGTGGTTACAAGAATACACAATCATTACAGTGAGCTCGCTTGCAAAGACTTTACCCAATCTATGATTCATTAAAGAATATTGAGTCACATAAAATGTTCAGTGAGTTGCAACAAGAAATTTACTGGTGAAACGGACTCATTATTTTTTGTTGCCATATAATTATAGTTTATTCGTGTAACTGACCAACAATATTGGTCAGTATTCCTAGAAGTTTAAAATGTCTCTTCTTTTGTAAACGTGATGCTGGAAAGAAAATTATTATTATTATTATTATTATTATTATTATTATTATTACTACTACTACTACTACTACTACTTTCGAATACAACAGCTTGTACTGTCGTCGGTTTTCGTGCCTAAAAATAGCGAATAATCCGCAGAGTGCATACGAAGCCCGGAGCATCATCAACTTGCTTTATGCTCTAATTAGCCTTTTGGCGAAAAGGTTTGGGATATGAAAGTTTTAAACGAGATGAACAGAACTCGTGAATGACAAATAATAGTAATTCGAGCTTGACATTTCAAATAATGGAAATATAAAAATATTTTTATATTCATATATTTTTTTAATTTTTCTGAGAAATATTATGCAAATTCTTATAGGATATGAAGAATTGCGCAATGTAAATATATACATTTATTTTGGTGACATTAAAAAATTGACTTCGTACATAAACAGTTAACTCCTTGATAAAAATAAGTTAGGTATTGATATGAAACTTCGGATGAATACATCCTTAGTTGGTAATATAAATTTATTTGTTATAGACTGCTAACCGTAAGTTAGTGATGAATCAAATTCAGTATAGTGTACGCTTGAATATATTATTTCCGACTCACAAAAGTCAAATTCCTGATTACTAACAGCAATAATATGGGTGTCATGACCGAGATAGCCAAGCAACGTTGGGACGATACTCAACTCAAAATAGCCAAGTTTCATAGGAAATATTCCTTTAAGAAACAGGAAATTAATAAACTTCCCATGGGAGTATTCTAACCATGCTCCACGTGGTCACGAGTCCACAGCGCATACCGTTAGACCACGAACCTGCTTTAGAAATGAAATTTGTAGCTCCCCAAGTTATAAACTGAATGAGCGAATTGTTATTATTCGTAAAATTCTAAGCTCACATTAAACTTTCTGCGTGATTGCATTTTATTGTTGCAATAGTAATCAAATATTAGTTTCATCAATGTGGTTCCATCCTGATAGAAGATTTTGCTTGTTTGTCTATTTCACAACGCTTAAGGCATGATCGAGTTGGTCTCTTGTTTAACAGTCTTAAATGTTAACATTTAACATTACCTCCTATATATTACTTTCTGTATAAATTGTACTTTTCATATCTCTTCATACAGTTGAGTCAATCCTTGCAACTAAATATTATGTTTTATTATTATTATTATTATGAACAAGGAATACATTTTTTAACTGTACGGGCACGAGACATGAACACTATTTAAATACAAACACAAGTCAGAAATTGTGCTTTGAGAAAACATCAAAATGAGAGCACCCTAGATTTAGATCAGAAATCCAAAATCAGAGGAAGGAAAGAATTACTCCAAATATGACATCACAGTCTCAAACTTCCGATACTGTAAGATTGGGATGACCAAAGATGAGGAAAAACCTTTTCCTTCATCTTAATTTCGATCTCATATCAAAACCTGTTCTCTGAGAAAATTTACGTTTAGATAAAAAATATTATTTTTCTTTTTTGCTTGCACATAACTGTTGACATCATCCAGCAGTAGGACTCGCCTATCAAAGGTTTCGCCCCGGTCCACATGCTGCATCCTCCTCTTAATGATTAATACGAGACCAATAAATTACAAAGCAGCAAGGCTGACAATTTCACATTCAGTGTTGTACACATCAATAGCGGTGGATGGTTATGATGTTGACGCCCGAGGCGATGCAGCGATGTCATGAAGCACGTCCGACCGATGAGGTGCGCGCCATGACAACACAGATTACGTCGCGTCGCTGACGAAGGACAGGGAGGGCAGTAGTGCGATAGCGAAGTAGTTGAAACTGTGGGGTGGGAGAAAGGTGCACGCGAGGAACTGCATGCGATCGATGCATAAGCTTCTCATGAACTCTGCCCGCGACGGCGTCTATCCGTCGACCTCTCCCGAATACCCTCCCACGTGATCCCACGCTCACGGCGCATAGAGTCCGTCATCCATGTCCACAACTCAGGAGCACGCAATATCTCATAACAGCTATATTTACTACGTATGAATTGTCATACCTTGGAGCTAACTGCCACCCGGTGTTCATCTCTTATTGCTGGAGTGGGGAGAAAGGGAGGGAGAAACGACACAACCGTGTGACCAACTGCAGCTGATTCAAACCACTATGAGAAAGTACGCGCAGAATTTTCCGGAATTATGAAAAAATCCGCTCATATTTCCACACCTGACGGTTCTGCCTTGATAAAGTTTTGTACTACCACATACCTGCATGACGAAGTTCCAGCATTGCGATTGCCGAAATAAGAAATATAGTTTCTGCAGCGTAACACGAGATTTTGCAGTTAATATTTCAACCACCAAGGGATGTTATGGAGACTTCGAGTCAATAACCATAATTTTTTTAAATCGTGTACACCAATACGTAAATATCCCAGAAAATTTTAGTTCCTTTTCTGAGTAACACGACGGAGCAAATCACACAAATGATGTATCGTACTTCAGGGTATTGAAAGATTTGTTCACCTGATTTCCTATTGTTTCATTTTTCACCTATTCCTTTCCGAGAAGCAGCATTTAGAAATTACATAAGAAGGTTTTTTTTATGCTATTACGATTCGGTCAGTTGGATTATACGTTCAGTGGATTGTCCACCTAACGTAATGCAACAGAACTCTTCTCTAGAATCATGCGAGTGAAGCAGCCAATTTTAATCGTTTTCCTGCTCTTGTAATTCATCAATATTAACCATACTTTGCATTTTAGTTGCAATAATTCTTAAAAAACTGTCCTTTGAAATTCATTGATTACTTGTTCAAATTCCCATGCAACAGACATTCCATATAATTCACTTTTATTAGTGTATATGAATATATGTCTACCCAAATTCGACACATTTAATAATATAAAACTTTTGTAATAAAATTGTATATTGGAATCTTTGTGAATTCATGAAACAGAAAAAATATTACGGAGTGAGTGTTTGTTTTCCTCGGTTTCGCGGGTACAACTTGGCAGCTTACAGATTTCGTAATATTTTTTACAATAGTAATAACAAAACATTTAACTACTATAAATTTTAATTAATAAAAATAATAACAAACCAATTTAAAAAATTATCATTGAGTTAGTATTTACATATTCTACAAATACTCTAGTGAAAGAAATGTTTCAAAAAATTGAAGATAAGTTTAACCCTATTTCCATAAAACCATGGGATGATACTCATTCGTTTTGATGCTCAGATGATAAAAAATGAATAAAAGAAAGAACACAAGTTACAAACTTTCCATTTGAAGGTTGGTATAAAATTCCACATTTAAGCGTCAATGAAATTTATTGTAAATTATTTCACAGCATTAAATAAACATGAGACGACTACAAATTTCACATATTGAGAGGTTTTTAAGTTAGCCGTGTCAAGATGTTAATGAATTTTAAAAAACTAGATTTTTTCACTTATTTTAAATATTCAGAAGTTGTTACAAATTTCTTATTAAATTTCAGATTAATCATACCATATTTCCCTACTTCATTTTTCTTCTTTGTGTAAAGTCTTTGAACTGAATTGAGTGATTCATAATAAGGCATAAGAATACTCCATTTTAGATTTGTTGATACTTCGTGCATAAACATCTAAAAATGTCATAGATTTAAAAACAAAAATCTCTCCAAGTACGCAATACCTAAATTACACTGAAGTTACATTAAATGTAATATAATAGCACCCCATAGACCTAATTCCCGAGAATGTAATAGAAGTTAACAGTTTTCTAATGAAGATCCCTGTGATTCCTTCCAAAACTGAATTACCTTTGTTACTGTATACGTATTGGGCATTTAAAATATAAAATTATGAGTAGTTTTTACAGAGAAGCTGTTGACATATGAAACTCCATCTTTTCCTTTAAAGAATTTTGTGTGTGTCAAGAACTAGAGTATAAATAGAGTAAAGAAATTTTGGATGATTTATTTTCAAGACAGATAAATTATGCAACAACTTTATTTTAAACGAAGACAGTATTATTTTTGGGGGTTTAAAAATAAAAAAATATATAAATTTTCAGAACAGTCTTGCGAAAAAGATTGTTTTATTCAAAGCAAGGAAAGTAATCGTTTCAGTAGAATGTATAAATCAAATTCCAAAAGATCCCTACGTTGACGATTTTCAACTCACAAACTAACGATTGCTGCTTGGAATTTCTAAAATTAAAATTTTTGAGGATTTTATAATATTTATGTTGATTGTTTTTAAACAGGCACTAACACATCAGATTCAAAACAGATTTAATTATAAATTTACATCACGAATAACAAGTTAAAAATAATTAAAGCACGACATATCAACCCGGATTTGGATCATCATCCGATATAAATTATTGAGTTGTGTGAACTTGGTGTGAACTTGGTGTGAACTTGGTGTGAACTTGGTGTGAACTTGGTGTGAACTTGGTGTGAACTTGGTGTGAACTTGGTGTGAACTCGTAATAAAGAATGTTTTGAATGTGATGCGTGTCTGTATGCTTACATATGGTCGACATTAATATTATGAGTGTAGCAGACTCTTGTGGAAAATCTTGTTGATTTTTCTGAAGTATTTTTCTCCTAAAATTAATTACTTTTATTCAAATCTGAAAACCGCTGACTACGTTCAGAGGCATACATATACAAACATATATCAGTTTAATACATACATATTTTATGTAACTAGAACCATTTCTCGACTTTTGAAAGTTATCAATCAATTTTTGTATAATTAGACTTTTTTAAATGATACTTATTTTTCGTTTCTTGAGGCCGTACAGTCTGCGTAGCATGTTCAATACGAGGTTCTCTGTTATCCTATCTTCTTTTCTGTATATAATTGCGCAAGTTTGTCGCTTTATCGTATTGCCCCTTCCCGCAACGAGGAGGCGTGCGCTCATGTACTATCTCTGCAATCCTTCTCTTCCGTGTCTTGTTGTTCTTTTCAACTTTAACGTGAAGTTTGCCTATTGCCGTACGTTTGTCGTACCCTCCTTAATTTATTAACATATTCTTCAAACAAGCCATATTTCGTCTCTGTCTCTATTAACGTGGTATTATCTCGTATATTCAACAATTCTACCTTCCTGAATATGTTGATGTATGATCATCGTTCATAGCCAAATATTGGGCACTCCCATAGAGTATGTCTTGGCATTTCCTCATTGTTTTCAGGTTGACATTGCTCGCCCTCTATTGTCCCAATTTACAGTCCGAAATCTCCATGGCCTGTCATAAACTCAGCCAGTGTTCTCGGTTGGAACCATTTTCTCGCCTTCATCACAAATGCCACATGCTTCATGTATGAATACGTCAATCGTCCTTTATTCGATGCTCCCCATCGAGTCTCTAAGCCTATCATCAATTCTTTTGTTATCTGTTCTTTTGATCCTTTATCCTCCCTTCGCAGTAAATATTTATTTACTGTCTTGAAGAGAGGTTCAGGCCTTTCCACCTAACCGTGTCTGGGGTGAGGGATTCGTTAACGAGAAATGTAGGGCTGCAGGGGAACTTATGGTACCGAACCGATAATTGTATGGAGTAAGTAATACTTATCCATACTTAGAGAAGGTACTTGGTACAGGCGATGACGCTACCATCACCACTGTCGGTAATTACGTAGACCACCATACATGTACTACATGGAAAGTCTTATAAGCGAGTATATTTTCGTTCGTGAAATCGATGTACCCTTTTGGGGTGTCCCTGGTACCGAAAATGCGGTGTTTGGAATTCCGTCGGTTCTTCCGTACACCTTGGCGCAGCGAGTGTGTTTGACGAAACGGATAAGTCTGTTTCATTCCCATTTCGTATTAAAGTTGTGTTTGACTCCAGTCAATAAGCGTGGTCTAATATTTTATCACTTGGTTAGAAGGGTACTTAAGTAAAAATCAAATAACCTTTTCGAAATATCTCAAAAGTGATTCCAATTTTTAAAACTTTTTGTACAGAACGTGTATATCTTACATATGCATACGTGTATTTAATTAAGTTCGATAATGACACTGTAAAATAAATTATCTCCATTACACCAACGAAGAATTTGTTGACATATGAATTTAATAACATATTGTGATAAAATGTTTTGGACTTAAAAGTTACATGAAAAAGTATGCATGTTAAATTGTATGATAGAGCTTTTTTAGACTTGAAAGGTGCATGAAACAGTTTTGTATCACTAGTTATTGACGTACAGAGTTCGAGTGAAAAAAAATGATACGTCGGTTTGTGCACAGAAATTGTTTCCTATGAATGATCAATATTACTGAAGTAAAATATTTATCTTTATTGAATGTAAAACAGTAGAATTTTTTTAACGATCTCAAAAATACTTTCATTAACGACCCACCTTCTGCACACAGAAATGAAGAATAAACATATTTTGTTTAGGCATTGGGTTATAGACAGTGAAATAAGACCCATGAAGATTGAAATGAAGGAAATATGGATTATTCTTATCCTGTGCGCCTTCCAACTATATTCGTCAACATCTTTCAATTTTCAGGAGATATTAAATATTCTTAATTGAACATTACACTTACGAATGTTGTTTCTATTTACCAATGAAGATGATGTTCATAAAACGCCCCAGTTGAAAAGATCACCTTTCATGAAATTGAAGAAAAACTATGAACTCATCAGAGTTACATAACTATGAGACAACGTTTATTCTTATGGATAATTCTAAATACAAAACTAATAAACGAGAATTAGGACCAGCTGCAGAGTGGTATTTCACTGGTACATTTTGGACGCATCGACAATATTCACAAGATTTTGGGAAAGGTACTCAGCGAGTGTGATCATACTTAATGTAAATAGTGAAAAGATCGTAACTGTTTTCTATTGGAATCCGTATTCAGAACCAGGAAACTGCAAAGGACCTTTTGAATCATCTCTGTAAAAACACGAAATTGAACTTGACAAGGAACATAAGAACTTTTCAAATATTTTAAAATATTCTTCATATTATAAAAATCAATTAAACTTACAAGGTTGTCCTTTAAATGTGCGATTGGCAGTGATTCCCCCATATGTTATCGCATCGTACAATAATTCGTCTATTTTTTCCTTCCACAATGCTGATGGCGTTGATATTCGTATATTGCGTCTTTTTACCGAAATATTTAATTTATCCCCTCTTTTGTTAAAAAATAGTGATTCTCTCAATTTGGTTGACATCTCGACATTTCGTTACAAAGATAATGGTGTGAATCTACATCCCTCTCGTGTATGTTCTGTCGATCCCAGTCTCTGGTACGTTCCCACGATGGATGAACCCATTCTTTGTATTTTTCCCTTACTTCTGGTTTCTTACATTGATCACTCTCATGATAATTTTCTTTCCTTTCATATAGTGGAGAACATCTTTCAAATTGGCAATGAGGAATCCGGACAAAATTTGACAATGATGAATGTGTTTTATTCATTGTTGTTTATGAGTGTCCCTCGTGTACCAACAAGTTGAATAGCACGGTTTGAATTAATTACATGGCTATTCGGTTGTTCAATTTTAAACAATGCGTTCCAAGGCACTCTTGTTAGCCTACTAATTAAACCAATATTTACGTCTGAAATTTCTTCCCTTGATGAAATTCTAGTATCAGGTCGTCTTGGGATTCATTCCACGGCTTTTGAACGAATCAAAAGTTATCTAGCTCTTTCCAAATAGATAATTCTAGACTCGTCAATTGTAATTTAAATGTTGCCACGTGTTTTGAGAGATAAATCATTTCTAGAGATATGTCTATATACAGTGTAAAAACACCAATGGCTTACCGTTTGTCCCATCTGTATAAGAAATACATTGCACAACATTTTGAAACCCATTAAAGGAAACGGTCGTATTGAATTTTGCTTGTTCTTTGTGAAAAAGTACCTTCTGGACAAAATTAATTTTATCTTGGAAAAAGTCATTGAGAATGGTTTCTTATGGAAAAGGGGGATGGATTTATTTTATAATTTCCAAACTACTAGAAATGGTGATGAAAAAATTGTATTAACTCTTTTTCATTTACAGAGAGCATTTTATTTCCTACTTCTAGGTTATGCATTTGCTTGTGTCGTATTTGTGACAAATTTTCTCAAAGATTTGGGAAAGGCTCCAAAAATAATGAATATATGTCAATATTTATAAACTGTGTTTGAGTACGTTCATCAATTTGTATATAGACTTTCATGTCGTTGGTATTTATTTCCGTAAAATGATTATTACCTAATAAGAGAGGACGCAACTGGATTTGGAGTCACCTTTCACCTCTATAATACAAAAGGATTCAAAAATTTAATTGTTTAATGGATAAAAGTTGAAATTTCTCCTTTTTTATGTGAATATGACTTGTTAAATATTTTTCTCCAATAATAGATATTGAGACCCTATAAGAGTATGATTGTTTTCATGTGTTAAATACTAAGTATAGGAAAAAGTTAAAATGTTTATGATATTTATCAAACCAAGAACGAAAAACGCATAAACAGGGATTTTATAAGACTTGTTTAGTTATACGAAGATTCAATTTTTCCCATTATGCAAGTGATAAAATAAAGACATTTTTTGTCCTTTTTACCATTTTTCTAGCCAGTCATTATGCACTTAAGAGGAATTGAGATAATTTATGTATTAACGTATTGCGTAGTATTATTAGAACATGTTTAACTTGCTAATTTCCATGCCATTACAATGTTATTAAAAATGAACAATATTTTGCTTTTTGCCAATATTTCTGGTAATAAATGAACAAATTTTCACTTATCTATTTGGTTTCAATTTTAAAATATTCTACTAATTATAATAAAATATGAAAATGCCATGGTTTTCTGCATATATCTGTACATTGTTTTCTTGTAATACATAGACGATGTAAATAAACGAAAAATGATTTAGAAGAAAAAACTTTTTCGTCTTTATTATGATGTTTTTATCCTTTTTACACAAGATAGTTTAAAAGTATTTTGTGTTTTTTTTAATTAGCTATAAATTTGTCCTTTCCGAATTTTATAACCATTCTTTTCTGTCTAGTATCAATTTTTATGTAACCCAAGGAAAGCGAGTTTCACAATCTTCTATGATTTTGATACAAGTAGCATTTAACTTAAAAAGCAACATGGAAAAACAGAAAAAAATGAGTTTGAAACAATAATTATTCGTTAAAAATGTAATATTCAAGTAAAACTAATCTTAAATGCCTTATTTATTATTTAAAATTTGAAAATGCATTTACTCCCAGAGTTATAATTTATAAAAATATAGTACCATTTCTCAATTAAGTATTTTATCTATTTTAATTGTATTATTTACGTTAATCTTTGTAATGTAATCTTATTTTATTGCCGTTAATCTCCAAGTTCGAGCCGATTGCTACTAACGTAACAGACATTTCCGTGTCTATTTTTGCCCTGTTCAATGCGGTATCAGTCAATGCGGGATAAAATATGCTTCATTTCGTATATTTATCTTTCAACTGGGCCAGTTTGTATATGAGTGTTGTATCAATCGTTTCTATTTTCTTAGTGAGTCAATGTTTTTAGAAAAGTACCCCTCCTTCTCCTCTCGGCCTAAGACTAACCACAAGGCCATACGCGTTGGCTCTGCATGGCAGAATTAGCGATTTACTTCAAAGTAGAGGAAAAGGTGCAAAAACGGACCATGGTGTAAATGAGGGCATCTCTCCCTAGTAGGGAAAGGGGTGCTACAGACTAGCACTGAGGGCTCTAAACTGTGCTACATGTTGGTGTGAGATAATAGCGAGCAGTTGGACATCATCCTTCATGCTGTATGGACGCAGTGCCAAACTGAACTCGTCGAGAACTCCAAACTTAATATTTGATATTTGTAGAGCAGAGATACTAAGCTACTTTTAGAAGTATTCTTTTTGCCGAAATCATTTTACTTGTGACAGAAACCATTTTGCTTAGGTAGGGTTGGAGTAAATACGGGCCATTCGTAATGATTCATACAAACTTTTGCTTTTCTTTATTTTTGTGGGTAGCGGTGCAAAGACCAAATGCCTATAGAAAAATAACGCTCAACTCAAGGAACCATCCGACCATTCATCGAACTCGTCAGATTCCCGCTTCAAGACACTGATGTTGATCTGGATATTGTCGGTGAAGATACACCAGCTACTTGCATGTTTTGCGAACTCAAGTTATCTCAAGACGCTCGCGGAGAAGTGTGGGTAATGTGCATGATGTGCCAAATGTGGGAAAATGTTCATTGTGCCGGTCTGAAAAAGAAGTTTACAGCTATTTATTAAAATATTTTTTCTTAAATATTGATCTTCCTTAGATTAAGAGATTTATCTAAAATGTCTGTTTTAATTTGATCTCTGAATAAAATCTGTTTCTTATTTGAACGTTATGTATTTTCCCACTTTTAAATCATTTTTATAGAGCTTTCTGAAATTTAAAGGGGAGATCTGCATTTGCACCCATTTTTTGTAGGGCCATTTTACAAGCATTTTAAAAATCTTCATTCTTTAGTACCAAAAGTTGATTTTAATAGTCGTTTTGCCTCTTTAGTGTTATTGTTATATGTTAAGACAAAAGACTTGGATTTTGCAAAAAAAGTACTTTATATTCCAAAACAAAAGAGAGAGTACCTTTTCCTATATAGTTTATGCAATGGTTGCACGTATCCAGTGCATTAATGCAATGATTACTAAAGTGAATGTTCTTAATTTTTCTCTGCGAGATCGGCGTAAATTCATATAAGGAAATTTCCCACTTATCATTAGAACATATCTCGTTGATGGACTCTTATGTTGGAATAAGTTCTTTATTCTCTTGTAACACAATCTAAAAAAAGGAATAAATATTTTAAGGGTAATGTTGATAGATAACATTGAGTTATGATGATAATTGGTAGATCGAACGAATCAACAATAGTCATTTTTCATAGAATTGTTTTTTTTAATAATTAGTGATAGAGATGATTTCAGAAACTTCCATGAGAATGTTTTAAAAGAATTTGTGTCTGGCTGTGGTGAACGCGACCTCTCATTCCCCTAATTTGAGCCATCAGAGTTGAGGTTTGTACAAGGTGGTGGAAGGCGTAATTCACCAGCAAAAATCAGCCATAAAAAGTATTTTCTATTAGACACGTGGAAAATTCATGTCGAAAATGTACAGTGTAAAGTTGATGCTGTAGTTTTTGTTTTGTATTTTTTATAATTTTCGATAGTATACGAAAGAAGAAACATTATTTAATTGTTTAAAACCTTCAGTATCAAATTTAAGTTTTTAAGTTTTGAAAATTTTGTAAATAATGTAAGAAATAATTTTTCCCCGTTTAACCATTTTTCACATAGCAGGGTATGATGTCGCAACGGTGTGGGATAAATGTGTTATGCAGAAACAAAGTAGGCTTCATAGTTTACGTACTGATAGTTTAATTTTAACTCTCAAAATGCTGTTTGTAGATAATGAGCTAAATAAAAACACTTAAATTATAATTTAAAAAATTCAAAATATATAAAGTTTTATTAATGTATGACTCAAGACATCGACACATTCATTATTAAGTCCCAATTCTAAACTGTCGTCTTGTCCATTATAGGACCACATTGGTCGATGTCAAAAGATGGTTCATTTCAATTTTAATGAAAAGAAAACAAAAAAACAAAGAATAGAGCTGCGGCATCTGACACACAACAGAAGTGTGGCATCTGTTCAGAAGTAAGGACAAAGATGCCGCAGCATCATTTTTGGCTATGAGAACAACGTCGGACAAAAGCAAGCATAGGGCTTTAATCTACAAGAACCTACTCTACACTTTACAAGCGGTTTTTGAACGAAATCTCGGTTTTAAAGTTTAGAGTAGGCGTGAAGAATAAATATTATAAACACAGAAATAAACTATGAATTAAGCAGAGAAAGCACGTACAGCACAGGTCACGGCAAGGACCAGTCCTATACCCACGCGACAGATACGGCAGCATGGGGCGCCGGATTTAGTGGGGGGNGGGGGGGGGGGGAGCAAAGCTGACGCAGGACTCCAAGCTCCCTTTTTTCCTCTTCAAAAGAAAATTCATCGCTTGTTGCTGGGTTTTCCGGTTGGTGCCCAGAAAGCCCAGCAACATATGACTCTGGCCGCGGAAACCTTCCAGATTATTTAAAATTCAGCGCATTTAAAAATGTGTGAGACATTTTAGAATTCCTTTGATGATAGGATTACTATGTATGAAATTTATGATACGTCTTATTTCTTTCTCACGACGATAGCCGATGCGAGTCTGCGTAATCTTATTACCTCCGTGATCTCTGCCGCATTCGACGATTCTGTACTTCCGTGATTCGTCGAATTTCTCAGTCCGACTGTCAAGAAGGAATGGTGGCAACACGGCAAGAATCGTTGGGATCATCTTAACGGTGTCGCATTCTATTTCTTCCGCTTTGTAGACATTGCAATAGATCCGGTTGACGACAAATTTGGGATAACTTTCGATCAGGTGAAAATAGCGACAAGCCGGGAATCGTGTAGGGTACACGGAAGAAATATGTACTTAACGAACCTTAACACGTAGGTACGTGTGAAACCGATAATAAAGCACACACAGTATAGTGTGCCGCCTGGTTCACTTATCTCCTGTATGGGGATGTGTCTCAGGTCTTCCGGGGTTTAGGTCTGGGTGAATATGGTGAGTAATTGTGGAAGGCGAACTGGTGGTGTAGTATTTAAACACTCTGTTCAATGCAAGAGTCCCGGATTCGATTCCCGGCTTGTCGCCATCTTCACCAGACCGAAAGTTATCACATATATTCTCCACGTGTAGGGTACACGGACGACTACAAATTTGGTTTACCCGTGCATTAATTGCACAAAAACGAATTTTCAGTCACTAGCTGTCCCATGCATTACACGGTTTTCTGAGAGTCCCCAAAAGTATTTGTGAATTTGTTTTTCTAATTATTGTTGTATCTAAGTGGTTGAGTTCAGGAACTTTATTCAATATTATTAAGATAGTATGATAAATAAGTTTAAACAGTACTGTGATAAATCTAAAACAAAATACCCTCGTATTCATTCCATGTAAAATGCAATGCAATTATTGAACGAATGATTGAGAAGCAAACCAAAGCATAGAAACATTTTTCTCTATATTTGGACCATCATTGAATGGGGCAGAATCTTCAGCTGCTAGCAGTATTGACGTTTCTGACGATTAACATCGTGTATCAGTAAGAGTTAATTCAATATAACATTTTCATTTTGATCTCAACACTTTGGTATCAGGGGGTTTTCCAAATAAGTTTTCAAAAATGTCAAGAAATTTGTGTGACAAGCGATTGAAAGGTACTATTTGACGTATCAACTTCCGCTCCGGAGAATTACTCGAGTCGCTTATAATTCCGCGGAGAAAAATTTCTCCGTGTAATCGAGGAAGAAGAGAAATACCAAACTAATTAACAGTTTCTATGTAAATCGTTTGAAGAATATCTGGATTACGGAGATAATTTGCCAGGTGACGATGTTTAAACTCATGGATAGTTAATGGTAGAAAACGTTAAAAAGTCACAATGTAATAATTGTATAAAGCACAACATCATGTTGACAAAAATGAGTTTAAAGAATAAAATTTTCACACCAGTATGCTAACAATGGATCTAGTGCCTAGACGGTTGGCGCATTATTCATTATACTACAAGTTATTTATGGCGTAATTGGGTTGAAATTACATTCGTGGGTCTAAGTCAATATTTTGGCAATCTCATTTAAATGTTGATTTCATTTCCCGAGCTTAAGGATTTAATTTAAGGTTTTGTCGATTTTTATAGTAGAAGACAAAATATTTACATAATTTAAATATATATTTTATTTACTATATAATATTAAATATATGTTATTTCAATATTTACCTAGTATTTAAATTATTTGCGTTCAAGAAACATGGAAAGATGTTTACAATTGCCAAAACACCGACGACAAATTCAATGTATTTATCTTAATATTTCTAAAACATTACAACTTTAGCTTTCCCATAAAACGCAAGTTAATTAACACAAAGAAATATAATAAATGGATCACCCAAAGGATAAGAATTTCTTCAAAAAACAAACGCCGTTTATGTTATTTTTCAAAACTCTATAACCAACCACCCGAATTCCATGATTATTTTCGTAAATATAAAACTATTCTTCGAAAAGTAGTCGATGCAGCTAAAGTAATGGAAAACGAAAGGCATATACTAAAATCGAACAACCGGATGAAAGCCATGTGGAATATTGTTAACAATTACACGTCAACTTCTGAAAATCGCAAAGAAAATATTTCTTTACTAAACGATGGCAAAATCGTAACAAATCCTCAGGACATCGCAAGTTTGTTTAATTCTTACTTCTCAGAAGTTGGTAAAATAACGAACTCGATATATATAAATCAATGTCCTCCAATTATATCCACCCACGTACCCAATTCTATGTTCACTTCCGAAACTAACGCCAGTGAAATCATGGGAATCATTAGCTCCTTAAAAAACAAATTTTCAACAGGCATAGATGATATACCTGAGTTTATTATTAAATTTACGTCCCACGCTATACTAAATCCACTCATAAATATTTTTAATAGTTCTTCACCGGAAGGAGTATTTCCCAACATATTTAAGAGAGCTAAAGTGAACATAGAACCTTTATNAAACCTTTACACAAGAAAGGAAACAAACTTAATATTGGAAATTACCGACCAATATCTCTACTACCCACTTTCTCAAAAATCCTACAAAAATTGTTCTATAAGCGTCATCTAGATTTTTTTATAAAAAATAACATTGTCTCTGATGATCAACACGGTTTTAGGAAATCCTTTTCCACTACAAGCGCCATATTTTCTTTCTTAAACGACGTTACCACATCTTTTGACCGTGGAGAAAATCCTAAGGATGTTTTTCTTGATTTATTTAAAGCATTCGATGTCATCTATCACGAAATTCTCCTTTCCAAATTTTCTTTCTTTAGGCATTCAACATCAATGGCTAACTTCTTATGTAAAAGATGGATATCAATAGGTCAAAATATCCTATACTAAAAATACAATACTTGAGCGTTGTCTTTCAGAAACAAAACCACTTACTTGCGGAGTACAACAAGGTTCAATTCTCGGCCCTATACTCTTTTTATTGTATGTGAACGACATGTCATCATCCACATCAGATTGCAAAATGGTTCTTTTTCTGATGACGCTAATTTACTATGTAAACACACCAACGCTCAAAAAGTTTTCTCTAACCTTTCGACTTGGTTCCATGCAAATCGTTTCATTGTAAACACCGACAAAACAGTGACTATGTCATTTCACAATCGTATCACAAAATCTTGACCCCAGGTTTCTCTTTCTTTAAACAGGACACAATTACAAACTGTTACGAATACAAAATTCTTAGGTCTCCATATTCAAGACAACCTCAAATGGAATTGTCACGTTGACAATCTTAATTCCCAATTAAGCAAATTGTGTTACGCATTCCGAATCTTAGTTAACGCAGTTAGTCCACGTATTTCCCGTTGCGTATATTTTGCAAACGTTTACTCCCATTTACGTTACGGCATTACCTTCTGGGGTAATTCCGGTCAGAGTATTCAAACTTTCAGAATTCAGAAGAGGATAGTTCGGATAATTTGTAAATCTCACCCCCGAAACTCTTGTAAACCTTTATTCAAGGAATTAAATATCTTAACACTTCCCTGCATTTATATTTATGAAACGGTCGTGTTTGTTAATTCCGAATTACTGAAGTGCCAGCCTTGTTTTATACGAAACAGTCTCGTTCACGAACACAATACACGCAATAGGAATAATATTCATCGCCCTAGGGTGTCAATCACTCTTTGTCAAAAAGGACCTTATCATTCGGGAATCGTTCTATATAATTCCCTGCCCAAGAATATAAAAGATATTATGAAATTGAATCTGTTCAAATCCGCGGTTAAAAACTACCTCCTGCACCAGTGCTTCTACACTGTAAAAGAATTTATTGATTTTAATATAAGTTAAATCCGTCTTGTACTTTATCAAGCCATTGCTGTAGTACTTTTTAAATAACTTATAACAATTTCATAAACTATATTTTTGCATGATTGTGTTGCCGTATGGCTCATATTAATTTAGTTTTATGTGTACTCAACATTGGCACGTTTGTGTACATAAATTCTGTAGCCCCATCCTGGCCC
>NNCF01126358.1:0-59852 GCA_002313205.1 Laupala kohalensis | reverse complement strand
GTTTTTCCTTCGGGTAGAGGCGGATTTCTTATACATGTTCTCTAGGCTTTGTCTAGGGGCGTGTTTATTGTAACAATAAATCGTGAATTTTTTTTTTAACTCTTATAANCTCAGAATAATCTATAGTTCGATAATAACTTTTACATGTAAATTTACAAACATATTTGCGGTAAATTACAAACATATTGACATTATATATGTATTATAACTCGCATCTAAATTTTTATCTTATCTAGGAACTTTTGCTGAAATTTTTGAATCCACCTCTGCCTTAGGGCCCTTGATCGGAATTGATGGGATGGTCCCTTGCTTGCTGCCGGAGAGTAAATTAGTTTATTGTCCTCCACGTGGTCATACGCAGTTTGTACTGTTTTTTGACAATAAATAAATTTAATATTTATTTACCAATATTATGAGACCTTCTGAAGGAAATACTTTTTTTGTAACCCGTGTTGTATAAAGATAGCTGCCCCAAAGCAGCATAATTGTATATTATCACGAACTCTTCTATTGATATTTTCCCCAATATTTTGTAGCGTTGAGGACATTACTGATATTGCCGATGTTAGTGGCTAGTGGAGAAAGGAAATTTTTTTTAAACTTAAAATTTGTAAAATCTACGTACTGTCGACTATTTTACATGGGCCTCTTGAATGCTGAACACTATGGAGACCGATTTAATTTCGAAAAGACTTTGCTTAGTTAAAATCAAAAACAATAGTTGTCTGACATTTTCCCGATTAATATGTGCTTGTTTAATTACCGAGCCTAGTTTTGTTTAAACCATGAACATCTGTGTTAAAACATAGTACCATATGCATTCTTCTGGTGTCATTAATTTTGTGGAACAAATTGTGCTTATTTTTTTAATTTGATGCCTATAATTCAACAATTCTTCAATTAATATAACCATTTATTTATTTTGAGTTGTTGATTTAGTGTTAGGGGAAGGAGAGAGATTTTTAAGGAAGGGCGCCAAAAGCAGAATTCACATCTGCTAAATCATTCATCAAGTCCTTGGACTGGCCCTGGTCTTGGTACAGAAGCACACAGCGAACTAGTTAGCTTGGCGAAGGAAGCGCTGTTTAGCTAAAAGCAACTGTGCAGCGTCTGTCCTCGTGCCGCATCTGTCCCCACTTTACACTTGAAGAAATGAGATTTAAGATATTTTTTATAATGTTGTTTAAGTAATTAATAATGTAACAATGATGTATAAAAGAAAACAAAACTTCAATTACATAGAGATTCTTAATTATAATGGAAACTTATACTCTCGAGCTTGAGGAGTAAATTATTTTCCAAAAATCTTATATTAAGAAACTTTAAAAATTTGTTTCTAAGGAAATATTGGAATTATTTGAAATGTTACGTAGGAGTTATAATTTTTTCCTGACTATGTATTAGTATAAATTTTTATTCTATTTTATATGTTGTCGAATACCTTAGTTTTAATATACTCCTTACAAGTATAAAAAAACGATATAGGTCAAAACATCAGTCTTTTGAGTCACTTCCGATGCAAACAGTGTAAGTTTTATGTTTACTGGTGTGCCTGGAGATCGCTATCGCACGTAAATGAAATTAAGCTCCATATTCAGGACCTGATAGCATCGCTATAGTTTGAAATGAAGGTAGCTCAGTATCACCTGGTAGAATTCTGACAGTATCACCTGGAGAGTTCTTCGCCACTTCAAACGAAACAGGCGGGTTAAATATGACCAGTCGTTTCAACTTTACAACTTTGACCTACTAGGTTTTTTATTGTCATACCTTCGTAAACTGAGCTCGTGCAAATCCCTGAAGGTTACGGTATTGCAACCGGACACTTCCCATAAATATTTACATAACATACATCTAATATGATTCTCCATCCGATTCAAATCATATAGTTTATATTGGAGGTATTTTAAGGAGAAATAAATTTGTTAATTTTCAGAATACAAAACTGATGAAATCGTAAATGAAATAACACATGCAATAGATAAAAGTAGAAAAGGTAAAACATTATTAATTTGTTAAAACGGTTATATAAGAGATGTTTGCAACGAAATTAATGACTGAAGAACAGGTTTCACTCAACATTGCAACGTCTTCATCAACAATCCTACTGTGGTGTTCAAATATTGAAGTGCATAAAAATCAATTCTAACTGAGATTCGTTCCATATAATATTTTACTGAATATACTTCCAAAATGTATTATAAAAGTTAATTGTATTAAACTGATAATAAATAAGTCTAATACATTTTGTATAATTATTGAAAAGCATGTTTTTTTCGCCAAAAATGTTAGAAGTATTGTGTAGTTTCATAAAAGAACGTGTTCGTATATACTTGGGAAATAGAGATGAGAAAGAATTTATTTTATTTCTGTATAACTAGCACAGATTCACAGGGGAGTGTTGCGATACAACATACTCTCAGTGTGTTTGATTGAACAAACTTTAGAAAGAAAAAATATCCCAATTACTCGAATATCGGAAAACCCATAAACCCGTTTTCAGACTTTGAAATACGGAGATGCTATCTCAATTACTTCGGGAAATAGTGAAAAGGCGAAAATTCGAAAAAACACATTTCACCTTCACATCATATCAGATCCGACGTTAGAAAAATCCTTTCTTGGTTAGCCTGGCCGATATAAATGCAAAATAACGCCAAAATTTCAAGTTCCCCTCAGCATTAGTTTCATAAACAATGACTCAGTCAATCACGAAGTCAACTGAGGACAACTTCACGTATTAGGTACTACTATTAATTCTATAACGGATTAATTAACACTAATGATATTACAAATTAAAACTTTTTTCATAAGAAATGTTAAAAGTTTAAAAATACTCTTCTAAGCATTTTAAAAACATCGGGCCACTAAAAATATGAACGAAGAAATGTGTTCTGGTCAATATAATGATTAACTAGCTAGCTTAACGAAGCATATTGAATGACCAACATTCTGTATGATAATGTGAGCTTTTACTTTTATTTAGTAATACTATTTTATCGACAGGATAGTATGGCTGATACTACTTTCACCCATCTTCTAGTTGCAGGCAATTTTCACTCGGTTTCGTATTTTACATTAACAATGTTAGAGGGACACCAGCAAAGGAACGAACAATATCAGGTAATATATAATGGATCATTACGTACAATTCTCTACGATTATCTATTAAAATAATAAATCTTGAATTTAGAGTTATTTTAATACTTACGATTTATAAACATTACTTTCCGAATAATCTATAGTTCGATACTAATGCGTACTTGAGAAATTTTTTTTGTATTAAATACAAATTTGTTGATATTATATTCATATAATTCATATAATAACACGTAGCATATATTTTATCTTTCCTGGAGTTTGCTGCAATTTTCTATCCGTCCCTGCCCTAGGGCCCTTGATCAGAATTGATGGGATGGTCCCTAGCTTGCCTCCGGAGAGTAAATTAGTTTACTGTCTTCCATGTAGTCACACGCAGTTTGTACTGCTTGTATAACAATAAATTTATAACTTTAAACAATATTGTTTATTACTTATCAGACCCATCAGTTTTGTCATTTGTTAGAAAGTGATCAAATTACATCCTTTTAAATGAGTCAAGTAGCTTATTTTCTTGTGGGAATTTTTTAATGTTTTTATCTCGGAAAGGAAAAGGGGAAAGATGAAACAATAGGAAATCATTAACACATCTTAAAATTCACTTGAAAGTTTGATATTTCATTTGAGTGATGTACTCCGAACGATTCCGCAGAATAGGACATAAAAATTTCCTGTGAAATTTGCGTATTAATGTATATGATGATGATTCTGAGCAGAGGAGGAAATGTCAGTAGCATGGAACACGTAACATGGTTCATGCCAAAGTTCTAGAATCTAGATGACAATCACATTCAACGCAAGTGACGGTGCGGCGTTGTGAGCGAGATGTTAGATGGCAAACGGGGGGCAGGTGGAGGGTAGAGAAGGGCACGCCCTACGAAGTGGGGAGTGACACGATATATTAAGTAGATAATGCTATCAGTTGACAGCCATTGTCTGGGTTGGATCTCTGTCGGTGAGAGGGTTGCACGCCTGGAACGTCACATGGGTCGCTGAGACACGCGCCTCCAGGCATCCTTTACTTCGCCATTCCGGACTCTGTTCACTAGAGTCATCTTTGCAAAGAGGTGAATTACGAAAAATGTACGCGTTATACTAGACTTAATCCAGAAGTAAGTATTATTAAATTTTCTTATAGTATGCTTTCCGATCAAAAACTAAAACTCCTAAAATATTTCCTCACCCATCACCCTCTCACCCTTTCTTCCAACTCTTTCACCTCTCCTCTCTCCATCAGTAGGTCTCTGTAGTAAATAAACGAATGCAAATACTTTTTTAACATAAAGTAATCTATCGTGCGTAGTATCTCGTAAAATATATTTTTAAAACTTAATATATGAATGAATGATATAATGAAAATTTTATAATTATATTTCACACTAAACTTTGGTTTCTGCATTTAAACTACCAGCAACAATCATTCATCGACAGTCAATACTTGGAATCCTTCCTTTGAGACTAAAAAAATACTAATATTTTTCAGTGATATTTTTTCAATTTTTATGTATTTAGTAAAAAATGTTATGCATCCGCACTCATTGGAGGTCCTCGTAAGGGTCTGCAGTAACATGCCCCTCTGTTCAGTGGAACTAGACCGAAGTCAAGAACACTTTAACCCATGAATTCTACAAGGTGCACATCAGAGTCCGTAGAGGGACAGTTTGACCGTTTTATGTCCGATTGCTAAATAAAAGTGCCACACATACTCGTATACACTGCTGAGTCTCGAAGTCTGTAAGACAAAACACTTCATCCACGTATTAATGCGAATGCATCAATTCCAAGAGGTATTAATCAAGATGATTCAGCCTTCGGAAAGGATCCAAAACGTTTGGGAAACAAAATGGGTATCACAATAGATGCACAATGTCCACAGTTTCTGTAACATTTATTGCCCGCTGTCAATTCAATACGATCTCATTCCGATTAACATGATTAATGCGAAATGAAGTTATGTAATTATTATGAACGATTAAAACCAGAGAAACAAGAGAGTAAATATGAATTAAGATTGTTTTTCACTTGCTATAATACAAATTAACTTCTAAAATATTTTCATCATACAAATTATCATAACTATACTAATATTTAACTCCAATTATATTTATATCATTTATAAAGTAGATTTATAATTATATATAATATTTAATGATATTTATACAATAAACTTTTTAGTATTGACATAAATTATTCAATATATTTGATTCCATTCCTTATTTTCTTTAAGCAAGATTTACTATAATCGTGTTGGCTCTTTTTAACAACCATGATAAGCTTCAAAATTCTGATCCCTTTAAGTAGACTGTTATATTCATAGTGTGTGATTGAAATATTGTGCTTCATGGTACGAGTCAAAGTAATATTTTGTTGTGAGAAATGGGATTTTATTGAACGTAAGGAATAGCTTTTAAGTGAAATTTTTACGAATTATTCTACTTTACTTCAAATCTTACACATAATACAGCTATTTTTTATATTTTCTTAAAACTAAGCTCACAGATTACCTTCCAATCATAACCTCATCATGATTTAATGAAAATTGATAGTATTTATATCACAAATAATACCTTTACAAAAAGTTTTCCTCTAGAGACATGTCGAGTGGATATGTGTAGCACCACCCGCGTTGCCAAGCAGCGACGCGCCACATTCAAACTGACGACTCGACGTTATATGGCCACCGCTCGTAGCGTTCGAGGTGAAACGGCTGACACTCGCGCGACAGATGCGTGCGTCCGTTGTTCCAATCCTCCGTACTTGTCTTAGACCTCGCGGTCCTGAGAACGAACCCAGACCCTTGTACTTGGCTTAGACCTAAAGGTCCTGAGTACAACTCCTATCCTTTGTACTTGGCTGGACCTAAAGGTCCTGAGTGCTAATCCAACCCTTTGTACTTGGCTTAGACCTCGCGGTCCCAAGAACAACCCATTCCGTCCAACTGAGACCTCACCCTGTTAGTTCGGCCTGACTTCGCGGTCCGACTGACTCTCCACTCCACTGGACGCCGACGCGTCCATGTTGTCGCAAAATCCATAGTTGTGGATCGGTACTCTGTCAGGATGGAGTCCCGTACCGAATCGCCAGAGAGAAGCGCAGTGCGAGCAGGAGCTTGTGGGCGCCGCAGGAGAACCTATGTAAGCAGTGTGAACGTTCTAATAAACTGCTATGTTGCCACTGGATATCCCTATTTAAATTGCTCCCTCTCATCCTACCAAGCCAACCAAAATAGGGATCAGCTCCACGGACAAGGACCAACCCATCAACAAAGTCTGAGGAGGATCAATTAGCTAGTTCCCCAACAAAATCCCCCCTTTCTCACGACAGATACAATAAAGCAACAGTAAAACAAAGAGTACAGGACAATATTATCATAGACTGTATAACTGAATGTATTAATTCTATTCACCTAATCCCGATCAATAGTTTTTTCTTTTTGTCCCGCTCACATTGTTCAACATATTCAAGGCATAAGCAGCCATCTTAAATCGTACCTACGTTCTTGTGAATGCTCTCTCAGCCATAATAGCAATCTTAGCGGTTCAACGTCAATCCTCCTCCTCTGCCCCTTGCCGAAGCACTTGCTGCAGCTCGTGTTGAAAAGCTCGTTACACGACTTTATCGCGGTGAGCGTGTAGCTCGGCAGAGGTGTTAGCTTAAGCTCCTCGGCTCCGCTGCAAATGAAACCTTCGTATCTCGTGCAGTTGATGTGACGTTAAATGCACTACTGTGCACGGGGATCTTCTGTGACCAATTTGTTTCGAGGTCTTTGTAAAGCTGGGATACAGAAGGTAATATCACTTGTGATACAAAGTCATCTTCAATCGATGAACCTAATGAAAATAAATCATTCGCTGATTTTCTCACAGAATACACTCCCCAAAGTAAATATGTCAAGGAAAATTAAATAGAAAAACTCTGAAAAATTATTTGTTAAGTATTTAGTTTACAATCTAGTTCGTAGTCATACGAATAGTAGTAACGAAAAACCTGAAACATTTTATGATGATTGTTTTCTCCTTATTAAACAACATACGAAGCGCATTACTTTTAGTGAAAATAGGAATACAATGACTGAAACGTTTAAGTGTTGTTTTAAATCTAAAACAAATACCAAAGAATGTATTCCGCCTATGAATTGTAACATTCATTTCATTTTTTACCTTTTTTTAAGATTAATAACCAGTATAAATTTAAAATCACGTTTCACACATATATTACAGAAATGGATAATTTCCAAATAAGTAGTTGACACCCTATTTGGATTCTAATAATAAAGTGGTCGTAATATTCGTCATTTATATAATTAATACAAATTAATTTGTAATGATAATTATCTCACAGCTAATTGAGCTCACAATTATTCATGATCACCTTACATAAAGTACATGAAAACTAGTAAGAGCATCTAGTCACCAAATCATGTTATTGACGTATCCAACATCATACTCACTCTCTTCAGTAAGGTTTCAATGTTTATTTCGTTATATCATTAATTTCAATAATACTCATCTTTATGTCTTATATTCATTACTTAAGATTTGTCCCGTATTTTAATAATTCGAAAATGCATGTGATTTTCCTCCATGAATAATTATGTCAAAACAATCCACTTTAATAAAAGTAGAACGTTATAATGATTAGATTAATAATTAGTATGATCTCATTAAACTATTTAATATATGTATGCATTCATAATTTCTTCATTCACAACTTCATTTGAAGTGATTTCATTTTATCATCATATGAATAGTGTACTTTTCTATTCACTTCAGTTAACGTTTCTACCCCTGATTGCACTTACAAACGCAACCAACACAACCGAATTGTCTTGTAAGGTTATTCCATTCTTCATAAATCTTCACACCATCCCTCTCAAAAATCCATTTAGTTCTCGCGTATCCACAGTGAATAACTAACTAAAACATAATTAGGTTTTTTATTTCAATGTAAAATAATATATACATGGAAAATGGAATTATGTTTCAATTCATTATTTCTCAAGTATTAAATTTGTGAAACAAATTTATTTTCATCTGATCGTGAAGGAAGACTAATTCTTCTGTTGCGTGCATTATGTGATTGCTTTTTTAGGTCATAAACGATCCACTTTTGTTTATTAATATAGTCTTCTCTACCGACAAAGGTTTAAATATTTTAAAAGACTAAAATTCGTATAAATGGATCCTACAACAAATGTTAATACTGATTTTACCATCCAAACACCACTACTCATTGAAGCTAATATGATTATATACGAATTAGTTTGGAATACTTGTATATTACGAGAAAATAATTTAGTTCCAAAAATAAGTAACCATCCAAATCTTAAAAATCTTTCAAAGTGACGAATATTTTTAGATTTGAAACTAAGACCTGCATTAATCTGTATAGTATTTTATAGGGATTACCGGACATTCTGAAAAAAAGACTAAAAATTTTCTTCACCGTTTTCGATATGTCCACCGTTGCCTACTACGACCATGGTCAACGTAAGGCTTCTTTGCTTAAAAAATGAAGTCAAACGAATTCACAGTTCACTTTTTTCATAACCAATTTGTCACAAATTTTCTCGTTGTTACTAGTTACTTTGTTTCAAAAACGTATATAAAATTAATTTCAACATAAACAAAGAGGATAAGTAGACTTTGGATGATCAAACTAACATTAAACGGCAGATCCATCAAGTATTCAGCATGTCCATTGAATCATAAATTTGTGAGATTTTTCAATCTCAAAAATAACATACATCAAAATACATTTTTAAAAGGAACACTGCGTGTAATTTAGCACCCAACAGTATTCTAAAAATCACCAAAAGTTTGATTAAAAAGGAAAAATGAATTTCCTGATATTTTAAATTAGAATTATTTTATCCATAGAAATATGATCAACCATATAAGTTAAATACATAATTACAATCATCCATCAACATGCAAAGCAAGAAAATAGAATTTACTAAACTTGCCTTTTTAGACAAAACACACAAAAAAATTATCGAAAAGTTTTCAATAAATTTTCACGTAAATAAATTTATCCTTTTATTAATCATAATTTTAATACACTATAAAAATGGATTGTTCATCTGTTGAGTAAAATTGTAACTGAGAGTTTTGTTTACAATCTGTGTTCTCAACAAATTTCTACGTGATGCAATTGACAACAGATGTAAATAACAAATTATTAAACAATGCTTCACATCGAAGAAAAACATTACTCTGTATAACTTCCAAAGAATTTAAATGATATAATATAATTTCATAAAAACAATTCATTACTTGTTTCTTCTGAAATTTAAGAAATCCTAGCGATATAATAATACTCTCCCGAAACGTGAATAAGACATCTTTTACGGAACGATCTTTAGTTGGAGAAGTATTAAAGCATCATCCTCGAAATCTCTATATGCCTCACAGCATCCGGTCGGAGTCCCTTCTTGATCTCGCATCGGATGCCGTGCGCGGAGTCCCGCTTCCGCTCCTGCATCCACTACATCCTCCGGAAGAGTTCCTTCTGCCACCAGCGAAAGACCTATTTCGAAACCGAACTTCCGTTCACCACAACCGCCACCCATTACAAACGTCTCTTTGCTTCCGGAATTATTGGTGCGCCTATCGACATTCGCCGGAGTCTACGAGTAATGGAGATATTCATAGATAGAAGGTCCTTATGAAATAACTATTTCCGTATAAATTCACAATACATAATTTTATTTCCAATATTTAAAAGAGCTACTGAATTTGAAAAAACTGTTAAGTTTTCAATATTTTATTGTTTTGATATCTAGTATTTTGAGTAAAGTTAAGAAGATACTGATTTTAATCTATAATTAAGGGATTCAGTGGAAATACAATAAAAAATTATTTAAGAGCAAACATATTGTAAAAGGAAAGTTCCAGTTTCTTCCAAACAATAATGAATTTACTTGTATTTTTGTTTTCAAAACTGAAAAGATGAAACAAATGATTATTTGTTTTACAACAATAAAAATTCAAGCTGTAAGCATATTTTCGAAATTTATATTAGAGTATATTTATATTATGTTCTCCTTTCAAAATTAAACATAAATTATTTTGTACAAAAAAAACGGTTATTCAATCGATTGTAAAAATATGAATATAATATACATTATAATTCTTTTACTATTCGAAGTAAACTTCAAATGTACATTTTATAAAAGAAAAACTAACGTATTGAAATTTACCACTACTTCTCAAAAAATATAAGAGAATACATTCATAATTGTGTAGAATATTCTCGAAATCAAAAATATTCGGCAATGATTTTAACTATAATTTTTTTCATGTCATTTTGTAGAATATGATACTTATCTAGCTGTATTCTAGGTACAACGGGTAACTTTTACTTATTAAAGTAATCAATTTAATTTATTTATACCAAAATTACAGAAAAAATATTACATCAGTTATTTTGATGTGTCTCAAACATGCGAGATTCCATAACCTTAATCATTACATTTAATATACTATTAACATCATGCACTAGCGGTGTCCGTTTTTGTTTAACATCTGACATCACAATAACCTATTAATTTATTCGTTCATTCTTTTATTTCCCATATACAATTCACATATTTATCAATGACTATAGATTCTTCTCTCCTCTCTATCAATTTACTCCAATTCCTTGGGTCTACTACATCAATAGTCCGTATCTCTCGCATAAATGCAGCACTTTCTACACCGCACTAGTCCATAGTCTCCTTATTCATCCACGCAAACACATTTCATCAGTCCACTTTCCAAACCTTTGGAGATAAGAATAAATATTCCCGTGTCCCATCAAAATTTGTGCAAGTCGATATCTGAATTATACCATATTCCACTCTTTGTCACATAAATTTAATAATGATGTTTTTATGTAAGTCTCCCTTTGGTTGACCATGACCATCTTTTCTGTGAAACTTCAATCAGTAATTATGTAATTCTCCACCCTCTCACATTACTTTTTTATTTTCTCTCCCTGCAAAATTACTTCCTTACTTTTCCTTATTATTCTATGGAGAACCCACCAGTCGCAAGCATTGAATAAGTTCCTTATAATCATAATGTGCACAGTCTCTGTAGATGTATTAATATCAGTAGGAATTTCATGTTAATTATTGCTTTTATCCAGACTGTCATCCGTATTTAATAGTAGATAAAATGACACTTGCATGTAACTGCAAAAGTTCCTTCCTGTCTATATTATATTTTGTGATGCCTACTGCTTGAAACTGATAAAAAATATTTTGACTTTTTCTTCCAAGTACTGAATATGCTTCCTAAATTTTAATCCCCCCATCGAAGACTACTCTAAGATAAACATGTTCTCTTTTAATTACTATTCTTTCAGTAACAATTTCAATTGTACGTTCCCGTTGGCGCACTTTTTTAAACTAAACACTCACACAAAGTTTTTTGTCTCTCTATTTCCAATTGCATATTTCTTCTCCATTATATATAATCTTGCAAAATACGATTCCCATATCTTTCTTTTTCTCTACGTGATTTTCCTTCTACAAAAATTGCAACGTTACCTGCGTATAAAACGATCTTGATTCTTTTTCTTCACGAATTCTGATAAACCATTAATTGTCATTATCCAAAATAATGCGCCAACATGTGATCCCTGAGGACACCCTTTATTATCATTTATTATTATCTTCTCATTTCCCATGTCGAGATACGAGAATCTTTCATTAAAATAATCTGCTATCATTGTGTACAAACATTTGTTAATTTTGAATTGCTTTAATTTATCTAAAGGGTTATTGAATGTTACGTTCGCATTGAACGTTATTGATTACCGCTTTAATATCCAAAAATATGACAAGCTCCACTTATAATTTTCATTTGTGTTTCATTTCATAATCAACACTTCATTTGTGGACCATCATTGACGAAACCATATTGATCATCATTATTATGTCCCCCTTTTCTTCCCTTTACCGTCTGCCAAAAATCTATCTTAACCGTCTGCCAAAACTTTCTTACCATAACATGGTAAGAGACATATGATCCAATTGATCCGTGTCATTTCCTATTAAGAAGGTGATATTGCCATTTTCTATTGACACAGAAAATGCCCCTTCTTGAAATATTCATTCTAAAAAAAATGTTCATGTTTATACACCTTTCATCTTGTTGCTTATGTTATCATAACCCGGGATTGTCGATAATTTTAGTTTTGTATTCTTACGTCGAGTTCTTCCTGTGTTATCTCATTCAATCCTTCGTCATTTGGTCCAAACACGACATTCATCCTGATCTAGTGACATTATTTCACTTAAAAATCTCATACCTGTTTGTTGTCAACCCTTTTTAGCACTACACTGTACTGCTAAAGTTCTCCAAATATGTTTCTTTTCTACTTTCTCATCCAATGAGATATAGCAAGCCCCACATTTTTTTGCGAAGGTTAATGCTTAGAAATTCATCACAAATTTTCTTCTTTCTATCGTGTACTGACTTTCTCTATAAACTTCCCTATGTTATCTCATTCAATCCTTCGTCATTTGGTCCAAACACCGTAATACTTCCCTATGTTTTTCTCCTTAGTATATTCTCCTTTCCTTCTTGATTTCTGTAACTGTCTTCGACCAAAGTCTCTCGTCTTCTTCAAATACTGTAACTCTTTCCACCAGTCCATTTGTCCCCTCCACTTGTCTTTTTCTTTGGGTCACGAGTAATCTCAAGTAAACTATTTGAATGCAATGAAACAAAATATTCCATATCCAATGGTTTCCCTCCTATATATACAATTTTGATCAGTTTTTCAAAACTTTTCTATAGATTTTCTCCTTTACCGGTTTGTCTACAATACCACAGTAAAAATAGACAGAAAAAAGACGAAGTTAGACAAAATTCACATAGAAATGAAATTTGGTACACACCTTAAGGTCATCGTTTCAAATGAAATATTAAAAGTCCTCTTCGATCCCACTTGTGCTAAATATTTTGTTAAAGGTCAAAGGTCACGAAAAACGATGTTTTAAAAATATCTCTTCGGCGATGCGTATTTACGATTTATCGTAAAAAAGTTTTTATAAAATTTAAAAATTAAAATTTGTATACAAAAAGGTTCGTATATGTTTTTTTCTCTGAAGCATCATTTGCGAGGTAGCACGGATTATAAAATAATGAATACTGAGGTGTGCCCACATACGGATTTACACTCGGCAAATTTAATACTCAGTTTTCTTTTCTAAATTAGATGAATATTTATATCATTATATTCTGAATATCAAGAAGACTTTGTTTTGCATTTATTTATGAATTTTTAAAATTTGGGATTGTATGTCAATAGATATTTATCTATTGAGATACAACCGCAAATTTTAAAAATTAATAGAAATATCGTTTAAAGGAAAAATATAGTTGATAATTAAGATATTGATACATTTCCCAACAAACGATTTCAAAACTAAATAAGCTTAAAAAGGAACAACAAATTAAGAACAATAAAGAAATTTTATGAAATATTTGCAAACCAGAACTTATTATTTTACAAACAATCCGAGTCTTACAATGAAATGTAGTATGGCAACGTTTCGTTCCGTCACGTAATGTTCATCCCGTGAGTGGTAAGTGTTGGTTTCTGAGTGAAATTTACAATAAAATTATTCAATAATCGTACTCCTACCACGTCACCTACGGGGTAGAGTACTCGGTGCATTTTTTTATCGTGGTATCTCCGGATAGCATAAAAAAGTTTCATTTTGGTCAGCGCGTTGCCATAATACTCTTCTGTGCCTTTAGAATCATACTGAAGGAACACGCAACACCGCAACCTTACCTCTACGCTGTAACCAAAATAAATTCCCTCATCGCTTCACTGCTCGAGGCTAAAAGTCTAGCAGGGACGTGTTCACGTGCGGCTCACGTGCCTGATCGGTGTTCCTGCCTCTACCGCCTAGCGCTGTTGGACAGTCCCGACGCTCTCGAGTTACGACACGATTGCGGCGCCGTGCCAGCGACTTCCTTCCAGCGGAAGTGTGTGTCGGAGGCTGTGGAGCGCCACCGTAGCTTCCGCTCCCCGATTTCACAGTGCGAGGAGCAACAGCCCGACGCGGTACTATAACCCGCACAAGTTAATTCCCGCAGTCGATCCGAAAGTGAGGGCGCGGGGATGCAAGAGGAAAATAAACACTGATCTGAAAACATTTGTCATTTAGAATGAATCTACTAATCCCGCGCTCACTTTCCGAATTTCACCATCAACCATAATACTACGACGTAGGTCAATGTACTTTAAAGAGGCGATGGAACCGTTTTTGTGGACAGTGCGACCATCCCACCCCATAATCAGACCCAATCGTAGTTTGCAGACTTGTTAGTAGCTGCCGGGCGAGAGCGGGAGTTACGTAGCGCGACTTATACGCTACTCCCAGCTACCTCCCGGAGGCACCCACCAAGTTGCACTCTCAATAATTCACGCGCCGGGCCGGCGCGCACCAGCGACTGGGAAAATGCGAACGAATGATACATGACACGGCTCACAGCCTTCATTTGTTGCCGACACGAGGTTCTGCTTTGTGCCGCTGCCGCTTCCTGCTGACATTGCTTTTGTAGATGCGATGGTTAACTACGAATGGATCGGTTGCCCACAGTTTTAGCCAATGTTATTAAATAATAAATAAAAAAGCTTTTGCATGGAATCGAAAATAATAAAGTATTAACGACCGCCAATGCTTTCTTTGCCAGGGTATTACATTTCCCACACGAAATACATAAGGTTGTAGATGAACTGAAACAACAAAATATAATCACTAAAATAATGGATATTTTGAAGAGACTGTGTTTTAACATTCTTTATTAGTTATCAACCCTGAATATCCCGTTTATTAATGAATCATTATTGAAAATAGTTTCAAGTAGGTACCACAATATTACATGAAATTGACACCGCGTAAATGGTAATCTGCGTGGGAAAAGGAAATCAGTGGCTGCAACAATTGACACTTACATAAGGACAGAATACGGATGACTCGACGATAGTTGTAGTCTCTTTAATGTGGAAAGAGGATAAGAGATATTAAAGATTTTTAAAATAAAATCTATGTTGACATTTGAATACCTCAAACACCATACTACTCAGAAAGGAATATTCCTGATTCGGAATGTGATGAATCCCGCCTTACTTAAAAATGTGAGAGGGTTGTTTACTGGAAGGCGTGATGTTTTTAACAGAAGTAATTTGACAGCGAGGTATGAGTAGTATCCAAGTTAAATAAAGCTTCTATGTTCATTCAATATGAGTGTTGTCTTGTAACGTGCTCATTCTTTCTTAACCCATCCTTTGATCCCTAACTTACCCTAAGTTGTAAGGCGATCCATGCCGATGGGGTGCATGACACATGGGATATGTGTCGCAAACGGAGCTCTGGGATACCTGGCGACCTCCCTTGCTTAGGCATGCGGGGCTCTGCCTAGGTGGACATTTGCCTTCCCTACCTTCTCGTGGGAATCTTATGGATTCTGCAGACAATAAAAATTTCAATCAACCGAAGAGGGAAAGGGCCTCCGAGGGAAATGATGGTGAGACGACTGAAGGAGCCACCTCTGAGATCCATTCGGATCAACCTCTTCAAAGTTAAGAGGGCTCATGGTCCATGTGGGAAACCTCAATCTCAAGAAGAGGAACGGAACCGGCGCGGAGAAAAAGAGGCGAGGTGGCTCGGGGTGAGGCTCCCCAGGGGCCTAACCCTGGGACCACGGGACCCTCGAGAGGACACACTGGAGTCACGAGACTCTCGGGACCGGGCTCCGGAGCTCGGAGGTCTGAGACGAAAGAAGATAAGGTCGGTAAACGTCTTCTCTCGGGGAAGACGGCTGAGGAGGAGAAGCAGGCCACCAAGAGGCAGAAGATGGATTATGCCAGAATCGCCTAGAAGGGGATCAGGGTGCCTGAGGACTACCCTGGAACCCAACTTGGCGAGAAGCAGGTCGAAATGGTGGATATGGAGATGAGGAAACTCATCGATGGGCTCCCTGTACAGGGGACCATCAAACCCCACTTCCAAGACTGATACCTGTCGAAGAGAGCAGGAGTCCTGGTGTGTACGGTCGAGGAGGCCAAAGTTTGACTCTCCAGTTTTGTTCCACCTATGAAGCCTTGGTATGGAGCCAGGCACGCAATCGTGGCCCTCGACAAACTCCTCACCTACAAAAGATACATGGTTTGGGTGCCAGGACCCCAACAGGACAGTAATGTTCTTCTGAGGAAAATGATGCACAAAAACGATGCCTTAAATACCTCCAGTTTTAAGAAAGGTGGCAAAGAAGTAAATCCGGCTTGTTGTGAGCATGGACCACCGAGATGTAGCTACGGTAGTGGGTATGAGCATTTATTGTGGTGCTTATATTGCCTCCTTTACTTTGCTTGAAAGCAGGCAGGAGGGACAGCCCATCAACCCAACGGAGCGAGAACCTCCACAGCAGAAGGTGGTGGACAGCAACCGCAGGCGTACCCGGCGGTTTGTAGGGACAGGGCTGCAGTGTAAGGTAATACATGCTCTATTTTATCCAGATAAACGTGCAACATTGTATTGCTGCCCCTAGAGTACTGGTAAGAAGTATAGACAGAGGTAGGTTTTCAGGCGCTTTCATACAGGAACCATGGTTCAGGCAGGGGTATAACATGGGACTGAGATGTAAGGGTTACACATTGTTCTGTGCTGGAGCAAATGTCAAACCCAGAGCATGTGTTTTAATCTATTGTATGAACGTTTGAGTGATACCAGGATCTGATACTAGAAATCTGGCAGCTGTACGAGAGAGATATGAAGACGAGCAGCAGGACAAAGATCTTGTTGTTTGGTCAAATTACTTTTCGGGTAACTCTCGATCTGCTCAGGAGTTCAGAAAACGTCTGATATTTTGTGAGAAACAGTGACTCAACCAGAGGGTGGGCTGTGATGTCATTGCCCACCACGGCATTAGCGGGTGAACAGACACCAATCGACGGGGCAAGGATTTGTTCGCATACTTGTGAACAACTGACTTAGAAATCATAAATATAGAAGGTATCCCGACTGGAGAGTATCTACGGAACCCTCCTTGTCAGTCCACAGACACATCGTGTTTAACGTAAAGGGTTCTTTCAAGATTCTATAGAAATCCCAGACGGACCGAATGCGTCTCGTTCAGGGAGAACATGAGGACGGGACTGGAGAATGGTCCTTCATATAGGTATAGCAACAAAGAAGAGCCGGATCTGGGAGTTACTAATGTGACTCAGACTCTAGTAACTTTTTATAGACTGAACTGTCCAGTCGTGAAGAGGAAAAAGACCAAGGAAGCTTCAGATGGAACGGCTTCATGAAATACCTTAGACTGTGGAATAGACACGACCCTAAGGCATCAGGTAAGTAAAGAAGCCTTTCAAGAGTCTCAGAGGGAAGACAAGGCGGAAGTAGCAGGGTTTCCAGAAAATCCTGGACGCAGTTCTGCGATGATATTCATAACCAGCATGAAGCAGCTTGACTTCATATCGTACTTACTAAGGACAGAAAGGCCAGGCTCGGTACTTTGGTGGCTCCCTCTGGAGAATATACATCAGATGAGGGGATAACTCTGAGCCTGTTGCTGCATACTCACTTCCTAGGAGCAACAATTGGTGTGGAACCAGATTTCGCTGGCCCGATAGGATAGATTGGAATTAGGCGGCAGAGATTGTTACCTATAATAAAGTGAAATGGGCAATATCATCCTTTGCATCTTTTAAAATTCCAGGAGTGTATGGAGTCTGCCCTGCACCTCTTCAAGGGGGTACGAAGGACATCATACCACATCTCCTTGGGATTTCCAGAGAATACTTAACCATGAGATATGATCATTCCCTGTGGCGACTGGACAAAGTGGTCATAATACCTATACCAAGTAGACCATGTTATACCAGGACTAAGGACTATCATCCTATCAGTCTGACTCCCTTTATTTTGAAAACCTTGGAGAGACTGGTGGACAGGTACATTAGGGAGATGGTTCTGAGAGATCGACCGCTGCATCCTCGCCATCACGCTTATCAGCATCGAAAATCCGCTGAGACTGCTCTCCACCACCTAGAGACGTGGCTGGAGAGTACACTTGACGAGCAACAGCTTGCTATAGTAGTTTTCCTGAATATTGAGGGGGCTTTCAACCGTACTAAGCTAAGCTCAATAAAGCTTACCCTAGAGAAAAGAGGAGCTAGTCCTACCCTATCAAATTGGATTACGGCCTCCTTTCAGGGCCGCGAAGTTCTTCTATCCCTCAATGCAGTAATGTTGAGGGCTATCATAGACAAGGGGTGTCCACAGGGTGGAGTATTGTCACCAACCCTGTGGTTTCTTGTGATGGACGACCTACTTACCAGACTCAATGTTGGAGGAACCCATGCCTTGAGCTACGCTACGACACCAGCTTGGTGGTCGTGGGTATTTTTCCCAATACGGTTACGGAGATCATGCAGGGGTCCTTGGAGATATGGTGCCAGGAAACATGCTTGTCAGTTAACCCTGACAAGATTAAACTAGTTGTTTTCGCGAGGAGACGCAGGTTCGATGGTCCTTCGGAGCCCTTTTTAGTTGGGTAATGGATAGTCAAGTCAACTTCGGTCAGGTATCTCGTATGCCAGGGTCAGTTGGACAAAACACATTAATTATAAGGTGGGGAAGGCTCGCAAAATCTTGTGGACTTGTCGTAGAGCTTTTGGGATGACATGGGAACTAGGATCAAAAGTGGTCCATTGGGTCTGTGTTGCTGTCATAAGACCTACGATCACTTTCACATCACTGGTCTAATGACCTGGATCTTAGATGGGCAATTACCAGACTAAACAGCATACAAAGTCCAGCTTGTTTAGGAATAACCAGGGCGCTGGGCTCTACTCCGTTGAGAGCCGTAAAGGCAATTCTATGCCTACCTCCACTGCACTCACACATTAAGAAATCGGCAAGCATGGGCGCGTACTGCCTATGGCCACTCGGTGGGTGGTCCTTTAAGAATCCATTTAAAGGACACACATCCTGACAATGCTCCAGGCAGTGCTCCTGGTTACAATTTGGATTACAAATTCTCCGTGGTGAGAGAGTATTCCCCACGAGAGAGGATTGGGTCACAAACGTTGGGACTTGTCTCAAGGTTGTGGGCGATGTTTTATATACGGATCGATTACAGACGGGAGAGGGAACAGGTCTGGGGACCTAATACAAGGCTCCACCTCTCTTTAGGGGGATACACCACAGTTTTCCAGGCAGAAGTATTCGGTATACTGGCTTGCGTTAATCACATACAAAATATGTCTCGACATAGTGACTGCATTAATATATGCAGCGACAGCCAGGCAGCACTAAGGGTACTATGTACCTATAGAACAACATCCAAACTCGTGTTGCAATGCCAATGGATACTAGACATACGACATCCAGTTACTCTTTGGGAAGTTCCTGGGCATATGGGTATCAGGGTAAATGAAAAGGCAGACAAACTGGCAAAGTTGGGATCTAAGGAACACTTTGTTGGCCCGGAACCTTTCTTTGGAATATCTCCACGAAAGGATAGGCTGTATATTGTCAATTGGACACGCCAGGGACACCACACCATCTGGAAGTAACAGAATATAGCCAGACAGACCCGTGAGTTAATTGCTGGACCAAGTCAAGAATATAAGAAGGTCCTACTAAACTTAGGTAGGAGTCGTATAAGGAAAGTAGTAGGTCTACTAACAGGCCATAATACTCTACGGAGGCATTTACACATTATAGGGATCCAATGTGAAGGAGATGCGGCATGGAGGAGGAAACTCCTGCAAGTACTCTGTTTGTGCGAAGCTTTTGCCCAAACCAGATACCGTTATCTAGGTTCATATTTCCCGAACCTAGAGAATATCAGAAAGGCAAAAACCCATTCTTTCGTGTCCTTTAGCGAAGTCCTGGGGTTGGAATAAAACTAACTGTATTAAGGGGAACAAAGGGCCACCCATACTATATTCAATCTATCTAAAGTGCTCTTTATAATATATGATTGGTTGGGTGATATGTGAGCCCAATTCATGGAGAGTGTTATTATGTGGCATTTTTATCTAGGTGTTGGTAACTGGAGAGAATGTTTGCGACTAAATAAACTTTACTAAGACTTCATGAAGGTAACGATTTTACCGAAACGTTGACAAAGTAATAATTAATAATTGGCCAAACCTAAATATTTTTTCTGCTAATTTCCGATGGCTGATAACAGCATCACAGATAACAAGTATGATATGAAGATATCAAAATGATATTATAGCATAGCAAAACATCATGTACACATAACATGCTTCATTTAATGGTGTTCTCTTGAGTTCTAGGAATGGAACGCGCACAGGAGCAAGCGGTTACGAAGTTTGTTTTCGTAGGTACACTTGTGGGTAGAGAGCTTCCCATACGCCCTAACAAAGCAACTTAAATATATCACTACTAGATGGAAAGAGTTGTGCACAAGTACAAATATATTGTTTTTGAACAAGATATAATTTAGAGAATATGTACGAGAAAATTATTCGGATAATTGAACGTGACCACCAATATTCTAATTTTTTCATTCTAGAAGTATCACCAAGTAACTGAGTTATCAAGCAAATTAAAATTTTATTGTAATGATACAGTTAAAAATGATTTTCTCGATATCATTAATTTATGATAATGCATCAGTATATGTTGACAATTACTTTGTTTAATCAGATTCACAAAGTTTCAGTCATATAAGCTGCTTTGTAATCTGATTAAATTAACTAAAATATTGACTTGATAGATGGAAATTTTTCATGAATTTCTTTTGATAATCATTAAATGTACTTGTAGTTAGTAATTTTGTAGTAAACGTTATAAGAAAAATACTGCTATAAATGTGGTAAAGTCTCATTTACTCCCCCAGACAGAAATTAAGGAACTTCTTTTTAACGAAAATACATTTTAATATTTTGTAGTAAATGTTTTATTTTGTAGAAGAATACCATTTGTACGAACATAGTATAAAAAAATTTAAGTAGAATTTTAGCATTATCTCCATAATAAATCATCCAAACTTGTTAAGCCGTAACGTTGAAGTTTATTGAAATGAATAAAAATTTGTATTTAATTGGCAATAAAAATGTACACAATTCACGGAAAGAGTCACTTTAAAAACAAAGTATGAAGCGTGTGCCGAAGATTTACATGTATCATGCAAATTTTCACTCGGGAGTCGCATCAGGACAATACGATAGTGGACTCGTGACTTTCACGAAATGACCAAAACAGCTGAACGATTGAAATAAATTCACATGAGACTCACGAAAGGCGTGGTGCTCTGTGGAAGGAAGCAGCTTTAGAGGCAAAGGAATGCAAATTGAAGAGACGGCATCGCCACCCAACATGGAGGAGTCACATGAAAAGCGACTCCAGGTACGATGAGAGCTTTCTGTAGGCTCATATCTCTGGTACGTCCTCGCCTCTGCGATAAAACGTATGGAGGAAACGCTTCATAGGGGTCAATAATACATTTCACAGAACCGATACTTGGAAACCTGCCACACCGAAACATGCGCTGGGAAAATTAAACAAACAGAATGTTAACCACACACTACAGCTTGTGCTAAGACCACATCCAAAGAGGATTTAGAATACGTACGTTAATTACGAATTCTAATGAATTTACAAACACTTTTACTATTCATCTACAAATAAAATACATCAAAAATGAATAAAAACCTACATTTTCGAGTGAACTAAAACATACAATGATTCACAAGTAGATTTATTCTGTCACAGTGATCCAAACGCGACGAAAATATTGTATATTCTCACTGAACACGGCAATAGTAACAGTATTTAAACAAAATAGCTCAAATACTTGGTTTAAGAGAAGAGAGATTGAGGTCGACAACCTTGGTATGAACCACGAAGGAACCTGAAATGGTATCCGAATACATAAATCAATATTGAATGTTCATCTAATATAAGTTGTATTAATGTAATTATTAGACCCCGGAACTTCATGCAAGTGCATATTTCTAATGATTGGCCATATCGAGAAAATGATACATTATCGTTATCTACCATGAGAAATTACACAAATTTTCCATTAGTGTAATTTGCTTTAGTGCATATTTTTCTATTTCTTTCCAAAATATATAAAAAGTACTCAATTTCTAGAAACTCTTATTTGCATTTATCTTTCGAGCTTCTCGAAAAATGTGATACCCACTTAATTATGTTTCTGCAGTAAATTATCCATTTCATGGTGAGCGGACGACTAAGTTTCAGTGATAATGCTTTTCTCCTTAATCTTATTCTGTTTATCTTACCCCGAATTGTTTAACTCCTGGCGGATACATGAGATATATCCTGGAAAAGAAGTACCTAATTCTGGATGGAAATTTTATTTAGTTTGACAATGAGTGTAAACCGCGAATGTCCGGCTTGCGTTGTTCAAATGACTGTATTCCGTTAAGATGCCTAAATTCCTTAGATTATGAGATCGCATCTTGAACATAACGGCATCCGTAGTTGAAACATCTCGTCAACTCTGAAACTAAGTATCCAATTCATTTTTAATTTTTTTCATTTCAAAATCGTTTTCAATTCCTTTTATCCATAAACCCATTTCCACACCCAAGTGATGCTAGTGGTGTGTTTGTTTTATGAAGGTTTATTTCAAACATTAACGGTATCGAGATTTCACTATCATCCCAGGGAAGCCGAAAATTATGGACTCGTCACTGGACTCTTGTCATGTCACATTTTTTTTCATGGCATCCCCTTCCCTAGCGGTGCTGGAATTTATGTGGGCTAATTGTGAAATTTGACGTCTTCGATAATGTCACTACTACATTCAGCAGCTTTGAAATACTATTATCTCATATCTAATATCGGTCACTTTCGTTTATTTTTACATATCACTCCTTCTCAGTCTTTATTCTTAATAGGAGGTGATCGTGTTGTTGCGATGGCGGAGATTTTGTTGTATTTGCAACAAAATCTCTTCCTTCACAAAATAAATATTTCCAAGTTGGTTCTTCAAAGAATAAGGTTTTATTTCAGAAATGAATGAACCTGACTTGGGATAAAACAAAAGAGGTTGACACGATACGACAGGTGGCCGATTGAACGCTCAGCTTGAATTAGTTTCTCACGTATATAACCAAGTTGCGGCGTCGGCGGCAGCAATCCACGGAACCCAGTGCTCTTCTGCGTAGTGGTACCGCCAGTGGAAAGCTTCGTCGTGGTGTCTCTCGCGTCGGGCTTCGAAGTCGCAGTCGCCAAGGTTTGGAGGACGGAATTTCCTCAGCGTCAGGGCGTTGTCAGTGTTGAACTTCGAAGATCCTTTTGAATGTAAGTCTTCAGGATGTGACTTCTCCGGGGTTCAGCGCCGGTGAAGTTTAAATGTGTATCGTTAGGATATGGTTTCTCTAGACTTCGGCGTGGTTGAAGTTCAGCGTTGAATGCTTTCTAGGCTCGTTGAAATATGTATCCAGAATTGTAGAAATGCATATTGTCACAGTTGCAGAAATATATCGCCAAGATGTGATTAGGATTCAGCGTACGAATTCGGTATGGACGAAATTCAACTTAGAACGTTTTCATGCGCAGCCGTGTGCTCCAGTCGAGACTCGCTAGGATGATGAATGTTTCGTTGCTATCAGGTTGCGTTTTAACAGAAACATATGACTGCCTGGGGTCATTCATTCCTTAAAGATAATAATCCTAATAGGTCGTGCGGGGGGCAGATTAGTGAGTGCCGTTATGGAATCGCAGTCGAGACGACTTGTTTCATGGAGTCTTCTATTTGTTTACTGTTTCGAAGGTTCCTTGGCGTCGTGTGGTTTGAGGTTCTCTTATATAGAGGGCGGTAGAGGGCCTTGGAGATCAGTAAACAGTAAACAACATGGTGAACGTATAGCTTTTCGTGGCAAGTTTTTCTAAGTTTCTTGCGTGTGAAGGTATGTACCTTATCGATATGTAGGAATAGCGTTCCTACATCAACGTTGTTAATAGGCGTCGGCGTTACGGGGGAGATTCATTGATGCGTATGTATGGCACGCATTTGGTGTGTACTATGTAGAGAAGGACATGTCTCTACAGTGTACTTATCTGGTAATGAAGTGTCACATCACTTTATAATGTTTTTACAAATGTTTATCTGACAAATGTGTAAATTTATTTAAAAAATATCAAGAAAACAAAACATTTTAATATATTTACTAGTGATTACTACAACTTCAATCAATACTGAACATTGGTTTCATATTTTATATACAATTAAACCTTTTGCTTAAAAGCAAAGTTTGGAGAAGAATTATATATTTTCAAAACAATACAGGAAACGTATGACAGCACTAATAAATTTCAAAATTTGTCAACATTTACCAAGTCATGAATTTTGAACTAACAATAATAATAATAAAAGATGTTCGCTTTTTTAAATAAGAAATTCATTATTTATCGCATTTTGATACATTGAATATAAAATATTCAAAAGTCGTTATTCCACAAAGATTTATCATTTTCAGCATTATATATTTCAGCATTTGATTTAACCAAATGTCTCTAATGCTTGTAGTGTTATTAGTTTTGTATGTTAATTAAGAACTTTTTTATCAACGATTACAATTTAAACTTTTGCAATACAGAGAGTTTTACCGAACGTTTGTGCGCATTCAAACAAATACAGTTCAAATATTCCGGCAGTAATAAAATCCAGAATTTCGGTCAATATTTACAAAATGTAAACTTAAAATAACAATATATCAGAGTTATTTTGTTCACGTAATAAGAAAATGCATTTACTCATTGCATTCCGTAATTAATGGTGGAAGAAAATAATATATCCTGAATCATTTCAGAACATGGAAGATAGAATTCATAGCCAAAGAAGTACAAACATGAATCAAAAATACGATGTTTTAAAAATTCTTTGAAAATATGCAATATTATTTGATACCTTGTTATTGCCACTGCAAATAATATAATAAAAGTGGTGTTACAAACGGTTTAGTATTTGGTACTTTGGCTATTGTGCCCTTTCAGCGGTTCATCCGTTTACACAGAACTTTGTAATGTCCAATACGATTTGTCTTTTCCATCAGTTCTATGGAGCCCTCATAAGTGATGATTCCAAATAGTGAAAAACTATACCATTAGTTGGATTTGTGATAAAAATCCGGACATCCTTTCAGTTTCATTTCTGTGTGTCCGGTTTCTGTTTCACTAACATGTCTGTATGGCTCTAATACAAGGAGGGAACCTGATACAAGAAATTATTATACAAATCATATAAATTATTAATAATTTGGTCAATTGTTACAAAATTATTTACACACACGCATTCGTATACAAGTATTTTTAATATTTAAAAAATGTGTATCGAATTCATAAATTTTTGATTTCACTTCTCCATTGCATTCTTTAACACAGCAAGAAGTATTTGTATCCCGTGTGAAATATAGAAATACATCAAATTTAATAAGTCGGACACATGGACGAACTATTCTCGTTCATGACAAATATAATTTTATGTGTATATTTTTGCATATTATACCTGTAATAAGTGATGTTAATTCTTCTCTTGCTCTTTCACATAACGTCTAAACAATTCATGTTTCTTATTTATTAGGCTACAACAACAAGATTAAAATATGATTTATTGAAAGATTATATATAGCTATACCTTGTAAAGATTTATACATTTTATTACTGCATTAATTCTTGTTCTATACGGGATGAAGAAAAATGTTTTTCGTAACGCTAAGTTAATGACAAAGATTGCAATAGCTTTAATTGTTAAAAAGATGTTAAAACTATATTCTTTATTCATTGTAGGGTTTACTTGTATCTAGTAAACGTATTATAACGTGTCTTGCATATTCAAATTGTTTAAATAATTATAAAAGTCTGCAGATATTGACTTGTAAAAAAATAAAACGTTTAACGATGCATTGCAATACGTTTAATTATATATTAATGTTTAATACAATGTTTTGTGTTGATTGAATAGTTCATTATTGCCCAATAAACATATTATTTTAGTTTTCGCAAAGTGAAATTGTTTACAATTATTATAAATGTTTTCGGGTGATGATTTGTGAATATGTTTAACGTGACGCATCCGTTGAACAAATGATTGTTCTTATTTTGTATTTTATAACATTTATATTAAAATAGTATTAATTGAAGGACTATATCATCCTTAATCTTGAGAAAATATTTTTATTTTATACTGTTTTAGCTCCTTTTCTATATGTTTTAGGATATAGACAATTTTCCTCTAAAGTTAAATTAATGTAACTGATAAGCCATATATTTTTAATTGTTTAGAAATGAAGAAACAATTTTGTATATTGGTTGAGGAAGTATCAGTCAATTAAAAAAATGTTTTAATTGTTTGTTTTTTAAATTTAGGAAATGTTTTCAAATTATGATTTGTACAGAATATTCAACGTGTCAGATAGGATGAGGAGATGCATTTTTTTAGTACGTGATCACAATAAATTTGCATTACGTTCATTTTATTGTTTGTTGTTACGTTATTTTGGTGTAGAGACTATCTAATAAAATATGCTTCAATTTTTTTATAGCGTATTTTTATTACATTTTGTTAGCTTAGTCAGGAATGCAAGAGGTTATATTGTTTATAACATATTACATTTAGAATGAGTTTTTATATTGTAAATAATAAGAAATTATTTAGAAACTGTTATTTACGTATGTTGTTTGAGTAGTGCTCAAATAGTTGTGCCTGCTTCGTATAGCTGTGTCAGTTTTATGGTAAACATTCGCAATTATTTGTTAATAACAATAGTAATGAATTTCTTTTTGCAGTAATAAATTAGTAAAAAATTTGTAGTAACACATGGAACAAAAAAAAATTGAAAATATTTTAATTTGAAGGTGGTTGTTCGTGCTTCTCAGTGAAGCTGGAAGAACCCCCCATATTTTTATACACAATAGTAATAAATTTTAATTTACAGTAATTAATTAGTAATAAATTAGTACAAAATTCTCCCGTATTTCAGTTGTGCCCTAAAGGTTGTTCCAGCTTCACAGAGCTATTCGTGACTCTAGTGTCGTGATGTGGCGGTCCGAGCGATTCGCTATGCCACGTGCGGTGGGAGGGGTGAAGGAAGGGTAGGAATGTGACAGGAATATTAACATGATTGTGTTATACCCAGTACACACATTATAACAAAGATTTATTAAGCATTATCCTACATTGTGCTTAAATAATTCTAAAATTTATAGTCAATTTATCAAATCAGTTATACAATTTCATCATAACTACTTCCGATCTGGGTAATATTTGCCGACAAGTCTCTTTATCAAATATTTTTTCATACACGGTATATTATTTTCGAATGATCCGATCTTTCCGATGACCGAAAGAGGAGAAGTTTTCTTAAGACACGATAAGCAGCAAATGTTTTAGGTAGTACATACCTATAACTTTTGAAGTTTAATTGAATTTTCTTTCAAATACCTCATAATCTGCGGAAAACGTGACGTGATTGATTTCCGTTTCAAAATTGCTCTAAAGCCCTAATGAATGTAAAGAAAAATATTTAAAATTTTGACCCGCAAAGATGAGAAAAATTATTGGCAAAGGATAGAGAACGTTTTACACGATCGTTCTGAATGTTTCTCGAGTATCTACAAGCAGCAGAACTGTCATATATAATGCCTTAAACGGAATTCATCAGATGTTAGAAAAAAATTTCAAGTAGTTCATAGCAAAACTTATTTTTCCTTTGAAATAGAGATAGTCTCACTGAGAAATCCGCAGGTCCACATTTAGTGTTCCTCCCAGCACGACTGTCCATCAGCTCAGCTGCCGAAATGAACGTGAACTCAAAGACTGCGTTTGAAGGCGCTCGCATGCTCTACCTTCACTGTTCTTCGGACAACTGACTGGATGACGCGTTTTCAAATAAAGCTCTCCTACTTAGCATAACTGTCACATGCGCACAGTAGGTTTCATTTCACTTTTGTAGTACTCCTATCTTGAAAGCATATTGGACAATGAATATTCGTTTAAAAGACTTTCTTTGATCATACTTTTCAAAAGATTCTCTTAAGAGCACTATGACGAATTGTACTACCGACTGTAATGAAACAACTATTTTACATTCGAATGTTTTATTTTCACGTCCTAAACTCTGTCGTTCATTTTTCTGCACTCTGACCTGGGTTTTTATCCCGTATTTCTTCGGGGTAAAGTGGAATTAGTCCCACAAGGTACAAAGGTGGAAGCACTTAGGGATAGCAGGGTCATTGATACTGATGTCATTAACCTCGTATTTTAAGTGATTTTAATGGTCACGTTTAATTAGCTATCTTTCCGGAGCAATAAATTTTAACTATGTATTTGTTAATTAACTACTATTATAGTAAGTTTCGGAAAAACTTTGTTAAATATTCTGTAAATATGGTAACAAGTAGTTAACTATGTTGGACTATGGACTTTTAAAACTTACATAAAAAAACTACGAACTACTCAAAATCATATAATTAAAATAATTTCTCATAAACAAAAAAGAGAGAGCATTTCCGATACATAGTGAATTAAAATTCCTAACATTTCGGCATGTTTTTGTATTTAAAATCTTACGAATTTTTTACTTTAAAAGTGGCAATGCAGGTACTACAAATCTTTATCGTAACACCAGAAGTGGTTCCAATAGAAATTTCTTGCAAGAGTAATTTCAAGAGTAACAAAAAATATTTTCAAACAATCTTTTTATTACATCGGACCAAAAACTTCTAAAAGTTGCCACAAGAAATTAAAAGTTGCTCCAGTTATAAAAGTTTATCAATTAAAATTGAAAGAATAGCTATTTACACATCCAAATTAACCTCTTCAAATTTTTCCTTATTTTGACGATCTTGAATATTTCTTCAGGGTGAATAGTGAATTTAATATATTTATGTTGTATTTTATATGGTTAAAATAAAAAATAATTTCATTCTTTTGTTCTTTTTGTTTTGCTTTTGTTTTTTGTTTACAAATTGTAATGTAGTCTTAAAAATTATATCTTAGCTGCATGTTATTGTTCTTGTTGTTTAATGAATTCGAGTATGTCAAACGCCACAGTGAGCAATTTAATAATAATTACTAGACAAGATTAATTTGTTTTTCGTTTATGTTGATACACGTTTCTCACTGGGCAGTACTATTAGTAATTGTGATCGGTAATTCCTAAGATTATAATTTACGTATTTTGTAATTATATAGGTGGAATAAACCATTATTATTATTATTATTATGTTTAGGGGAGGGTTCACGGCATTATTGTTCCTTGGGGCGAAGGAATGTTAAATCCGCCACTGCTCGAGAGCCTTCTTAGTGAGAATTGATGCGATGGTTCGTCGTTTGCTGTCGAAGGGTACATTAGTTTATGTTCTCCACGTGGTCATAAGCAATATTTGACAGATTTTTGACAAAAATATATATTAAAAACGTGAAAGGAACTTACAAAAATAAAACAGAGTATTGTTTCTTTAAAATCTTTCATGTTCCTTTTGCAGACCCGGCAGATTGATCTTTTCATTCTGAACTCTAAACCTTGCCGTTCTTGTCCGGTGGTGTCCCCGCCTAAGGGGAAAACGGGGTGTTTCTGAGTATGAAAAAGGAATTTAAAAACTTATTTTAAGATTCACGCTTTATTTATTAAATTATAAATTTAATTCATAAAATTATATTATCAAAACTATAGTCAAAAATGTGGTATTATTATAAGTAAAAATACTTCATATCATCGTTAGTATGCAAATGTACTTTCAATTTTTTAAAATCATTTTTGAAAAAAATGAAGTGTTAGCACGTGAGTACTTTTGTAACGACCACACTCTCACATTTTAAATCTAATTACTCAAGTAACTTTGTATAAACGTATACTATTTCATTAAAATTAAAGTTCTGCAATTGACTGTATCCACAAAAAAAAATTATAACACCACATCCTATTAAATTGGCTTAATATTTACTTGATTGGCTTTTACTTATAAATATATATCCACTCAACATAATTACTCTCACTTCAAAAAATTTCAAATATTATGATTTTAGAGAAGTGTGAATGTACTGCAAAATAAAACACATGAATAAACAAAATGAGAATTGTGCTTATTTCCACTTATACTTGATTTATCATCATTTAAACGCGTACAGTAAAACGAGAGTGATGGTAAACCACTTCCTGTGATAAACATATTCAAATGAAGTTTGGTAATCTCATTGCTCTGTTTTGTATTATGCCCTGAAATAAATTACAAGCATTCAATAGGGTTATTATCAAATGCATTTCGTAAACGATTTCACTGACGTTGGAAAGTTGAAACTTAAATTTACACTTAGTAAGACCAACTTTTTCTTTTATAGTTTGTCGATAAATTTCTTCTAACAGCGAGATGTTTGAATAAAATGATTACTACACACTCATTATGAGTAAAAAATATACTTATTACAGGACATTTAAGTGTGAATCAATCAACAGCGTAATAATACTGGGTATCCACAACTTTCAGCAGAATTAGTTTAAACGAAAATATGCAACAAACACCCTCGATAATTAAATTTCAAAAAAAAGCGATTCTTTTCTCTCGCATCAAAGAATTAGTTAGAAAATTATCAAGTTCTTAAATATCGATCGATTTACAATATTTAAACACTTTTGTTTCTCATTTCTCTGTTTCACAAACGCAAGAGCGATGCAATGTCTGATAAATTTTTCCACAATCGGTCTATTCGAATACTCGTATTTCCTATGAAAAAACCGCAAAAACGCAAAATGTCAGATGATAACAAATATTCTTCTTTCCATTGGTATCTAGAACATCATTTCAATGTTCGCCCGCTAACCAGCGACGATATACTCTCGCAATATCTACACCCATTGACCCTGTAAGCAACATAAGCTCTGTGTACTTGGATGAGCATTAGCGATCTGCCTTAGCGTGCCAATGATCAAGCACGGGAAGAACATGCGGGCAACGAAATAATTACACCACGTCTATTATTAAGCGCCTAATAATCATTCAATATCAATTACATTGAATACATAAGAGAATGCACATTAATAGGTCAATGAAATGTTAAAAATGTGGTGACGATAAGATGCAGAGATGATCAGTAGCTTCTCCCCTGAATAGATTTTGACACTTGATTTTTTTCATGAAATGTACATAATTTTCAGTGTTTCTTTGATACCGAGGAAAGCTGGTAAGTGTACTTCATGCACTGTGACCACAAATCGTAGTTTTCTTCCAATACACTTTTAATTATTTGCTCATGCATAATTATAAGGTAGCATGTCAAAAAATAAAATCAGAAATTAACATAATACAAATCGGAAAATATTAAATGTCGCTATGACTTTTTAATGCCTAATAAATTAATAAAAAAATTATAATTTATTGAAATAAAGAACGTAAACATGACTCGGTGAAAAATTATTATTTACAGTTACACAAAAATTATATTTACGGCATTCCTTTTAGTATCTGTATATCTTGGCTTAAAGTTCTTTGCATGGGGTCATGTAAATTTTTTTGTCAAAAAACAGTTACAAACTGCGTATGATCACGTGGAGGACAATAAACTAATTCTCTCCGGAAACAAGCAAGAGACCATCCCAACAATTCCGATCAAGGGCCCAAAGGCAGAGGGGTAATTAATATTTCAACATACTCATAACGGTAAAAAATAGTTCGACACGTGTTATAGTATTAACAAATACCAACAAATATTGTATTTAATAAAAAACACAGAAAAGTCATTTTATCAAGATATAAATCATTCGGAAAGTATTGTTGATAATTCGTAACTATTAAATAACACTAAATTCACTAATAATTATTTCAATTGATGCCGTCCCTAGGCAAGAGCCTAGCGAGTCTTTATAAAAAAAATCCGCCTCTACCCCAAGTAAAACAGGAGAAAAACCCGGGGCAGGAAGGGGCTATAGAATTAAACTACACAACCGTGCCAGGGTTGAGTACATGTACAACCTAATTTAAATGAATAAGAAGACATACTTCAGCCATGCAGGAAAATGGTTTTAAAATTGTTGTCAGATATTTTTAATGTACTACAACAATGGCGTGATAAAGTACAAGACGGATTTAATTGTAATTAAAACCAATAAATTATTTTACTGTGTAGAAGCACTGGTGCAGATAGTAGCTTTAAACCGCGGGTTTGAAGAGATTTAATTTAATATTTTTTACATTTTTGGGCAGGGAATTATATAAAACGATTCTCGAATGATACGACCTGTTTTGGCAAAGCGCGTTTGACACTCTCGGAAAATGAATATTATTACTATTGCGAGTATTGTGTTTGTGAACGAGACTGTTTTGTATGATGCAAGGGTGGCACTTGGTAATTCGGTCTTAACAAACACGACCGTTTCGTAAATATAAATCCAGGGAAGTGTTAAGATATTTAATTCCTTGAATAAAGGTTTACAAGAGTTTCGGGGGTGAGATTTACAAATTAACCGAACTATCCTTTTCTGAATTCTGAAAGTTAGGACGCTCTGCCCGGAATTGCCCCAGAAGATGACGCCGTATCGTAAATTGGAGTAAATGTTTGCAAAATATATACAACGAGAAATATATGTACTAACAGTGTTAACTAAGATTCGTAATGCGTAACACAGTTTACTTAATTGCGAATTAAGATCGTCAACATGACAATTCCATTTTAGATAGTCTTGAATATGAAGACCTAAAAACTTTGTATTAGTAACAGTTTTTAATTGTGTTCCGTGTAACGAAAGAGAAACCTGGGGTAATAATTTAGTGATACTATTGTGAAATGACAGACTCAGTTTTGTCAATGTTTACAATGAGGCGATTTGTATGGAACCAAGCCGAGATGTTAGCCAAATCTTTTTGAGTGTTCGCGTGTATACATAGTAAATTAGTGACATCGGCAAAAATAACCATTTTGCAATCTGATGTGGAAAGCATGTCATTCACATACAAAAAAAGTATAGGGTCGAGAATTGAACATTGGGGAACTCCGCGAGTTCGTGGCTTTGTCTCTGAAAGGCAATGTCGCATTATTTTTAGTATATGATATTTCTACCTGTTGATACATATCTTTTAAATACGAAGTCAGCCACTGACGCGAAAGTCCATGAATGCCAAAAGATTGTAATTTTGAAAGGAGAATTTAAAGTCAATGACATCCAATGCTTTAGATAAATCAAGAAAAGCACCCTGAGGATTTTCTCCATGGTCAAGATAAGTGGTAAAATCATTTAAGAAAGAAAATATGCCGCTGGTGGTGGTAAAGGATTTCCAAAATCCGTGTTGATCGTCAGAGAGAATGATTTATTTTTTTTGAGACAAAGTCTAGAAGCGGCTTTAGTATCTGCCTGTCATTTTCCAAAAACTTTAGCTGCATAGACTACTTTTCGAAGAATAGTCATATATTTAGGGAAATAATCATGTAATTCGGGTGGTTCGTTATAGAGTTTTGAAAGATAATATAAACGGCGTTTGTTTGTTGAAGAAATTCTTAACCCTTGGGTGATCCATCTATTGTATTTCTTTATGTTAATTAACTTGCGTTTTATTGGAAAGCTACAGTTGTAATGTTTTAGGAATATTGAGATAAATACATTGAATTTGTCGTCGGTGTTTTTGCATTTATAAACACCTTTCCAAGCTTTCTCATGACAATAATTTATAATATGGATAAATTTGTGTCATTAAACTGTCTAGAATACTTATAATTGATTTTATGTGGTTTCAGATCATCTTCAATGGTCAACACTTGAGCAAGATGATCGCTGTATATGGCGCAAAACACTTCAGAGAAATACGAGATTTCACTGTTGACAATCTGATCTAGCAACGTGAGATGAACTGGAGAGGCGAGTGAGGTTGTTTATCGTAGTTACAAGTTTGAAGAAGTCTTGATTCTTGAACCAGTTTATGGGTGAATTTTTCGTAATAGGAAGCACGCAGGAAAGATATGTTCAATTCAACACATACAACGACAGATTTTTTGGATTGACGTGTAATATGTTTTAAAATAATCTCAAAATACCGAAAAAATATGTCAAGATCTGATTGAGGTCTCTAAATACACAAAACAACAATACCTATTTCCATCAAATTTACGGCAGAAAATTCGAACACGCTATCAACGCAGAAGTTGTCGTAGTCTTACAATTGAGGGATAAAATATCATGATGAACGTAGATACACGTACCTCCATGGGGATGTTTTTCTTTAAAATTTTGTCGACAGTAAGATCTTGCTAAATAATAATTAGAAGTATATGTATCATTGATGTTGTTAGTTGTATTGGGCGTTGTGATGGGAAGGGGAGGGGGTGATGAAGAGGTAGGTGGAAGATGTATAGGAGTGGGTGAAGGAGCAGGAGGAAAATATGAGGGCAGATGTGAAGCTAGGAGAGAATCGAAGTGATGTTTTCCAGACGGTCTCAGGAGTACACCGTGCTGGTAAAGTCCTTGGCAGTCAGGTGTGGTTGCAAATCAAAAAATGTGATTTTTGTCTGCCAGATGATGTTTTAGGGAGATGTTTGCCTTGTTAATTTTGAGGTTTATTTGTGGAAATTGATGGGTGGAGGTAGGTTAAAGTGTACTATGTTTGTGTGCTAAGAGCCCGTTTTTAGTTTTTGTAAATGTTCAAGAGCGTCGAAATGACCACCCAAGTTAATATTGTTTTGCCCACCTACGATGATTACTGTGTCCCGCTCTGTGAGTTTTTAGTGTAGATGTCCAGTTGTAGAATAACTTCAACCAAACGAGCGTTTGGCTTGAAATCACGGGAAACTGAGAACTGGTCGGGAAGCAATCCACGCAAAACAGCGTACATGTGACGACCGTGCGAATCAACTAATATGAGCACGTTTGATTTCTGCCTGGAAGTGTTCGCTTCATCTCTGCATTACTTTACGTGGTTTTGGGCGGCTGTGCTTACCAGTGCGTTGTTTGTGAACAGGTTTAGGTACTGGACGGGAGGGGATGAAACGAGTATATACTGATCAGTACGCATGAGAAAGCGCTTAGTGAAATGGGCTGTAAATTATTACTATCTACAAATTCAATACAGAATCAATGATCGTTCTTATTTCTTTTCAATTTTCCAATTTATCAAATAAATCTTACGATTTGAGCTCTTCCTACACAGGTTACTGTTAAAAATTTATTCTATTAACCTCTTCTAAAATGTGTATGAAAGGAGAAATTACAATTTTTATGGTTAAAACTTCAGAAACAAAAAAATTCAACAATGTAAATTGTTTCAAAATGAACCTACAGGTAGAATATCAGACACGTCTTGGACTTGGCAGACGTCTCTTGTGTTCAGGTGTGCCACGCGCTTGCGCAGTTCGGCAGAATTGACGTTCCCGCCTTGAAGATATAGTAAAATATCTTCAGTAGCCTGCTGAAGGCCGTTGTGTAAACAGCGAACGTATCCAAGCTGCAACTCCATCGCAAAAGGGTGGTTTAAAATTACCCCACCAGATAGCCCCAGCGACCGGGCACACGAAAGGCCAGCAATATAAATTCAGAATTCTTGCATCAGAGAACGTGGCTGTCACTAGACCTTGACAGTCGAGTGACGATGAGCTTTCATCTGTTTTAGGCTGCTTCTTTCACGAGAAACGAGCTCGAGGAAGAAAATACGTATTGTATCTCATAAAATTCGTTTTATGCCAATTTTTTTCATATTGAAACATTTATCTGGAATTCACATTGTAAATGTAAATTAGCAGAGCAATCAAAGCTTCCGAACAATGAAATCTTATTTTTTATAAGCTCCAATGAGATTGATTCTACTTCAACAAACGTGTATTTTTTATTGAAGTGATCTTCTTTGCATATATACTTGTGAAAACGCTGTTCCTAGGAGCCGGCTGATTTTATTCTGTGTTTGTGTGAACATAAATTGTTTGAGGAGTTACCTATTATACTCACATCCGTGAGGTATTCCACGGTCAAAGTTAACACTTTAAGAAAAAGGACTGAATTAAAGTTGACCTAAAAAAATTTATATTTTTAATTTATTTTTTTAATTTTAACATTTTTTAAATAAGTATTTCAAGCACCAAAGCCTCTTCATTCCCTACTAATCGACTATTCTCTACTGAAAATCGACTGACAGGATTAAAAAATAACGAAATTCTGTTGCTTCGAGAACTTAGGTACAGCTACTTATATGTAATCGTAGATCACGTCGCTAGTCGTGTTCATTTCATCGCATCGTGGGTGGCGTGAACGTCACCAGGCATTCTTTTCTTGCTAGACTGACCCGCAAGATAACATGGTCCTTCCTATTCTCTTCTTTCAGGTACTTCTTTCTTCTTAATAGTGGTTATGTAATTTTGGATATAATTCCACTTGTCTTCAGCTATTAGCGCTTCATCATTCATGTCGCTTACCTGTATCTATTTACCAACACTCGAGTTGACTTTGTTCTTAATCTTGACAACACAATAACGTATTATCCGTGTCATCTTCCTTTTCACACGGTACACGCACTTGCTTCCTCAGTGAATTGGTATATTGTTTTCAACTTGATCACTCGCATGTTTAGATGTTTTATCGACAAAATATACTTTTAATATCGTAATCACAAAATATATTTTTAGTACGAATAACTCACAAAAGTGTGAGTAGTATTTCCGAGAACAGCTAAAGTCAAGTTATCGAAAATATTGGAGACCAAAAAAATAAAGATGGCAGACTTTCAGGGCAGCCATCACAGTAATTTCAGAATAAAACATCCGACCCTCGTGAAAACTTGGACTAGAGAGGATCGCACGAACACATCCGTGCTACCTTTATATATCACCAGCAAAATTAATTTTAGTTTGATGAAATGTGAAAAAAATCCGAACATACATTGTGTTCATAATTTATTTAAAATTGCAGGATGATCCTCTTACGATATTTTTGTGTATATCTTTAAAACTTGCACTAATATTGCAAATATAGAAGTTAGGTTTAACGATAAATTTCTATACTAAAAATTCTCTATATACTTATGAGGAAACTATAAAAAATATTTAAAAAATATACTTCGCACTTGCCAAAATTGAAAAATGATGGAACTTGATTTCAAGAACACATTCAAGGAACTTTATTATGAAAAAAAGAAGAATGTTCATACATATAGAAAAAAAATCTTTTAAAAGTAGATAAATAAGATTTATTAAGTTCAATATATTCTATTATAGTTCAGTTTAACTGAATATAAATTATGCACAATAAACTTCATAACCTAAAAAACAATCAACGTAAAAGTAACGCCTAAAATTATCGAAAACAATCATACTGCCTTAAACTTTTCAGTCCAACAATGAGTTTTTCCTGTGGTTTATTTTCACAAGTTGGTATTAGCCATGATCTACATCTGGTGGGAAAAAGTTAATCAACATCTAAAAAATTACAACAGAGAACCTCGTTTAAGAGATAATCAACAATACGACTGACTTTGAATAATTACTACCGTATTGTCGGTATCAAGATTAGTAGCCTACAAATAATAGAACCTATATACCTTTTATATCAATGTCACGGGGCTGACATTACGCAAAGGTTTATAATATTACGCAAAGCTGACATTACGCAAGTATTTTATAATATATTTCCAGGGCGGATCTTTAAATCGATAGTTTAAATAGTTAGTGTCATTTTAATCGTGACTCGCCAGACGGATCGCCGTGGCGTCAGTCGCGAGAGATAATAACATTTTCCTATTTGTCCCGTGTCTGTGGTGAGGTACCCAGAGAACCTATTTTTCTCTGCGGTCAAGCCCGAGATGACACACGATCGTATGACTCGCCACGCAACTGCACTCTGTCACCACCCTCCATGTGACATTCCTCCCTCTTTCTTCCTAATTGCATTTAAATGCATAAGACAACGCCTTACCATCTCCACAAATTATCGTAGAGCCGTGTGCAACGACTCCTTTCCCAATGACTTCTCCTACCATGAAGAGCTCCTCAATACATTCAAATATCCACATGGAACCCCCCACCCCTACCAGGGCGCTTTCGGGAAGTTACAAACCAATTCCCCCGCACACCCCTCACGGTTACTTAAACTGGTGACCGCCCATCCGAGGGCCTTGCCTTCTTGCCTTCTTCTGCTATGGGGGACTCGCTGGAGACGATGTGACGTGCCCGAGACTGGGTGCGTCGGCGACGGGACGCAAGAAGCGACCCTGCGCGGCTTCACGGGGTGCAGCCGACAACAGTTTTGATGACGGTCTGTATTGACGATAATGGGAAGCATATGGAACATTCTAAATGGACCTTGACGTCCTTACGAGTCTTTAGAACATGTTAATGCAATATATTGATCTCTCGCTCCGATAAGGGCATTTAACATAACTATGTAATCACTTGCTTATGGGAGCATCATTATAACTTTTTAATTATAAGCTCTCTTCGAGCTTATGTGCAAATTAAATTATTAAACCTTTGTTATAGTTTATATGTGTCGATGTTTTATTGACCAAACGCCAAAACCTGAATAGAGAATTACTTTAACTATTGCCAAGCGAGTATTCTAATTATTTCCTCTGGGGTCTATCCTCTCCCGACGTTGGGACAAAGACAACGCTAAATATATACATAGCAACGACCAACGCGACATTGTGTATTAATGTTATATCGCTATGTTCCAACGCGAGATCAGTGAAACGTGATTTTGACTTCCGGAGGAAATTCTCCCTTGTTTCTTTCTTGGATAAATACAATTAATCTTTCAGCCCTTTCTTGACAATAATATTAACCGTATTGAAGCTCAACCAGGTGTTGAAACATTAGACTTAACTAAACGTTTTAATTGTTGGTTAATATTTATGAGCATATTGCTACTTTTACAAATAGAGTTATTTTCATCGACACCTTTCGATTAACTTGAAACAATTATAAACACAGAAACATTAAATACGCCAGTTATTAAAGCAGCAAAATTTCGTTTCGTTTCCGGTGTCGACAAAACTTACATGAAGATCATTCTCCAAAACCGAATACAAACAGTCATCTGGAGTGATCTCTGTGATGCAAGGATTTTTTACGTTTATCGGCAAAGAGTGATGAAACAATTAACTATCTCGAAATTCACGAGTTCGAGAACTTCTTTAGCGAGAACAAGACACACAAGACACCTCGGAATAGGACAGGATTCGCAGATGCATAGACTACAAGCAGACTACAGATGTATAAAATCTAAACTCATTTCAGGAGCCAGCTCATGATATTTGTTACACGTCTACCAAAGATGCTGAAGCAACATACAAACTACCGTGTAATGAATTTCGTTGAAAATACCTTAAAGGAACAAGCAATCTTTTTACGATTTACGCAATGTATTTAAGGACTATGAATTTTAATTTTGAGTTCCTCTAAAAAGAGAGAAAAATAATATTTTTAAGATAGAATTTGTTAGAGAAATTTTGTCAATATTGATAGCGGTGAGTACAACGTATAAGATGAAAAATCACTAAGTACTGAAACATACAACATAGGGAGAATACATTGCGTAGGTATGTAGTTCTCCCAAATTCGGTAACTTTTCGTATTTTAACTTGGGTATAGTACGGTTCACTGTTTTCGAAGTTAACTCTTGTTTCAATTCAACATAGGGTTTGTTTGCAGCCACTGTTGAACCTCTACAAACAGTCACGCCAATCCACCCAATTAATGAATGAGACAACCCTGATTGTTTTACAGCAGTCGTCTCAAGCTTGCTATTCGTAACGATCCGGACAAGTTTGTGTTTAGGTAAACATGGTTTTTATATTGTTGCTATGAGTTTGTGTGGTTGAAAACATTTTTCCTACCGGTTTCATTAGTTTTTATCAACTATGTACTTATACTGAGACTACTATTTTAATTAGTGCAGAACAAGAATGTTTAGTAAATTAAAGGTAGAACATCTAAATATTGATAAATTACAAATTCGTTGAAACTTCATGATAGTTTTGAGAAGTTTTAGTCATGAAGAGAACATACTTTCAAAAAACACTGCTCCGTATTAACCCAAATAGAGGATCCTAAAAACAGTGCATTTTTAATAACAAACTTCTTGTTCAAATTGTATGTTTTTATAAGTTTTACTTTCCTTTTTTAATATTCTGGAGGACTGATTTATCTCTTAATAGCTTTTTTCTTTAATCTCGGTGTTTTGAATTTCTTAATATTTTTTGAGTTTGAAATGTGTACTTATACACAGGGAGGTTAAAATATGTGAATTACTGTGAAATGGAAGCAGCTATAAGCAGATTTGTGAAATGTATAAAAGAATATCTAAAATTCATTTTAAAATGTCACTTGTGATTCTTAAGAAACTCTTCAGGATTTTTAAATAGGATTTCAGGACATTCTGAAACGCGACGTCTGCTGCGGGAAAAAAGTTTGGGTAGTTACAAAATTTGAGACCTCTTCATAACCACTTACTGCCACTCCAGCTCTCTTTATGAAAGCTGACACTTAACAACCACGATGAAAATGCGATTCCACAGTGTGTCTAAGCAGCTTTCCTAATATAAAGTCTATGAAAATAGTTTTACTTCAGTTTATTCATCTCAGAATTTAAGAAAACTCTTAAATTTAAACGAAACCTTTTGAATTCAAGAGAACTTTTAAACCAAGAATGAAATTGATATCTTTCTTGCCTTCCTATAAGCAAACGGAGTATGTTTATTTTTAGTCTAGTATTTGCAGATAGTTCACTCTTAAATCCTCAAGAGAATAGATTACGAAACACCAGTTCATCTTACATTCGCTAGGTTGGCAGATGAAATCAAAACTGAATATTTTGTTCTCCCTTAGATCAGAAAGCTAATAAAATGGACTGTGCAATATTTGAACCGATTTAGATAAAAATAATGTACCGTGTAAACGAGGGGTTGAAAGTATCGTGCTTTAACGTAGGAAATCGTACTTCTTTAGATATAATTAATTGAAGTTATATTCTAGCATTCTAGAGTTTTTGGGATAGTCGAACACGAATGCAATGCGAAGTTAAAAAGTAATTTTCAATTTTGACAACTACCAAATTTTCATAAAAAACATCAATTAAATAAACCGTGACACTGAACTACAGGATATCGGGGTGAAATACAACGAGCGTATCCTCGCTTTCTTAAAAGTCAATAAGAGAAGTTTTCAAAAAAATTTAAGATTATTTTATGATTCTGATCGATGTGGAATATAAACATTTTACATTATTATTATTATTATTTGTATCCCACTTAGTTATAATTTACGGTGTAGTGTAGATTTCCCGTATCGGTGGAAGTCTATTATGCACGGAATTGCGGAACAGCTGCATTTTTAACCTCAAGCCGCCCAATCCGTGTCGTTGTAGACAGAACTGACATCTGCTGGGGTTTGGAGGCTGGCACAGCATGGGTGTCGCTGCAGTGAAACCTAAGCCGCCTGTCCACAGCGTGAACACAAGGAACCACTTCATTAACCAGTCAATTAAGTGACCAAATTAACTGATTAATTGCCTGTACGAACATAACACGCGTCCTCCAGCCGACAAACTAATTCTCGGGTGGCCAATAGCGTCGAGGGGAGAGAGAGATTGAGTAGGGGAGGAAGGGATGGGATAGCTAATGTGCGGGGAACATCCATCGGCCTCGGGGTGTGAACCGGTGACCGCTTCACGAGAACACGTGGCTGTGTTTGCCCATGACGGTGCTGTCGCTGCCGATGACGACAAAATGGATCTGCGGGGGTCGACAGACCTTTGTTAAACGGAGGAGCTGGGTCTGGAAGGTTTCGGCGAAGTAACTGAACCGGAATCACACTGACAATCAAGTTCAAAGAGAGAATAGAATTTTGAAAGAAAGTTAAAAGAAAGCTGATCTTGTTTCTTTGTGTGTCTCAGAATATAACACATAGTGCTATGGTCTCCAGTTGTATTTGTTCGTGAGAACATAGAGATAAGAGGATTGACAATACTTACTAGGAGTTCACAGCAGTAAATAGCAGAAGTAGCAGAGTTCACAGCAAAATAAAATACGATTAGGTTCATTCCCTCAATAAATCAGAAAAGTTCAAGAGAAGTATCGACTAATGTTTCCAGAACCGAAAAAAATTCATCAGCTAACACAAACAAGAAAACCTGAACGGACCTAAACACAGATTGGTCAGATTTGCTCACTTGCACAATTATTCACTGAGTCGGACAGCAGCCACCACTAAAATCAAGAGTAAACGGAAAAATAGGATCACCAAAATGGTGGTCAGCACATTCAGTAAACAGAGTAAGGCAAATGTTACTTCCCAACGAAACTTTTATACCGGTCTAATTTTCAAAAAACGCTATAATAAGTTACATATGGAATACCGTTGGACACATGGAATGGAATTTCATTATGAAACAGAACGCGCTCTCCTTGCCAAAATGAAGTTTAAACTATACCAATATCATTGTAATGAGAAAGAAAGCTCTTGAAGATGTCCCGAGTAGGAGAGACCGGCGTTAGTTGTTACGCAGGGTAGTTCTTACATTCGCAATCCAAAATTAACCGGTGTACTGTGGTTCAAAGAATGAATAAGAGCAGAAAAATCNACTCTTCGTTAGGGGTATTTAACTCCCGTATGTGCTGAACTTGTACTTATACGGCATCAGCGCCCGCACTAGCAAGTACAACGCCCCGGACAAAAAGACAAAAGTCCCTTAAAATATTTATATATTTTTAAAATAAAGATACAAATTTTATATTTTCATTAAAAATCAAATCATTTTATTTAAATGTTTATAAAAAGATATATTTAGAAAGAAACATTAACGTGACATAATACTGACAATCAAGCAGATAAAAACAGTTGTCTAAAATTGAGTTTCATGTTGTTAGAGAACTCTAAGGATGCGATAAATGAATTTTCGTAAATAATAACAGTAATTCTTTTATTTTAAGATTATTTCAAGCAAAAGAAAAACAAATTTTATTTAGAACAGAGTATTATGCTTAATGACGCACTGTCAAGGTTACTTTAAATTGAGAAATAATAATGCTATTACTTTGACATTATATATGTATTATAACTCGCAGCTATCTTTTTATCTTATCTAGGAACTTTTGCTGAAATTTTTGAATCCGCCTCTGCCTTAGGGCCCTTGATCGGAATTGATGGGATGGTCCCTTGCTTGCTTCCGGAGAGTAAATTAGTTTATTGTCCTCCACGTGGTCATACGCAGTTTGTACTGTTTTTTGACAGTAAATTTATTATTACTATTATTATTATGAATTATAAGCAATGGTATTATGTTACGAACGAATAACCATTCGTCGTAAAACATAAACAATATATAGGGGGGACTTGTGTGTTTCTACAAGCATGGAGAAGATTAAGGTATGATAGGGTTCTTTTTATGGACACGCTTCGGATTCACAAATTCACATTTATTATAATATAACATTTACACATATATTTTCTTAAATCTACAAATACTGAATTACAAACTTGATATTGAAGTAGCAAATTCGAAGTTGGTCGTTGTGTGCGACCAACGCTCTGTGAACAACACTTTCAACAGAGTTTAAACAATTATAAACTTGAACCATTGTTCATATAACATTCCCCAGGTATCCCGTTTCCCAATTTATACAGAATTACTATAGTGGACATTTGCAAAGGATGAAGTGGGATTGTTAAATCTCCACGAAATATAAAAAAAGCTCTCTGTTCTCGAGTTTTCGAGAACGCCTCCCAGACATCAACTAAGTGATAGTTACAAGTTACCTGCTTTAGTAAATTTGAATTGGGTTTTTTAGAAACCTTAAATAAGCGCAGGATTTTTAAATCCATCGAGAAATCCTCTCGATGTAGTCCCCACTTACGAGGAATGAGTTGTGCATTAGATCAAGCGATTCTAAATACAGATCTCGTTATTACGAGAATATATACTTAGTAAAGTGAAGGGCTTATCAGTAGCCCTCTCTCCGCTGCCATGGTTGCGTTGCCGTGGTCTTCCGTGGAGTAGTTTTCCTGGTTGACGTGATGTTCCGGCTGCCTACGGATGCTTCGCCGAGGTCTTCTGTCGGAATGGTGATCTCGTACCAGATCAGCAGTGATGTTTGGTGAACATGCTGCTGTAACTTAGGGAATATTATGAGCATTTGTGCTCGTAGTCGCTTGGCTGCGAACGTTGCACTATACGATAAAATAGCACAACAGTAGTATGATTTCAATTTAAGAAATCATGGTTCAAAAAGTTTGTTGAATGAAACATAAGTTTCATCGTATCACACTATACGAGATAGCACAACAGCTTGGCTTCACGCCACGACGATTCATGACACAACGCGGCGACGCACGACGATGGAATGGACATGTATGTTAATGTTTTGCCCGAAGGCGAATAATCTTGAGTGTCCTTAATCGGTGAAGTCACAATCGGTAATCTGAATCGAGTTTCAGAGTGTCATTATGATGCTCTGAATATAAACTATGTCGAGTTTCCTCTTAACATGGCGCCGCACTGATCACAGCAGTGGTATTACGCCACGAAGAAACACGACGCACGACGATGGATACTGGAATGGATAAACTATGTCGAGTTTCCTCTTAGCATGGCGACGCACTGATCATAGCAGTGGTATTACGCCACGATGAAACACGACACACGACGATGTAGTGGAACTGGATGCCACGACGAACTTTGTAGAAATGGATGTAGAGACGTTGAGTGCAGCTGTATTTATAGCTGCCCACGGAACGTGCACATAGGGCGCGTTCACTAATGCTGAGTCATGGAGCTTGCACAGTGAGCGCGTTCAGTATCGATAGTTTCGATTTTATCGAAATTCACTATCGATAAGTATCGATTGTATAAGCATGGAGCTTATAGCTCAAAGAGCGCCTATATACAATGAATGTCTATATAGACACTGAATGTTTATACACAAATACAATAGTTATAGAACATTTATAATAATAAATACATAATAAACAATAATAATAAATGAGAACCCCTTACAAACGTTTGGTTTGTAACATATTAATTGCTTGTGAATATTTAATTATTACATAAGGAAGAAACAGTTTCACAACTAAATTTTTTTAACCAGCAGCACAGTTTTATTTCTATGGTTTGTATTGGATCGGAAGAAAATGTGCAAGATATAATAACATCATTTCCTTCATATGCATTTTAAAACTCACGAAAACCTATCTTGATATTTTTGCGAAACACTTTCTCCGTTTTGAACTTATTCAAAGGACCCTGGAATACGCTGGAATAGTAATAAATGGAAAGAAATTATATTTGAATTTAATGGTGGAAAAAATCTAACGGCGTTCCATTGGATTCCGTACTCAGAACCAGGACAATACGAAGGTCCTACTGTATCTTCTATTAGCCAATACAAAATTGGTCTTCATAAAAAAGAATACAGCGTTTCAGATATTTTACGAGATGTCATTATCCATACGACACACAGATTTCCAAAGCTGTCCCCTAAATGTGAGATTATCGACGGTTCCACCGTTTGCATTTTAATTGTTAAATGAATCGTCGAAATCTTCTCGCAAAAATCTAGATGGCATCGATATTCACATACTGGACGCCATTGCTGAAAAAATAAATATTTCTTTTATTCTATTTAACGACACAGTATCTCTTGATTTAGTGGATATATTCTTGGAAATTGATTGTGAATGAAGAGTATGAACTGACTTCCCATCTATCTCGCGTATATAATATCGATCCCGCATTTTGGTACGTTCCACGTTCACTCTCCTTCCCGCGATGGATGAACCTGTTTTTCGTATGAACCCCTTTCTCTGGTTTCTCACTTTTGTGGTCATTTGCATATCGTTTCATGTAATTCGAAACATCTTTCAAATAGGTGACGAGGAAACCAAAGGTTATGTGACAATCATGAGTTTGTTTCATTCATTGCTGTTTGTGAGTTTTCCGCATGTACGTACTACCAAGAGGAGGAATCGTACGGTTTTCTATGATAACCAGGCTTTTAGGCTGTTTAATCTTAAACAACGGATACCAAAGTTTTCTTGTTGTTTTATTGACAAAACCGATACTTATATCTGCAATTTCTTCAATCGATGGCCTTTATGGTTCAGATCTCCCCCTGAGAGTTCATAAAAGAGATTTTTGCGAGGTAAAGTATATTGTTCGCAATGTAGAAAATTTTTTTTTCGAATTCTGGAATGCGATTTCAATGTTACCTATGCTTTGATAGATCTTTCACCTCGAGGGATATTTCATTCTATGGATCGGGAGTTCCTATGTATTTTCGTATATCCCATATAGGTAAGAAATATGCGTCAAACGCATCGAAGAAATCTATCAAAAAGGACTGCATGCTATTTTTGCAAAGATATTTTTTTGTTTTTGTTTGTTTTATATTGGCAAATAGAAGATACAGTAGAGCCTTCGCATTGTCCTGGTTCTGAGTACAGAATCCAATGAAAAGCCGTTAGACTTTCTCCACCTATAAATTAAAATATAATTTCTTTCCATAATAATAATAATAATAATAATAAGGCTTCAGAATTAATGTACACAACCGTGCCAAAGTTGAGTACACATAAAACTAAATTAATATGAGCCATAAGACAACAATAAATATTACTATTCCAGAGTCCTTTGAATAAGTTGAAAACGGAGAAAGTGTTTCGCAAAAATATCAATAAAGGTTTTCGTGAGTTTTAAAATGCATTTGAAGGAAATGATATTATTATATCTAGCACATTTTCTTTCGATCCAATACAAACCGTAGAAATAAAACTGCGCTGCTCGACTTCAAAATTCATTTCCACAGAACCATTCTGTTTATTTCCCTTCATTATAATACTACCACTTTCATGGTTATGTATTTCGCTGAGTTTTATATAAATAAATTTTAATAAATAAATTTATTGTCAAAAAACAGTACAAACTGCGTATGACCACGTGGAGGGAAAAAAACTAATTTACTCTCCGGAAGCAAGCAAGGGACCATCCCATCAATTCCGATCAAGGGCCCTAAGGCAGAGGCGGATTCAAAAAATTCAGCAAAAATTCCTAGATAAGATAAAAAGTTAGCTGCGAGTTATAATACTAATAGAATGTCAATATGTTTGTAATTTTAAGCAAAAAATTACATGTAAGTTATTATCGAACTATAGATTATTCTGAGTATAGTGCTTAAAAATTGAAATAACACTAAATTCACGATTTATTGTTACAATAGACCCGCCCCTAGACAAAGCCTAGAGAACCTGTATGATAAATCCGCCTCTACCCGAAGGAAAACCGGAGAAAAACCCGGGCCAGGATGGGGCTACAGAATTTATGTACACAAACGTGCCAATGTTGAGTACACATAAAACTAAATTAATATGAGCCATAAGACAACACAATCATGCAAGAAAATAGTTTTTGAAATTGTTATAAGTTGTTTAAAAAGTACTACAGCAATGGCGTGATAAAGCACAAGACGAATTTAACTTTTGTTAAAATCAATAAATTCTTTTACAGTGTAGAAGCACTGGTGCAGGAGGTAGTTTTTAACCGCGGATTTGAAGATATTCAATTTCATAATATCTTTTATATTCTTGGGCAGGGAATTATATAGAACGATTCCCGAATGGTATGGTCCCTTTTGGCAAAGAGTGGTTGACACTCTAGGGCGATGAATATTACTACTATTGCGTGTATAGTGTTCGTGAACGAGACTGTTTCGTATAAAGCAAGGGTGGCACTTCAGTAATTCGGACTTAACAAACACGACTGTTTCATAAATATAAATGCAGGGAAGTGTTAATATATTTAATTCCTTGAATAAAGGTTTACAAGAGTTTCGGGGGTGAGATTTACAAATTATCCGAACTATCCTCTTCTGAATTCTGAAAGTTTGAATACTCTGACCGGAATTACCCCAGAAGGTAATGCCGTAACGTAAATGGGAGTAAACGTTTGCAAAATATACGCAACGGGAAATACGTGGACTAACTGCGTTAACTAAGATTCGGAATGCGTAACACAATTTGCTTAATTGGGAATTAAGATTGTCAATGTGACAATTCCATTTGAGGTTGTCTTGAATATGGAGACCTAAGAATTTTGTATTTGTAACAGTTTTTAATTGTGTTCCGTTTAAAGAAAGAGAAACCTGGGGTAAAGATTTTGTGATACTATTGTGAAATGACATAGACACTGTTTTGTCAGTGTTTACAATGAGACGATTTGCATGGAACCAAGTCGAAAGGTTAGACAAAACTTTTTGAGCATTGGCGTGTTTACATAGTAAATTAGTGTCATCAGCAAAAAGAACCATTTTGCAATCTGATGTGGATGATGACATGTCGTTCACATACAATAAAAAGAGTATAGGGCCGAGAATTGATCCTTGGGGTACTCCGCAAGTAAGTGGCTTTGTTTCTGAAAGACAACGCTCAAGTATTTTATTTTTAGTATAGGATATTTCGACCTGTTGATATCTATCCTTTAAATAAGAAGTTAGCCATTGATGTGGAAGTCCACGAATGCCTAAAGAATGCAATTTCGAAAGGAGAATTTCGTGATCGATGAGATCGAAAGCTTTGGATAAGTCAAGAAAAACACCCTGAGGATTTTCTCCACGGTCAAGAGATGTGGTAATTTCGTTTAAGAAGGAAAATATGGCGCTTGTAGTGGAAAAGGATTTCCTAAAACCGTGTTGATCGTCAGAGAGAATGTTATATTTTGATAAAAAATCTAGAAGACGTTTATAGAACAATTTTTCTAGGATTTTTGAGAAAGTTTTCCTTATTTATAGTTTTCCTTATTTTTAGTTTTCCTTATTTTTCTATAATGGTGTTTCCTTGTGCAGAGACTTATTAGACGTATCAAAATATTTAACAGAATCTTTAAATAGTAATAATGTCCTTGGTTTGAGGCATATTTTATCTACAACATTTATTAACTTCTTAAAATTGAAAGACGAAGAATACTGAGCAGTGCACAATATAAGTATTATGCAAATTTCCTTCATTCTGCTCTTCATGGATTTTATTTCAACATTCAATGGCTTGATATCTCTGTTCTGACTTCTATCTCCTGTATATGGCCTCCAGTGAACCGGTTATTTAAATGTTTTCGGATGATTACTTTTACTGTCAATTTTACTATTGTTAGTACGTTCATTAGAACAGAACACGAATATTTGATTTTTGATAACGTGTTCTCTAAAGAGATATCATTTATCGATGTTCATTATGTATTTTTGAAGAAGAAATCGATATCATCATTCTCTGATCTCACAGTCTTGGTAAATGCAAATTTTTAGTTTTCTGCAAAATTTTCAAATTATTATTTTAGATTTTTACCTTCGAGATTTCTGTAATTTTCCTCCTCCAAATACGTGTTTGCACTTCGCAATCGCATGTGTTTTGTCACCAACATTAATATCATCGTTTTTGTAAATATTGTTTCTCCGTTTATATTTCTTTTCGTACTTTACTTCAGGCAGTTATTCATTTCTTTATTCATTTACACAAAAGCCTTTCCAAAGTTATTCAACTTTTTTTTTCATTAACTAAGTGCTTACTACCTCCATCCCTTATTTACTGGGAATATCGCGACATGGGAAATTGATCCGTGGTGGGACTTCGTAGAATTATAGTACCCCCTAAGGGTCATAGATTGTCACAGCAAGAAAGCGCATTAACCAGCCGATTCCCAACACATCAGCATAATCGGAAGCGTGCTTACCTACCATACAATGAGCTGAAGTTCTGTTCTCCTTTAGTGTAGTCTTTTTGAGGAAGAAATTTTAAATTAAAATTAATAATTTCATGAAAAATAATTACTGTAAATAAAAGAATTAATATAAGTTTTAATAACTAATAAGTCCTTCATACACGAATTTCTTTTCGGCCAGTATGCGCATTGAAGTTTGTAAATGTCGTCTCCCATCCACATTTTCTTGCGATTGAAGAAGAAGAAGATTCTGATGAGATTGAATTATATTCTTCTAGCAAAATCGGGGATTAAACAAGCGCTTCTTTCAATCACAACTATGAGCATTTACTATAAAGTATACAGTAATTCCTTCTTTAACTCCAGAAATACTTGCCATTTACGATACGACAAAATTTAACTATTATTTTGGAGATTGAAGAGAACGATACGAAACTGACACGTAGTTTTAAAGTTTTAATTGTGACAGTAGGGGATAATTATCGTACTGGTCACATGAAGAACATAAGTTTGAACACATACCTAGGTAGTTGTTCTTTACACATGTTAAACTATTTCGCCATGTGGAGAAGATATTGATTCTGTAAATTAAAGAAAAGAATGGGCCAATTGGAAAATGACAAGTTTTAATTTACAAACACTTTTACCAAAATCCTACCCTTAAGTAGAAGAGAACCCCGGCTCTTTCCGTAATATATCTATGATATGAATGCTTTCTTATAAAGCAACAGTGAGAAATCTTTTTCACCCTTAAATCATGAAAATAAACCAGTTCTAGCATTTATTCCCAATTTGCATATTTTTTTCACCATAAATTAAAAAATCAAATATCGCAAAATTAAAATTCTCATATAAATCGGTTTTATCGTTGTTGATAATAAATAACGACGGCTGCAATTTTAACCAATGAAAATTCAAAGTTCCCTCGATAATTTGAACAATAAAAATGAAAAATTGAAGATGGCGTATTTTGGGAAATCGATTTTGAAGTTGCTTTGCATATTTCACCTTTGTAATGTGAAAAAGATTCTTCGAATCATATATACAACCCAACTATAAATACTATATAGTTAAATCATATATACTAGTTTTGGCTTTCAAATGGAACAATATCAACGCAAATTTACCCTTATACACGTTTCATACTTGTTCATCATTTGTTTATTGAACTAATTTGCACCAATTGCACATAGTTCTTACATTTTCATGAAAAACTAAATTTGAGTACAAAATGCGCAATGAAAACTAAACACAGACTTTTTATGTTTCTTTCGCACATTTCATATCGTTTAAAACCATTTTCACCTGATTTGTCGGTCTTGTTTCGGAAAATTATAGAAAATGACCGAAATATATAATAGTGCCAAAGCTTTTATTCTCGCCGACGATTGTCCTCATGCCAGAACTTTCCTATTTATACATTTCAATTGACTCCTATTCTTTATTTCACCAAATTAAATATTAGATAATCATTGGTTATGAATGTTTCTTTTTATAATACATAACTGAAAACATTGAGCGCATTAATGTGATATCAACGTGTTAACAGTTAGAATTGCCGGTTATTTACTTTTGGCTGTTTTTATTTATACTTAAATGGGTACGTAAAATTTATAATGAAACATAAGCAAAAGCGCTAAAACGTTTGTTAGCTTCCCATCTTGCAATTGTACTTCAAACAAGAATTAAGTACGTCATAAGAATAAGAATATAGGTTAAAATAAATACATCTAAAATAGTTTCAAAAAATATACACAATAAACTTAAAATCGAGTGACAACTTCAAATGTCGATCTGGTTTGTTTCATTTTTGTTTTTTACAGAGCAGTTATTTTCGATATTTTATCTTCCATAAAACTTTTACGACCATTTTTACACGTTTCGTAGTTCTCTAATCTTCTTTTTATATTTTGTGTTTCCTTTTGATTGTAAATTCAAGAATAACAAAGAGTTTATCCGATAATATTTAAATAATGTCCTATTTTGAAATTTATAACAGTACAGTTGTCTTCTTACACAATAATTTTAATTCAATTGCCATGGTACAAAACATCTATATAAACAAAATAACAAATGATTGGGAAACTTTCACACAAAATATAGTAAAAATTAAACAAAGAAACAATGAATAAATTATATAAATAAATAATTTTTAGAATATATCTACAATATCAAACTACATCAACATATTCTGAACACGAACGCTATATTTAGAACAAATTTCTATCCCAAACACAAATAAAACTACTACTTGACCAAGAATGAATAAGTGAAGTTCTCCATGCCAATGAAAAGGTTTTAGGGTGATATTATAATCATTATTACGAACTTTAGAAATACAAGAAAAATCTCTCCTTCATTTCTCTATGAAAACGATCTCAATCAAAATATCTAGGAGTGAATTAACTTTATCCATTATGTATGTTTTCTTTATAATAAAACTATACAGTATACTACGATAGTTTTCTTTGATGGGTTTTAAAGTATTAGAACAGTAGTTCGCATTGATGAGGGAAAGACGGAAAGGTATAAAAATTTCTGATGATTGGAGGGAAATATCCAGAAAAGTAAAAGCCTTATCAAAGGATGTGTCAACATTGAAATTACATCAAACAATTCGAGAGAAACGAATTCCTCGCTCGATTAATAACTTTCGCTCCAAAACAAAATCCCTATGAACTCCGACAGTAAGATCTGATGCATAAAGTTCGTCAATTGAGGAAATGGGTGGTTTGAATACTGGTTTAGTCAATAAACCAACAAGAAAGCGTTGATATCCATTATTTAAAATTAAACAGCCGAAAAGTCAGGTTATCAAAACAAAACGTGCAGTTCCGCCTGTTGGTACACGAGGGACACTCACAAACAACAATGAACGATACATGCTCAAGGAAGATAAATTAAGACTAGAATCACCCTCACCAATTTGAAAGGTACCTTTAAGTATGTGAAAGGATAAACAAATTATCACAAAGTTGACCAATGTGAGAAGCCAGAGGTAAGGATTAAATACAAAGGACGAGTGCATCCATTGTGGAAAGGACGCGGTACGTGGAACGTACCAGAAAGCGGAATCAAAATAAAATGTTCGAGATACATATGGTGATCCATTTCCTTTTCCTCCATAAGAAATCTCCAGTATATATTCGCTAAATCATAATTTTTGTTGTTTGGTAACATAGAAAAAGAAATATTTAGCTTTTCTGCGATAATTTCTAATATGGTGACAGAAAACGGGGACTAAATTTTAAAATCTTGAACAAAATTATAGAAAAGTTATCGCGATTCAGCGGAAGGAAAAGTCAAATAAAAGTAGAATAGCTATGAAAAATAAGACTTAGTATTTCATAAGAGTTGATTGGGTATTTGTTGAGAAAACTCGATTTTAAGCTTCAGAACCGAGTTACCTGCAGTATATATACCCGGTCGTCGCGTAGCTATGGTGCGTGAAATTATCGACGAGACCCGACCTGTCTCTTGATATTATAATAGGGCATATTATGATTTCTATGAATAAATAATTTTCAGTTGTTTATGAATGTGTGGATAAAAAAGGTAAGCAAAATATAAGACAAAGGGTTATCATCTTCTATTTATTTTCTACCGCGTAAACTCGAAGTCAATTCCATAAAATTTCAACATTAATCCTAACCCCGACACGAAACAAAATATCTTATATGGGTAACGTGAACTGCACAATTACCAAATTAGCAAAATAGTTACGTATGGAATTATTGTTTATTATTTTCAAGGTTACACAGCAGAGTAACGGATTACGTACTGAGTAAGTAAACCATGGTATGAATCCCTTTACGAAAATTAATTTTTGAATTCATTTTGTCTAGTCCGTTAGGCAGCCAACGCGTGACCTGTCACAGGTAACTTTAGGTTGAGCCATCCAACTTATTTTTTTTCGTGTGGAAGAATTGTAAACATATCACAGCGCATTATTTGCATGAGTGTCGGACGGAATTACATGCAAGAATAGTTCAAGTGGACGATTTGGAATGCGTATTCAGTATCACCTAACATGCATGTTACCTAGCAGTAACCTAATAATAAATAATAATAAACTTATTGTCAAAAAAGCAATTACAAATTGCGTGTGATCACGTGGAGAACAATAAACTAATTCACTCTCCGGAAGGCAGCAAGCGAGGGACCATCGCATCAGTTCCGATCTCGGCCCTAAGGTAGAGGCAGATTTAACATTTCAGCACACTTCTTAGATAAGAATAAAAAGTTAGCTGCGTGTTATATCAACATAATACCAACAAATTTGTATTAATAAAACTCAAAAAAGTTATTTCACCTGTACGTATTATTACAAACTATAGTTTATGCGGAAAACATTGTTTATAAATCGTGACTCAAAATTTCTCTAAATTTGAGATTTATTATTTCAATAGAAGCCGCCCCTAGTCGAGAGCCTACGAAGTCTGTATAAAAAATCCGCCTCTATCCGAAGGAAAACCGGAGAAAAAACCCGGGACAGGATGTGGCTACATAATTATGTCACAACCATGCCAAGGTTGGTTTCAGATAAAACTAAATCTATGAATAATAAGACAATGCATGCGTGAGTAAAAAGCTTTTATAATCAATCTTTTAACTGAAGTTTCTGTACGTGTCTGAAATACGTACTAAGCACCTCATACCATTTTCTAGTAAAGATGTTGTGAAAGAATGTATAGTTCCGGCAAGACTACTCTGCTGAGTACAGAAATATTCTAATTACTGCTGCAGAACATGTTGAACTGCAAAAACATGGGAAGTGTACAAATTAAGGAGAAATTTTACTGATTTTTTTTCTTTTCCATTGCTATTTTCTCTTGCTGTTGACGAATAGGTAAATGTTGCATCTGACTCAAATTGATGTGTTGTGTGTGGTACATTAATAATCATGGAGCTATAGGTAATTTTGTGGTAACAATATAACAGCGAGAGTAAAAAACATGCGTTCATTTTTCATGGTATTCGCGTGTTTGCCATTACATTAAGGTGGTACTCGCAGTCTTGAAAAGTCTGAGAACACCTGAGTTATGTATTTATGAATTTCAATTGTGAATTTAATAGAGTTGACATAGTTTTGTCGTAACTATTTTGTGTAATGTGTAAGAGTTGTGTATTTAAGATAACTATTTTTTTTTGTTACTGTAATGTTGATAACGATAATACGAATTATTTGCAGGTCTAAAACAAGACGGGAAATAATATATTTCTCGCACAAAAAACGGTCAAATGAAATACGAGAATTGTGTGTTCTATCACAATTGATCCACATTCAAAATCCTTGACTCTCATTCATAACAAGAGGCATTTTTATCTCTTCGAGAGATGAAGTGAGTTATAACCGCATTTAACGTCACTTTTGACAGTTTGTATTTGCAAACAGTATATTTGTGTTTGACAGACGTTTCTGCATCGTGATTCCTTGTGTGTGTACCTTCTCAAAATAAAAACAAACACATGTCAATCCGGAATTGTGGTTACTACAGTACTTAACTGATCTTCATCCGCTTTTAAAACTAGCTAGTTCAAATATTGCTTGAACTTTTTCAGCGCTGTTATGTCGCATGAAGGATTTTTTATCCTTGAAATTTGAAATGTTTGGTCTATTGAGTTAATTTACGATCCCTACGATACTCTTTGACGTCATCCAATATTTTGCAAAATTGGAGATGCACATATTAAATTATACAGCACTCTTAAAATGTTCTTCGAAATGGATTTAATCTGATATTTTGTTTAGTTTCACAATTTCGAAAAGAAAAGCATTTTCAGGTATAGTTTGTATTGAGACGTTATCCTAAGGGGTAATATTGTCCAAATGTAAATAAGAGACATTAATCATATAACAACACATTCATGCATCCACGAACGTTTAATATACTTAATACGGAAATACAGAGCTGGCCAAAATTCAATTCGTGTTCTCCATGTAAATTTCCTTGTCAGCATTGTTTGAAGGTATGAAGCTAAATTTTCCTATTTCGATTTGATGTGTTAAGAACAATTTAAATGATGATTTAAATGAACAAAAGAAAAGAGACTTTTTCACTACAGTAACTAAATAGACTTACTTCATTAGTCCCTGAATCATCTAAAGATTTATTCTCTGGATGTTAAGTCAGAAAACTAATATGTGAAGAGAAAAATGTCAACGAGAATACTTGAATACTTTCTTTCAAGTATTCCCAATATATGTATTTCGCTAGAAAAGTTACAGTAACTAACTACAGTAGTTATCACGAAATTGCCGTTTAAGTTTTGAAGATGCAACAGAAAATATAGAACACGATATTCATTGAATCGTACCTGTATTTGTTATATAGTTTCCATTCCCATCTACGAGCAATATGCCAAGCGTTCATTTGAGAAGAAAAATTCATCCTTGGTTCTACTGTATTACATTTCTTACGTAAAATATACTTTCGACAAACTACAACCGCAGATTAATGAATTTTAACCGCAAATCTTTGAGTGAAACAAATGACGATCGACTTGTAACTTTTCCTGAACCATAACTAGTTACATTGATATTAGACTAGAAAATTTATTTTTCATTTTTTATCGTGTATTGCTACTTACTTTACTGGCAATAATCTTGAATTGTTTGAAATAAAAGCAAAATTACACTCGTTTTTGTAAATCACATAATGAGAAATAAACAATTTATTTGAAATATACAACGGTTTGATTTATCACTTTACCACTTTATCATTCATACAGACTATTTTTTTACTCATTATTGTAAGTGCGTCATGCATGAGTAACATTAGAGACGTATGTACTTTTAGAGACAAAACAAAGCTAATAGCTACACAAATGTGAAACATTTGAAAATATTGACGGGAAGAATTTTCAAAGACAATATTTTGCATTGCAGGTGCACCGGCTACAAAATGCATAAGGTGAATTATAATTCTACCGCTCTTCTCCGTATCATGGAAAATAAAGACATGGCTAATTATTTCTAATTCAAGGCTGTTCGGCATTCAAATACAGTCTGAACTATTTGGTTAGAATGTGTTCAACTCTTTTAAAGCGTATAAAAATAATTTAAATTCTACCCAATACACTCCCGTCAAACAATTTAGAAACAAGATTTTTCTTTCTTGCATTTGATGTGGGTGAGAAAATGTAGTAATAAATTGGACAATAGTGACATTACCATTTTTTATTATTTTTCGTACATCACGAATATGCAAGACTTCGTTAGAGTTAAACGTTGTTGCCTCTTCGCAGTTGCACCCTGGATATATGCTATGCCTGCCGTATACTACACACGCCACTGCCTCCTCATGAATATACGCCGTTATATCTTGCACCGGAGTATTAAATTATTTCCCCCTTCTTTCCATGAATACCCTTGTAATGACTCCTTCAAATTTTCCGGAATCAAATGATGTGAAAGATAATCGCAGTGACGTCACAGTTCGATCACTTGCGCCAATGACACTGCCCGTGTCCGTAGAAAGGGTGCCGGGTTGGCCGAGGGGTTTTGGTGTGGCACTGATGAGCAATTGATCCGATCACCCTCTGGCTCGGCTCCAGCGTAATCCGTTGACAATGCCCTGCAATAGCCAAGCGGCCAGCGCCGAGCTACCAGTGACGTCAGCTCAAGGGATTTTCGACTGACGATTGTTCCGACTCGTCTAGTGCACGTGAGCTACCACTTCTATTCTCCTTTATATTTTCCACCACAAAATTAACTTAGATGACAGTACATACCAGGAATCTATATGGGTGAAAAGTAATGCAGATAGTTCATGATCAAACACCTTCCCACAACTTCTAATTAATTTCCTAATTTTTAATACAACTTTATGAATTGGTTTCATCGTTCTCTTTTTCTGTATACCATATCGAGAGAATGGAGTCATTACCCCGGACATTGAATTTGGCGAATTACGTCGATAGCTCGTATGATTATCCCAGGAATGAATTAACATCATTACAGTTCGGAAATTTCGATGAGACAGATGTCAGTAAACTTTATTAATTAAACTGCTATTTTCTAATTTAACACAAATAAGATAAAATCTAGTGTTATGTGATCATACTTTAATAATTTGTTACTCATCTATCGTAGTTTCTTTTGTTCATTGGGAGTGAGAGTAGAGGCAACTTTCAAGTGGCCGTAGTGTAACAGTCTTGCATCCCGATACCGCTAGCGCCTTTCATCATGAAAAGTTCAAAGGATACTGAACGTAGCAGAATAGCTTAGTAGAATAATATTGCTTATCTGACAAAGAATAACAGAAGAGGTCTAGTTACAAGAAATACTAAGAAAATGAGAATACATATTGAGCCATTAGGCATCAAAAACCTCATAAAGAGTTACTGAAATTAAGAAAATTATAATAAACATTTGGTGCCAGAATATTAAAAAATAAAGAAAACTTATTCATTATATTTATTTCCGCCAGTACTCCAAAAGACTTCATTCATCAACATCCCTTATTTAGGCATAATTTCATCTCGACTTGAGAAGTGTTAGAAAATATCATGGACGACGGTACCTTGAGTTGCAATATATAAAATGATGTTATGCAACTCTTAAGACGAAATTAGAACTCTTGGCCGTATTTAAAAATTGGACACAACTAAAATGAAATTCTGTTGGAAGTAAAGAGTACCTAGTAGAATGAATAAAAAGAGAAATCTCTCTTCCACCGCTATACATAAAGATATGCAGGAAGAATTCAACTGTATTACCTGAACAAAATCGTATACTTCAAAAGTTAACAGTTAAAGTTAATGGTCTCCTCTTCTCAACCACCCTCATACAATTATGTAGACTACCACCTACTTTGACACCACAAGATTCTTTCCTTTTTCAGCAGGTTCTTTTGTACATGCGACACTGAGTGATTATAAATTATTTATTTAAATAAATGATAATTTAAATGAATTGGAAATTCTTTGTATGCAAGTGCGACCAGCCAACTTATTGTACTTTTCACAAATTTCGTGACAAATGAGTCGAATGATCATTGGAATATTAGAAGAGTGCAGAATCGGTGGACAATGCGTTGTATAGAAATATGTTGCGATGGGATACGTTGCAGGTGACGAACCGGAGGCTACGCCGATAGGAGTTTGCTGTTGATAAAGAAGACAGGGGTGTTGATGGGGAGGTCGCTTGGGACATGAACGCTGCAGGGCAAACGTGCGCAAAGTCTGCACAGACGCGTCTTCCGGTGCGCACGCTCCTGCACGCTGCACTGCTGTGAACCGAGCTCACAGTATGTACGAGAGTGGAAAACTGAGGAGGAAACTGGAACTCAGATTAGATTCACTAACTCCCCGAAGAATGCTTGATTTTTTCCACGAAAGATTTAAAGAGGAAGGAGTTTTTTCGGTAAGTTTAGGCAATAGAACACGGGAATTCACTCTAAGCCCGATCTCCCACCCACCTCCACTCTCACTTCAATCAGGAAATATCCAATGGACCCCCCTCTAAACACCAGTTAAATACATTGGAGTATTACTAGACCCAAAATTAAACTGGGACCCTCATATCACAAGCAAACTTAATCAAGCTCATCAAAGACTTCAACTAAAACCCATCATCATCCACAGAAAATCACCCCTAAAATTAGAATATACCCTCTTAATATATAAAGGTACATCTCTCCCATTACTACTTTATGCAAGTCAGATATAGGGCTACGCAACAAAAACACCTATGAATAATATCCACATATTTCAGAATAAATTTCAAAGAAAGATTTTCAACGTGCCATGATACATAAAAATAGTAACATCTATACCAATTTTCAACAATAGAACAGTCAATAATAAACTCCTCAAACAATTTATACTCTGGTTTTCCTCTTGTCTCCGGTGCCCTTCATTTCACACTCGAAATTTCCCCTTTACCTACCCGCATTAATATTTTTTTTTATGGAATAAATTCGAACAATGCTGGAAAACGTTTTAATACCTTCGTTTGGTCCGTATACACCATACATGTATACACCATAGATAACTTCAAAGAGCATGATAAGAATGTCCTAGTTAGTGCGGTAACGAAAATACGCTACAGGAATTAA